>JADLZN010004154.1:312500-700000 GCA_018155175.1 Sinocyclocheilus anophthalmus
ACAGAAAGAGAGACAGATAGATAGATAGATAGATGACAGACAGATAGATAGACAGATAGATAGATAGATAGATAGATAGATAGATAGATAGAAACAGACAGACAGACAGACAGACAGATAGATAGATAGATAGATAGATGACAGACAGACAGACAGATAGATAGATAGATAGATAAACTGGAAAATATTTTTTAAAGATTCAATATCTTACCATCTGCTGTTTCTTGTGTTTTTCCTCACAGATCCAGGCGTTTAACGTTCACTCCAGTAAGTTTGTGGCGGCCAGCGACTGCGCGACCTTCTTCACTCCTGCCATCCTGATGGGTCTGATCACGTCTCTGATCCTGCTGCTGGTGCTGGCCTACGCGCTGCACATGGTGGTTCACCTGAAGCACATCGACCGCTACGAAGAGCACAAGACCACCGTCTACTTCCCGCGCAGCACAGAAGCGGAGAGCACAGAGAAGAACAACCTCTAGAGTCCCGAGAGAGACGGACACTTCTGTGACTGTGAGCTCTGACTCCCATCTGAACGGAGAATCAGAGCTGTTTGGGACTGACTGCACCACGGCAGTGGCATCATTGTGGTGGGACAGTGGAAGTCCGAATCAGGTTCCTTCGGGAGCTTTACAGGCTCGGCACACCGGAGGATTTGAAGATATCAGCCAGTTCTCACCAAAAATCTAGGAATTAAACATTGAGCGTCAGGATACATGAGGGGAAGGAGATCTTCAGATGTTTGAATGCAATTCGAAATAGCACAATAATTAATATATCTTGCATTTGCATCGTCTGTCTTAGCTTCTGTTTGATTGCTAAGAACCAGATTTAACTTCAGCACTGATGCTTCTTTGAAGTCAACATGAAATGGTGTTTCGCAAGCAATTTTGCAGTTGTAATTCTACATATTTGTGAATAAAACATCTTGATTTTTTAATCTGGAACTGATTGGATGGTATTATGGAAGCACATTTCTGCTACAGAATTGAACATTCTAAATGTATATTCGAGAAAAAAGACAGAATTGGTAAATATAAACTCTATATCTTTATATCTTGCAATTTTGACTTTTTTCTCTCGTAATTCTGACTTTTTCTCTTAATTCTGTGTCTATATCTCACAATTCTGAGTTTATATTTCAATTCTGAGTTTACATCTCAGTTATAAGTTAATATCTCACAATTCTGATTTTATTTCTCACAAGTCTTAGTTTAAATCACAATTATGTTTATATCTCACAATTATGTGTTTATATCTCACATTAGTTTTTATATTGCAATTATGTTTTGCGAGAAAAAAGTCTGAATCAAGAGATATAAACTCTCTTGATAAATGTCTGAATTATGAAATAAAAAGACACAATACCTTTTTTTTGATAGATAGGATGGTGAACAACATGCACAATGAATCAGAATAAATCCAGGAATGTGTATTAAGAGAGTATTTTGATTTCATGTTGACTTTGAAGTTTTAAACTGTGAATAAACCATTATGATAATGTAATATAGTTTTAATTTGCGGATCAGTGAAATAGATGAAAAAAGGAATGCTTTTCCCCATTGATTATGAAATTGATGCTGATCAGCAAAACCTAAAACTCGAATTAATAAAACATACTGCGTAATGGTTTCAATAGTGTGCAACCAGCAAATAGATGTTTCAGTTTGAACAATTTTCCCTTGAGGAGTTGCAAAAAAAAATAATGAGGTAATAATTGTATTAATTACTGATGTTATTTTGAGCATATGTATTTTTTAAATGATTGTGTTATGGTATTTTTGTGTAGACTGTATGTTAACTCTGGTTTTTGTATTATCTTATTTCATTTTTTGTTAGTGTTTTGTCTCTGTTTTTGGCTATGGTGAAGAGCGGCTTCTTATTACTTGGATTTTTAATCGACGACTGAAGCAAAACAACAATGAGGTTTGTTGTAGTGAACATGCAGCATGCCAGTGGCTAGAGACATTTCTGAACCAGAATCATCAGATGGTTTGCTTTGTACCATGTACTGTATATTGGTAATAATCATAATTAATGTGCTAAATAAGGGAGAATGTTTTTTTTTTCATGTACACATGTATTTGGGAACATATTAATAGCTTAACTTTGTTCAGCGGATATTTATGCAGATAAAATGGAGAGATGTGAAATGGGCTATGATGTATTAATGTTTGATGATTATTATTATCGTCCTCTCAGTTGAGTTCAATAAAACCAGCAGCACAGTTACGTTGCAAAATTATTTTGTTCACTGTTTCCAATTTAATTCATTTATATTAGGTAGACTAAAAGTACATTTAGCAAATGCAGATTTATCAAATACAGTTTATTATAACAATAAGATGCTCCTTCGACAAACTATGAGCTCTAAAGGAATCAACCATTTGCGAACAGCGCCACCTAGTGGCATTATAAAACACTCAGTTATGAGTTTAAAAGATCGTTTTCTAAAATTCTAAAATATCTTACTTAGAGCAGGGCTTTTTAATATTCTAAACATTTATTTAAAAAATTGAAAGGCATCTAAGTAGCGTTCTTGTTAAAACATCAGCACAAATTGATACATAAAAATAAATAAGTACAATTATTTTTAACACAATTCTGAATATATATATATATATATAGATATCTATATATATATATAGGGTATTCGACTTTTGGGGTGAAAAATTTCAGAATGCACCTAAAATGCACTATGACCTCAGGTGAACGTAATTTGACCTCCTCTAAACTTTTGAATGCACATGTCCAACTGTTCAATGTTTCAGTTCTTATTGCATAACATGCTGTTCTCTAACGAGGTGATTAACCGCAAAAATCACAAGTGTCTGATCCATGAATCGACCACTAAATGTTCTGGTTCAATGACAATTTGTATTTAAACAGTCCTCTTCATCATGCTGTTCACATTTTGAGAGAACACAAGACGACAAACAACAAATTGGATCAAACAGTTACCTGGCTGGCATCGAGGCTTCCCAAACGGGGGTGATGTTCTCAGAGGGAAGTTGCCACTGAGCTTAAAGTGTCATCAGCAGGTTGCAACAGAGAGACTGGAAGAGTCACAGAAAGGCATAGAAGTGGACGTCCTTTGGCCACATGCTGATGACTGCTTCATTGTAAACAGTGTCCTGTGGAGCCGGATTATGAATGCCACTCAACTCCAGGCACGTTTAAGGGAAGTGAGAGGTACCCGAGTGTCACGTCAGACCATTCGAAACCGCTTCCATCAGTATGGTCTGCGTGCTAGATGACCTGCAAGGGTACCTGACCACACCACCAGGCACAGGCTTCATCGTCAGGGAGCATTTGCACTGGACGAGGAACCAGTGGGCCTAAGTGCTGTTCTCTGATGAAAGTCGCTTCACAATGAGCAGAAATGATGGAGACGTCAAGGAGAATTCTATGCATCAGCCACTGCTGTCTGGTGTTACAGTCTGGGCAGGTGCGTCTAGTCAATACAGAACTGCCCTACACCTTGTGAATGGTACAGTGACAAGTCAATACTACCTGAACAACATCATTAATCCACTGTGCCTCTGCATGAGCAGCACAGGCCTGATTTCATCTTCTTGGATGACAGTGCCCCAGCTCATCGAGGTCGCATTATCAAGGAACGGCTGCTGGAGGCTGGGGTACCTCAAATGTAGTGGCCTGCACTTTCTCCAGACCTGAATCCCATAGAGAACCATCAGCTGATTCGTCGTGTAGAGGGTCGTAACACTGCACCCCTGAGGGCAGCCCTTCAAGAAGTGTGGAATGCTATGCCTCAGCAGACAATAAGTCGACTTGTGTACAGCATGAGACGTTGCTGACAAGCTGTAATTGATGCTCAAGGACACATGACAAGCTATTGAGACACTGACATTTTTTGTTGTGGTATACCCACCACTGTTGATAGCTTTTGTTTCAATAAATAGTTTGAGATGAAGACATTACCATTGCATGCTTCTACTTAAATGCCCTACTTTCATGATATATCACTGTAGCATGAACTTTTTTACATTTTTCATAAATTTCACCTGAAGTCGAATATCCCTAACTTAGTGTGTGTATATATATATATATATATATAATTGTATAATATTGTAACCGTTAAATATTAATTCTTATTAAACATAATGTAATTAAGTTACTTTATTGAATATGTTCTATCGTTTTAAGAGAGGCTACTGTTAGAGAATTTAATTTATGAAATATAATTTCTAATATAAGTGGTTTTTAATAAAATCTTCTATCTCCTAAACTTTAAAATAATTTATAAATTTTAAGAATTTATTTAGCTAGGGTAGAGAGATAAGGTGAGATAACCAATTAAATATATATATAGTATAGTAAATATATTACAAATATTTAAAAGTTTAGCGTTCCAAGTCAGTCAGTAACGTAAGACGTATCTACCCAAGTATCCCTTTACTGTGTATATAAACATAGGCGTAATTTATGCATACTTTAATCAAACTTGTATTTAATTGTCATCTTAAAATTAAATTTAATTTATGCATTTAGCAAGACGCTTTTATCCAAAGCGATTTACAGTGCATCCAGGCTACACATTTTGTTTACCAGTATGTAATCATATTAATATAATCACATAATCGTATGTTCTATAATACACTTACACCATTTTTCTCTTTTCTACAGACCCCAGAAAACCCCTGGCTTACAGAATACCACGCAAATGTTGTAATAATAACTTTATAACACTATAAAGTATTTATTAAAAGGAAAATAAAATAAACAAAACAGCTATAATATATCGAAGGCACTGCGGTACCTTTATATTGACGATCAGCGTGCGTTTTAAACCTTTTCAAGGAAACTCAAGGCGACATTCAGGTACTAAATAATAAAAATATTAATCAAGATGAAATTACAAACAGATAAAAAAAATAATCATTTCCTTTATACGGAATCACATTAAATATGTCGAAGCTGGTCTGAATTAAAAAAAAAGCGTTTCTATCGCAGACGTCACCGGATTCAAATTTCAGAAACACATTGTTGTAAGTAGAGAGACTCTCGCCCCTGCTTTGTTCAGGTCGATGAACGGATTTTAAAAATAGATATACTCCTCGCACTGGATTACTTAAAAAAATGTCGTGCCACGAAAATTATCATGGACATGTCCAAGTTCTATGTGTTTGGAATTTTGTTTGTTTTTGCCTTACATGATTGGGATCCATAAGGTGATGATTGTTTTGTAGGTTGGGTTTATCTCTGCTGTTACCTCTTATGAGTCGTGATTCTTGATGTTTAAATAAACAAAGACTTTTTTTAAAGGGGTCATATGATGCGTTTCAAGTTTTCCTTTCTCTTTGGAGTTGGGGGGTAGGAAAGATGTTACAGCTGGATGCATAGATAAGATCTGTAAAGTTGCAAAGACTAAAATCTAAAATCCAAAGAGATATTCTTTATAAAATTTAAGATTCAACCACGCCTACCTAAAATGGCTCTTTCTAACATGCCCCCACATATCTACCGCACTATGTGGAAAATTTGCATATTTTTTTTTGGGGGAACTACGCCAAATGTCACGGCAAAGAACGGAAGGTGTGGTTTCAGTAAACGCAGTTAGTGTTGAAGCAGCATGTCAGGGAGACCTTGTGTGTTTCAGTGCGAAATCAAAAAGCACTTTATTTGGCCTTCCGAAAGTAGATGCATTTAGGATGCAATATTATCTTTAAGATTACTTACAACAGAACTGCAATGCATTTTATGTACGACTGTTTCGTGAATCTAGGAGAGGAGGTAATTATGACTTTGCTATGACAATCTGGCGCTTCTGAATCAGTATTTGAGTTTTGTTATTAGTTTAGGTAATTTGCTATTGACTGTTTCATAAGCGAATTTTGCGCTCATGTGTGTTGCGTGAGGAGGTGAGGAGGATAGAGAGAGAAGCGAGAGAGAGAGAGAGAGATGAGAGGAGAGAGAGAAACACATCACAGTAGAGTCAGCTGTCTAAACCATGGCTTGTGTACTGCAAACACACACCAGCATCATCACTGTGTCTGTCACGAGACTCTGTTCCCCTTTCGGGCTTGAACTGATGTAAAACTAATGACATTATTTACTGTGTTTACATTTATTTTAAAAGATGAAGCTGGCGATTATGGTAAGGGGCGTGACATTTCCAACGCATGCTTGTGGTGTTCGGCCAATCACAATGCACTGGGTCCGCTGGCCAATCAGAGCAGACTGCACTAGTCAAAGGAGGGGGCTTTGTTGAAAACAAAAGAGTGTTTGAGAGAGGCAGGGCATAGAGGACCTATAATAATGTACAATATTTGAAAAATAATGTGTTTTCATAAGTACTTGAACATTAAAGCATGCCAACATACTCTGTTACACCAAATAATGATCTTTAAAAAAGCATCATATGACCCCTTTAAAAGCAATGAAAGTGTACTTGACATCCAGTACAGTAGGTGGCGATAATGCTCCTAAGGAGTTATTCGCCATAAAACAAGAAGAAGAAGAAGAAAGAGCGAGGCAAAAGTTCAGCCACCGGCATGTTTGCTATTCTACAAGCGTCATGTGGAGAACCAGACTGTCACGTTGTACACTAATATTTTGCCGTACATCCCCTTCTTCAATCCTAACACACAGAAACCTCTTCAGCGCCCGGTTTAATACGAACATGGAGAGATGTCATACATGTGTGGTGAGGAGGTGTGCCGCGCCGGGAGAGTCCAAAACGACCATTCGCTTCAAGTGTTAGGACTGGCAGTAGCCAACAAACAGATGCTGATCGAGAGAGGCGGAGGCCTGCTGTGGAAAAGCCCATGGTCTCGCTAGCTGCCAACTTAGCAACTGACATTCAACGGGACAAATAGACAAAATGCAGCGAATGAAATCCAGACGAATTTGGACGACGACTCCAGCACCAGAAGCGCGTGCCCTGCAGGAGATCTGGGGGGGGGGGGCCCTGCAGCTCGTGAACGAGACGCGCGTGCCCGAGGACACCGTGAACGCGCGCGCGTGGCAGGACGGAGCCGTGCTGCGCGTGGGGGGCTTGAAGTATAAAGTGGAGCTGAATCCTCCGACGTTCACTGTGTGTGAGCTCCCGACGTCTCTGATGGCCGGATTTCCGGTTTGTCCGAAGCTGGAGCTGGAGTTCGGAGAGCTGAGGGACTCTGAGTTCAGATGGTTCAAGGAGGGCTCTCCTGACTGCTGGATGGAGGCTGGATGTGAGCGCGTGCTCACGCCATCCAATCTGGACATCGGTTTGAAGGTGATGCTGAAATGCACTCCAGGGAACGGATCCAGGTTTGGGGAACCTAAGGAACTGGTGTCTTCAGGGGTGGTCGAAGCCGGGCCAGGAGCATGCAGCTTTGATAACAGACACATGTTCACTCAGGAGGCCACAGATGAGTCTTCACTGAGGGTTGTGTCTTATAACATCCTAGCTGACATCTACGCTCAAACCGAGCTTTCCAAAACAGTGCTGTACCCTTACTGCGCGCCGTACGCTCTAGACCTGGACTACAGGCAGAATCTGATCAAGAAGGAGCTGTCGGGCTACAACGCGGACATCGTCTGCCTCCAGGAGGTGGATAAAGGCGCGTTCGTCGATAGTTTATCTCCTGCGCTGGATGCGTTTGGGTTGGACGGGGTTTTCAGGATCAAGGAAAGGCAGCACGAAGGCCTGGCCACGTATTTTAGGAGGTCTAAGCTGAAGTTGCTCCAGCAGTATGATGTGATGCTGAGCGAGGCTCTGCTGACTGATGCTCTTCACCGGGAGCTGCTGGAGAAGGTGTGCAGCAGCCCCAGCTTGAAGGAGAAGATCGGAAGCAGGGCCACGATGCTGCAGGTATCTCGCTGGAACTTGGGTCTTGTTGACTCCGGGACATCCAGTTGTTCACAGAGGCCTCAAGACTTATCCAGTTGTTTTTGACTCGGTAGATATGAATGGTACCCAAATAAAATGTTTACAGCTGTTTGGTTTATTTGTGGTGACTGTAAAGTTATATATAATGAATAAATAACTTTTTAAATATAATACTAGTAGGCACATTGAAGTGGATCAAACCTGTCATCCAAGTTGGTCTAAAAAACCTAAAACCAAAAGTTTATTTTTAGAATCCACTTCACATGTTGACTACTGTGTGTGGTATATATGATACAGGGGGGTACGGAAAGTATTCAGACCCCCTTACAATTTTCACTCTTTGTTAAATTGCAGCCATTTGCTAAAATAATTTAAAGTTAATTTTTTTCCTCATTAATGTACAAACAGCACCCAATATTGACAGAAAAACACAGAATTGTTGACATTTTGCAGATTTATTAAAAAAAGAAAAAATGAAATATCACATGGACCTAAGTATTCAGACCCCTTGCTCAGTATTTAGAAGAAGCACCCTTTTGATCTAATACAGCAATGAGTCTTTTTGGGAAAGATGCAACAAGTTTTTCACACCTGGATTTGGGGATCCTCTGCCATTCCTCCTGCAGATCCTCTCCAGTTCTGTCAGGTTGGATGGTAACGTTGGTGGACAGCCATTTTTAGGTCTCAATTGCTCAATTGGGTTTAAGTCAGGGCTCTGAATGGGCCATTCAAGAACAGTCACAGAGTTGTTGTGAAGCCACTCATTCGTTATTTTAGCTGTGTGCTTAGGGTAATTGTCTTGTTGGAAGGTAAAACTTCGGCCCCATCTGAGGTCATGAGCACTCTGGAGAAGGTTTTCATCAAGGATATCCCTGTACTTGGCCGCATTAATCTTTCCCTCAATTGCAACCAGTCGCCCTGTCCCTGCACCTGAAAAACACCCCCACAGCATCATGCTGCCACCACCATGCTTCACTGTTGGGACTGTAGTGGACAGGTGATGAGCAGTGCCTGGTTTTCTACACACATACCGCTTAGAATTAAGGCAAAAAAGTTCCATCTTGGTCTCATCAGACCAGCGAATCTTATTTCTCACCATCTCACAAATCCATGCGGGCTTTCATGTGTCTTGCAACTGAGGAGAGGCTTCCGTCGGGCCAATCTGCCATAAAGCCCCGACTGGTGGAAGGCTTCAGTGATGGTTGACTTTCTACAACTTACTCCCATCTCCCAACTGCATCTCTGGAGCACAGCCACAGTGATCTTTGGATTCTTCTTTACCTCTCTCACCAAAGCTCTTCTCCCCCGATAACTCGACGGGCCAGCTCTAGGAAGGGTTCTGGTCAACCCAAACGTCTTCCATTTAAGGATTAAAGAGGGAACTGTGCTCTTAGGAACCTTAAGTGCAGCAGGAATTTTTTTTGTAACCTTGGCCAGATCTGTTGCCTTGCCACAATTCTGTCTCTGAGCTCTTCAGGCAGTTCCTTTGACTCTGACATGCACTGTGAGCTGTAAGGACTTATATAGACAGGGAGTTCGGTGTGGCTTTCCTAATCAAGTCCAATCAGTATAATCAACACAGCTGGACTCAAATGAAGGTGAAGAAATCCATCTCAAGGATGATCGGAAGAAATGGACAGCACCGGAGTTAAATAAATGAGTGTCTCAGCAAAGGGTCTGAATACTTAGGACAACGTGATATTTCAGTCTTTCTTTTTTAATAAATCTGTAAAAATGTCAACAATTCTGTGTTTTTCTGTCTATATGGGGTGATGTGTGTACATTAATGATGAAAAAAATTTACTTAAATGATTTTATCAAATGGCTGCAATAAAACAAAGAGTGAAAAAATTTAAGGGGTCTGAATACTTTCCGTACCCACTGTATATATATACACAAACACACACACACATATAGCTGCAAACATGCGCATTACAACATTACAATTTCCATTTTTTCCAGGTCTAAAAATCTAATTTTTAACCTCATATACCACAAATCATAACCACAACTACCTCATACAGCTAGGATTTTCAAGACTGGAAATCCTGTTTTGTTTTTTAAGAAATATTTAGATGTTTGCCTTGTTTTAATCATTGTTTTGTTGTACTTTAATATTTTGAATCTGTTAGTTTAAGTAACTTGTTTACTTGATCTTTTATCTACTTTTTTTTTTTTTAATTTACAGGTTTTCTAAATTTTTTTAAATCTGTTTTGAAATAAAAAATAGATTTTTTCTTTTAGTTGTTTTTGTGATAATGTAGTTCCTTGTTTTGTCTTTTGGGGAACTCATTTAAAATCATATCTTATTTAATTTCACAGCACTTTTTATCAATCTTAAAACTTATTTTTATCTATTATTTTTACCTCTTCTCTATTATTTTCTAATCAGAATATGTTCGTGAAGTAAAACCATATATGATTTTCTCGTGGTCTTGAGTTTTTATTTTTGTTGTCTCTCAACATTTAAATGTATATATTTATCTTGACATCTTATCTTTTTAGCTTTTTCCTTTTTTAGTATTATTTTTGCAAAATAAAAAATTAAAAATATCGGACTTTTAGTTGTTTGGCTTTATTTTAATCGAGCCTTTAAATACTTTTAAGTCATATCTTTGTTTATTTTAATCAAAAAAACATTTTTATTTTTTACATTTTGTTTTTTTAATTTTTTTTTACTTTTCCTTACTTAGACTATTGATGTGAATTAAAACAAAAGTATGTGGTGTATGTTATGGCTCATTATTTCAAATACTAAATCATCTTTCTTGAGGGAAAACTTAACAAAAGGCGCTCTCCTATCCCCTCAACATTTCTCACAGGGTGGCCGTCTTGCACAGCTTCGTTATGCTGACCGTCTACAGGGATATTCTTGTGTGGGCATTCTCCTCTGCACTGAAGTACCAAACCTCTGCATCTGTGTACTGCTTGGGGAGAAAGCACCACCAAACTGTACTGGCACCCTAAAGGTGAGAATCTGTGAATATAATGACGTTTGCGGTACAGTTTCTGACGGTCTGCTGTGTGTTCAGGGGGAAACGTTCGACTGGTTCAGATTGCAGTGGCCCTCAAACACATGAAGCAGATTGTGACGGAGAAGCATCCCGGAGCCGGACTCCTATTCTCTGGTGATTTCAACAGCACGCCCTCCTCTGGTCTCTTCCAGCTCGTCTGTGAGGGATCCGTCCCGGAGAATCATGACGACTGGGCCTCTAATGGACCAGAAGAGCAGATCCAGGTGGGACTGATGAACCCGTTCCAGCTGGCCAGTGCTTGTGGGGTCCCAGCTTTCACCAACTACGTCGGAGGCTTCCAGGGGTGTCTGGACTATATTTTTGTGGAGCCGCATGTGCTGCAGGTGGAGCAGGTGATTCCTCTGCCCAGCCTTCAGGAGGTCACGACCTGCGTGGCCCTGCCGAGCGTCTCGCACCCGTCAGATCACATCGCGCTGGTGTGTGACCTCAAGTGGAAGTGAAACAATCACAAACAGTTCGTATTTCATCAAAAGCAATTTTAGCTTTTTAATGATCAGATTTCAGCATTGTGCTTATATTTATCACACAGCTTCATTCTCATTTGTACAAATTAATGTCATTCAGCATTTTGTGATGTTGCTGTAACTCTGCTTTTCAAACCAGAAGAGTGAATGGAAATAACCGGTTCCCCGTTACAAAGAATAGATAGTTGACAACAGATGTAGATGGCGTTGTTCTTCATTTAGATTGGAGAAAATGTAGCTCGATTGCTAGCATCTTGCAGAACCACACAGATATCCTCTGCAGTGCAGGGTGCGTTCAGAAGAGAGACACAAAAGAGGCTGGATGATGAATAAAATTCACAAAGTAATCATGCAGCAGACTCCAGTCCATCAGTGAACATCTGGAGAAGTGAAAAGCTGCATGCTTGAAACAAATCCATCATTAATGCATGTGAAATTTAAACAGTTGCTTCCAGCTAAAATGAGTCCATAATTCATTACAACACATCCTCCAGTGAAAAAGTCCATCTCTTGTTGTCTCTCACATCAAAATCTATCAACATACTTGTTCAGAACTGTTTTTGCTGGTAAACGGTGCTTGGTTTGTGCAGATTTCTCTCCTGATTCAGACACGACCACTTTTTCACTGGAGGAAGCATTATGGATTATGGACTAATTTTAGCTGGAAGCAACATTTTAAATTTCAAATGCATTAATGATGGATTTGTTTAAATCATGCCGCTTCACAAGACATTTAATGATGGACTGGAGTGGTGTGGATTATTGTGATGTTTTTATCAGCTGTTTGGACTCTCATTCTGACGGCACCCATTTACTGCAGAGCATCCATTGCTGAGACACTGATGCAATGCTACATTTCTCCATATTTGATGAAGAAACGAACTCATCTACATTCTGGATGGCCCGAGGGTGAGTACATTTTCATTTTTGGGTGAAATATTTCTTTAATAAACACGAATACCATCAGTTTTCAGCTATGTGCAACCTGTATGTATAACTCTTAAAATCTCAAATAATTATTCATGACCCTTTAAAGCATTAAATAATGAGTGAATTTCTTTTGAGAGCCTTAGTTAATATACACACCCATACAAGTGATGCATTTCAGACTTTTATTTGCTTCACTCTTTATTCATAATGTTTTAATACATTTTTAAAAAAGGGAACAGCTAGACGATTCCTTGCACCAGGCAATTTGAATATTTTCAAAAGCTGGGGGGAAAAACAGTTGATTATGTCTTTAACATTTGCACTGATTTGTTCTCAACTGAAATGCTAAATCAGAAGCGTATCGGGCGAGTGCATTCACATAGTAAAGCACAGCACGTTTAAGGCAACTGTGATTACGTACATAAAAAGGCTGCTTATTTACAACACAAACATCTGACTAGTTCCCAATATAAACTCATGCATTAAAACTAATGCTTACATCAATGCATTGCCAGTCTCTTAAGTGTGCTACTATAAAAATAATCTTTTATTTATTAAACGCATGCTTCTCTGAGAACATTTCCTTGGATGTATGGAATGCAAACGCCTGGGAATGAGCCGTTCGGAATAAAAATAATGGAATAAATCAAGTTGAGGGAGCAAAAATAGAGCATTTTTATAAATACACAAAAGTTATAATTATTAAAGGGATAGTTCACCCAAAAATGAAAATTCTGTCATCATTTACTCACCCTCAAGTAGTTTCAAACCTGTATGAATGTCTTTGTTCTGCAGAACACAAAGAATATATTCTGAGATGTGGAACGGAGCTTCTTGGCCCCATTGGACATTCCATAGTATTTTTCTCCTACTGTGGAAGTCAATGGTGCCCCAAAACAGCCTGGTTACAAACATTCTTCAAAATATCTCCCTTTCTGTTCGGCAGAACAAAGACATTCATACAGGTTTGAAACTACTTGAGGGTGAGGAAATGGACAGAATTTTCATTTTTGGGTGAACTATCGCTTTAACACAATGCTTGATGTTTATGCTTACTGTAACAAGAACCCAGAAGTACTGCAAGCGCTTCTTAACAAATCTAGTATTTTTCATACTGTGGTCAGATCTACAGAAGACTATAAGGCTACACGCATCAAGTGGAATGAATCTGGGAGAAATGGCAGTCGAGGTCAAAGGTGCAATGAACTAAAAAAGGAACAAAATGTTAAAATGCACTGCTGAAGATTGACATCAGCAGCAGGCAGATTTTTGGTAGCGATCGACTGAAAATGTGCCGCATCAACTCCGCTAATCATGTCCTTTGGAACAGCATACATCCTGCTTGGACAGGAAGTGCAGTTTAGCGTTTGGAGAGCTGCTCGGAAAGCCAGTCTAATCCCTCGTATAAACCCGTCCCTTGAGTCGCACACGTCGCCTGGACATACCACTGATGAAAAGCACAATATAAACATTTTTACCAGTAGACGGATACAGTATGCATTTAATTGAATGAAAAAAATTATATTTTTTTAATTTTTTGAAAGAAGTCTCTTACGCTCACCAATGCGCTCTCTATTAATTTCATTAAAAATAAAACAATAAAAACAGAAATATTGTTTAATATTACAACTTAAAATAACTGTTTACTATTTTAATAAGAGTAAAATGGTAATTCTACTCCTCTGTTGATGCGGCCCGGCGCACTGCTATTTTCCAGCAGTTACTCCAGTCTCAGGCCACACTGAAATCCTTCAGAAATCATACTAATTTGCTGCTCAGAAACACTTTGATTGTTATTTATCAAAATTTAAAAGTAATTCCTAATTTGGGTGTTGTGTGTGTGAACCTGGTGAAAGCTACTAACTAGTCACAATTAAAATAAATCATTTAATTCCGCAATGGACCGCACTTTACAATATTTCAAAGTGGAAGTAAAAACATTTATCGACCAGCTTACAAAAGGATTTTGATTTCAAATAAAGTGCCGATTCGCGTTTAACTTTCTTTCTATTTTCATCAAAAAAAGGAATCATTCCCCCTCTCCCCCCCCCAAAAAAACCTAATAATCAGCAAAAAGCTTTCTCAACATTACAAAATATTTTAACCGCCCATCTTCCCCTTTACTATTCATGTCCCGTAGACTTGCCCCTCACCAATAATCCTTGTTAGCACCTACACACTGAACTATGGAGTCTGACTGATTTACCTATCTGACCAATTTTCTCCCTGCGGCGCCCTCCCAACATACAACTTACTTTTACCCATATATTCCCCACATTGGCAAAAATCCAGCCGCTACTTCTTTCCTCTTTGTAATAATATTTCACAATATTGCTGTTTTTATAATATTTTTGATCAAATAAATGAGTCCGTAGGTTGCAGCATAATGTTTCAAAACATTTTTTTAAATTGTATTTATTCCAAATGTTTTGACCATTTCCGTGCAGGCATAATCCTGACCAACTAGATTTTAATTCACAGGTCTATGTACACATGCCCTAGTAACTCGAGGCCATGTTACGTATACCTTTGCTATACACTCCAAACCCATTATACTCCCCCCATGCGTTTGTTTTAAACATGGGACTGATCATGTATGCATACCTATTCAGAATACTGCATATACTTTGCCATAACTCACAGTTTCCTGTGTTGCTGTCTCCCGATTCGTATGCTCACACCTGGCCCATCTCCGGGACCTCGTCGTTGGCTTTGATGAGGTCTTGTTTATTTACAAAACTTCACACTCTCGCTAGAAACTCACCGCTTACCTCCGGGCGGCCTCCTTATGTCTCTCAGAGTGTTGTTCATCCTCCTGAAGCTGTTGCAGACAGAATATGAGCAGATATTTACGGCGGTTTGAAACAGAACTACTTCACATAGACAACTGTGCACAATAAAAGAAGCGTGTTGCAGGTACACCGATAAAACCAGAGCCGTTTTTAATCTGGTTTCCTCACCATCTTCTGAAGCTCGTCTGCTGCTTCCTGTGCTCGCTCACGATCGTTACTGTCCACGACAAAGATCAGACCCTGAACAAACAACACAACACGAGTGAAAATGACTTTCAGTCAAAAAATATTAAGCACAAGTTCTATTCTTAAAGATTTCCATGACTTCTGCAGGTTTTTGGAAGGTACATTTAAATAGAACTTTAAGAGCTTTATAGGACAAAAACTTTACTAGACTGTGAAAATAAATTTTACGGTACCTTATGTACAGTCTTGATTTTTAGTGCAAATGTCTAAAGATTCTGAAACCAAAATACACTGAAAAGCAAAATTATGCCAGTCTTGTTTTCGGTTTAACTGATCAAGATTTATGATTAAAACAAGAACAAATATCTGCCAATGGAGTCAGACAAATACACTTTAATTCAAATGAAAAACTAATTTTCAATTCTGATATCCGTTCTTGTTTTAAGTATAAACTCAATTTTGTTTCATTTCCAAGAAAACAAGACTTCATATCTTCATTTTGCGTCTCAAGTAAAAATATCTTGATTTAAGAAAGTTTCCATATTTGTATTGGAAAACAAGACAAACATACTGAGGACATTTTTATTTTTTTTCATTATTTTTCCGGCACGTACCTTACAACATTTAATACCACGATTTAAGACATTTTTTAAAGAGCTAGTTGACCAAAAAAAATTAAAATTCTGTCATTTACTAGGAATAACTGCATCTATCCTGCTTCCTTATTATAAATATAACACTTAAAACATTTGATTCGTCATTTTATGACCTATTTAATTTTACAGCATGCAAACTAGAATATCTGTTGCACAGAATAATAATGTTTTAGGCATTTATATGAATAAAAATGAGGTATCACTCTTAAAAATAAAGGTGCTTTACGATGCCATAGAAGAACCTTTTTGTCTAAATGGTTCCATAAAGAACCTTCAACATCTGAAGAACCTTTCTGTTTCACAAAAGCTTCTTTGTGGCGAAAGAAGGTTCTTCAGATTATAAAAAGTTAAGAAAGAGATGCTTCTTTAAAGAACCTTTGACTGAATGGTTCTTTGTGGAACCAAAAATGGTTCTTCTATGGCACCGCTTGAAGAACCTTTTGAAGCACCTTTATTTTTAAGAGTGTACTATCATGACACAAGTTAGACTAGTTACTGACAGTTTGGTTTTGAGGCCAAATTTCTTATTTTATGTCACAGTCAGTGAGTTTCTATGACCTCAAGATCATCTGTAAACACTTATTTTGCAATCTTTTAGAAATTATCCACTCATAACGATTCACGAAATAAAGAGCAAGCAAAAGTTAACTATTCTCTTACGTGCTTATTGATAAAAAAATGTCAGCAAAGAAAAAGAGAACTACACGGACAGAAGAGAAACTGTTCTGTTCTCTAAATCAAACTCTAGAAAAGGCCGTTCCAGTTCAACGTAATCCTAGTAGTAACACCAACATCCTCATACAAAGCACATCCACGGCATCCAGCCAAACTATACCTACACACCCGTAGTTGTTTTTCTAGCCGCTCACAAGGCTGGACGATCAAACTCAATCAGTACAGCCACGGCACAATGAGCATTTCATCCTGCTGGAATGCTGCGACTCCACTGTTGTTTGACTATCTTAGTCCTGCTTCTGTTTACCTGGGTATTCTGGAAGTAGTGTCTCCAAAGAGGCCTGATCTTATCCTGACCACCCACATCCCACACGGTGAAGCAAATGTTCTTGTATTCCACCGTCTCCACGTTAAAACCTAAAGGAAGCACACAGGGTTGGGTGCGATATCATTTAAGAGATGCAGATCTTTGCAGTTGTTCACATCAAGATGAGATTCATGTAATAAATCATTCACAAAACCTGTCAAGTGCACGTACGGGTCATGGAAATCAAAAACCTTATTCATTTTCTTTACGCAAAATACATTTTCAAAGGTAAATATTTGATTTTAAACAAAAAAAACGACCTATATATGCGTTTGTGAGAATATCTGTCCATTCAAAATATACTTACTATAACCTAAGATCCATAGAGTATCTGAATATTGTCATTTTAAGCATATATTCTCTCTTTGTTGAGATGTACATGATCTGTTATCTATGTGAGCCCACTTCTGCCACAGGATAAAAAAAAACATAAGAAGGTAATTGCAATTAGGAATTTTTTTTCACAATTATAAAGTCAGAATTGCAAGATATATATATATATTTTTTTTTTTTTTTGGTGAGATATAATATTTTATGTTTCCAGAATTCTGGCTTTTTTTCCCTCCCAAGTTTAAGTTTATATTTCAATTCTAACTTTTTTCCTCTGAAGTTATTTACATCTCACAATTCTGTTTTTGTTTCTGTCAATAAAAATTATAACTGCGACTTCTCAGAAATATGACCTGACAATTCTGACATTTTTCTCAATTTTTTCCCCTCAGAATTTTATTTGGAACTCACAGTTCTATATGGTTGTGCCACAGAATAAAATAAAAATAAATACATTTATATTGTAAGAAAAATAATATTAGACAAAAAGTCGTAATTACAGTTTTGGCGGAAACAAGTCTCCATAGTTCTGTTCTATTACTTACCTATAGTTGGTATTGTTGTGACTATTTCTCCCAGTTTGAGTTTGTAGAGGATTGTGGTTTTCCCTGCAGCATCCAGACCAACTGAAGAAGAAGAAGAAGAGGAATCAAATCAAGTCAAACACACGGGAAAACTTTGCATAAATAACTTCCTATTTCTTGGGAAACGATAAAGACACTCTGTACAGCGACAAGCGACTGCTTTACTGACTTACCAACTGTTTGAATTCATGTCAACATCTATAGATCATAAGAGCATTCATACATGACTTGTATAGAAAGAGCTATAAAAACATATGCCAACAAAATATACACAAAATAGCCATTTATCAAAGCTAACTCACCCATGAGAATTCTCATCTGCTTTTTCCCAAACAAGCGAGAAAAGACGCTTGAGATGGTCAAACCCATGTTCAAAACTGCTCAAAGAAACAAGAAAAGTTGTAAAAGTCAAACTTGTTCGAGGAGTTCAACAGCAGCTTTCAAGCGCTTCAGCTCTCATCAGCTCTCATCAGCTCTCATCAGCAGCTCTCTCTTCTCTGGTCAGCTGCTCCTGGAACACGTCACACGTCACACTCCTGCTCCAACGCGGACGAAATGACGTCAGCGGTGCCACGTCACGAAACATGATGAGTTTCTTCATTATTTACCTACAAGTGTGAGCTTTTGAGTTGAACATGTACATACAGACTGAAACGTAAAGATACATGAACATAATATTTGTATGTAGAAAAAAATATTGCATATGGTGACCTTTTTAATTTTTGTAATTTATTATTTTTTCTGGGTTTTTTTTCTTTTCTTGTTTTTTTGAACATTATTAAATTTAAAAATAATAAAAAACATACCTATAATAAAATAAAAATATCGTCGGTCCCTGTCTATTATCTATTATTCTAAGCTATCTCCCCCCCCCCGTATGTATGTCTGTCTGTCTGTCTATCTATCTATCTATCTCGTTCTTTCTATCTATCTATCTATCTGTCTGTCTATCTATCTATCTCGTTCTTTCTATCATCTATCTAGCTATTATCTATCTATCTATCTATCTATTATGGTCTGTCTGTCTGTCTGTCTATCGTTCTTTCTATCATCTATCTATCTATCTATCTATCTATCTATCTATCTATCTATCTGTCTGTCTATCTGTCTGTCTATCATCTATCTTTCTATCATCTATCTATTATCTATCTATCTATCTATCTACTTATATATCTGTTCTGTCTGTATCGTTCTATCGTTCTTTATATCATCTATCTATCATCTTATCTAATCATCTATCTATTTATCTATCTATCTGTGTCTGTCTGTCTGTCTGTCTGTCTATCCTGTCTGTCTGTCGTCTGTCCATCATCTATCATATATCTATCTATCTATCTTTCTTTCTATCTGTCTGCCTGTCTTTCTTGATCAATAATATGACTATGTTTACATTCTGATTCAGCAATTCTGTTACAGTTTTTCTCAGTTGCTTTGGCACATTTTTCGAAACAATCTTAACATTCTCTAAACTGTGAGTGCAAATGTCACAACTGTTTGCTGGAACATAAAAACCCTATTGCATGTCTGCAAAATGTAGTAACTCACCCAAAACATTTAATTCATGCTTCAAAACCTAGTTATCGTTTCAGTAATTTGGCCAAGGCCACCAAAATAAAGTATTTGTCATAGTGTGAGCCACACTGGTCAAAATGTTTAGTTGTTTTTTCACCATGACAGTCAGTGGAAATTAAGGTTTTATAAAAAAAAATCAATAGTGTCAATAGTACATAGAAAAAAAAGTATATAAACATTTGTATTTATACAGTACATTTATTTTTGTACGAATGTATTACATGTAAAGCAAAATCTTACTTGTCCAATTCATGGAATGAATCCATGAATTGATACACAAAAATACCAAATAACATCCATGAAAAAAATTATTCTTGGTGGACATCCTGTCGCTCTTGTTGGTCAGGCCAAATATTTTCCTCAACATCACATCTGATGTTTTCCATTGCCATGCACCGGGGGGAAAAAATCTCCTTGAATGCCGCACCCATCCCCTGCAATGATCAGCTGGGATGTCCTCACATGCAGCATTCATGGCATCCAACATAGACATCTGATCTTGTGGTCTATGATCATATACTTTCCAACTCCATGCTGAAAAAAACTCTTCTATTGGATTTAGGAATGGAGAGTATGGTGGAAGGAACTCCACTGTTAACCTTTCATGTGCAGCAAACCAGTCCCTAACAATGTTGGTTCGGTGGAAGCTGACATTAACCCAGACAACAACATAATTAGGCAAATGTGGTCTAACTAAACCTCTTTCTTGTTCTGGATTCAGGTCTCTGTAAAGTGTGTTTAGGAAGGCCAGGAGAAGTTGGGTATTATGGGGCCCAATGTGTGGAATATGTGTGCTCACACCATTCCCTGAAATGGCAGCACACATTGTAATATTGGCCCCACGTTGGCCTGGTGTGTCAGTTGTGGCTCGGTGTCCAATGAGATTGCGACCACGTCTCCAGCCTTTGGACAGATTGAACCCGGCCTCGTCCACAAAAACAAGAATGTGGGTTGTTTCATGTCCTTCTAACTCCATGATTCTCTACGAAGAAACACAGAAACAAAATAAAGTAAATTTTTATTCTAGAGTTCAGTAAATGTTTTCTCTTCTTATGGGTTTCTAAAACTTCAAGTAATACAGGCATCTAAGAAGTACAGTAAAACTCACTAAGTGCACACCAATAGTTTACCTGGACATACTGGTACCGCAGCTCCTTCACTCTTTCACTATTCCTCTCATATAGCACCTTGTAGAGTTGTTTCATAGTCATTTGATGTCTTTTCAAAACTCTGTCTATGGTGGAAGTGCTGACAGAATTTATATTTGTGAAGACATTATTGTCATTTATGATTGCACTTTGAATCTCTCTTAGCCTGATGGAATTGTTGGCTATGACCATGTTGCAAATTTCTTGTTCTTGCTGATGGTTAAATACTGCTGCTCTGCCACCAGCGCGAGGTTGTTGTGCGGTTCTATAGAATGTACAAATAGACTTGCATTTACCTTTACAATATTGTTGTTTATAAAAATGTATGTATGTATGTAAAACAATAACAAAAAAATACATATTTATCTGTTTTCCCTACGAAAGGTTTGCACAATTGATGACACTGTGGACCTGTTTACATTAGGCTGTACTCTTCGACCAGCCTCTTCCATTGTAAAACCACGAGTTATGACATGATCCACAAGTGTGGCTCTGATTTCATCAGAGACTCTGACTCTTCTGTTTCCACCTCTTCCTCTATTATGTCTTCCTCTAACACCACCACCACCACGTATTCTTACACGTCTTCCAATTGCTCTTCCACGTGCATGTTGCTGCAGTTCAGAGTTGTGGAAGTCCTCCATTCTTAGTGATTGTGCTGTGGGCAATCTACAAATATATGCTCCCAAACTTGATTGGTTAAATGGTTAAATGGTTGATTCAAATTGTATTGCCATTAGAGGTCATTTGCCAGTTTAGCAGACATTACAAACAATGTCAATGTCAGATATTTATGGAATATATATATGCGTGTATACCAATTTTTCATAATTGAATGGATCGTTTTGAATGTGATGGCTTACACGATGCAAAATGATTGAGAAGTTGTGAAGAGTTTGACAGTTTAAGTGAGAATCGACTCATCAGTTTTGATCAACAATCCATATGCAATTAGTTATTGTGCAAACTGCAGACAATTGTACTTACTGTTTGCACACATGTGCCAAAGCATTTGCAATTTGTTCAAATCAATAAGAAATTACAATCTGATGTGAACAAGAAACTAATTGTTCAGAGATCTGAACTTATTGTTTCGGGAAAAAAAATTATAATTCGAGAATTGAGCCAAAGCAATTGAGAAAAACTGTATTATTCCATTACATCTAATCTACATCTTACATCTATCTATCTATCTATCATAATTGTGCAAAACACTCTATTTCGCACGCATTTTTCTATTCTGAAATATTTATTTATTAAATGACACATAAGCACACTAATGTAAATAAATAAGCATAATTTATTGGAGATATTTGAAAGGCACAGATACATATATTTCAGGTAGACATCAGTTTGTTCTTTCAAAGTCCAAATACAACAAAACATGTATTAAAATAAGTCAAACGAGACATATAACAGCATGTCTTTTACAGCGGTAAATTAACAGTACATTAAATACAGCAGCAGATAAATAAAATAATAGTACACAGTAGAGCAGTAGTGCAGAATTTATAAATTCACGTACAATCTAAGTGAATTTAAAAAGGCACATAATGAAGGCAAACGTACATCAGAATCAAAAATAGGCCTAAAATTGTTTAAAAATGTCTTGATAGTGGTAAATTAACAATACAGAATGTACTGAACTAGAATTACATATACTAGAAAATATACTGTAATAATATCCCATAAATATCTCAATATAAAAAAATGAAGTTGGAGACATATAATATATAGACTACATTCAGTTCTGATTTAGTGTCCTTTCTTCAAGTAGTTTGAACGCTGCAGTGTTTTATCGTTTGGACAGTTGATCCGAGAGCCAATCCAGTCCTTCATATAAACCTGATCCTTGAACCGCACATGTGGCCTGAACAAACCACTGAGAGAGAGAGAGAGAGAGAAACACAGCTTTATTTCACTGAAACACACTGACGTCACACATCACGTGTCAAACAGAGTGTGTGTGTGTGTGTGTGTGTTCACCTGTGTTCCTCTCAGTGCGTGTAAACCCAGACACAGATCTGTACAGCTCGCAGTGGGACCGCCATGGCGTTGCCGGTAAATCCTGCTTGTTAGCAGAGAACTAACAGAAGCGCGTCTTCTCATCTCGTCCTCCACCAGCATCGCGTTTAGTTCCTCGGCTGCTGTTTCAATCCGCTCATGATCACTGCTGTCCACCACAAAGATCAGGCCCTGAATCACACAAACAACACATTTTGTTCACTCCATTAAAAGGGCATTTTCAAATATAATATAACTGCAAAATCATACTGCATACAGTCGTGTTTGTTTTAAATTCTTACCTCGGTGTATTGATAATAATATTTCCAAAGACCTCTGATTTTGGTCTGACCGCCAACATCCCACACAGTGAAGGAGATGTTTTTATATTCAACTGTTTCAACATTAAAACCTAAAGAGAAAATTGATAATATTCAGTAAAAACAGACAATAAATCCATATAAGGCAGTTAAACATGACAAACATTTAAAAGTTTCTTACCAATAGTTGGAATAGTTGTGACAACTTCACCGAGTTTGAGTTTGTAGAGCACTGTTGTTTTCCCTGCTGCATCCAGACCAACTTGGAGAAGAAATATTTGCATTTATTCCACAATGAAAATATTCATATATGGGCTATATCAGATTATTCATATGCTAATTTTTCTTTATGGGCATTAAAATTATTTAAGCACATAATAACAATTTAAGCAATAAAGTGGCATAAACAGTCGCCAAACTATAAGATCTTTCAAATTCAAAGTTTGGAGAAAAAAATATTTACTCACCCATAAGCAACCTAATCTGCTTTTTCGAAAAGAGACGAGAGAAAATCTGTGAGAAATAGTTGCCCATGTTTGCAATAAGACAGAACCGCTGCTGCTGAAGATAAACGCCTAGAGTTAAAGGCTCAGACTGGTTATGGTGTGTGTTTTTGTGTGTGTGTGTGTGTGTGTGTTTATATAGGCTTCTTTACTTTCGGTTTGATTGACAGCTCAACACCGCCACTCTGAGATTTTCTCGCGGCAAATCCAACGCGTTCGATTTGACGTCACCTACTGTATCACGTGTCTAAACAAGCTTCTTTTTTTTTACACTTTGAAGTTGGAAGTCTTCGATTTCATTGGATTAACATTGAACTAAACACATGTTTGGGAAATGTGAGCAGGGAGTACATAAACCCTGAAAATGTTTTGTTAAAAAATAATCAAATAGCCTAACCTAGCAGCTGTGGTTGCCAGACGTTTACCCTAAAACACTGTGATAATGTTAATATTCCAATCTATTTGAGGGATTATATTTTTTACTGTAATATGTACCTAAAATAACACAATGGACGAGCGTGTGATGTCTTAAAGTGCATTATAATGGGCTATAAACCACAATAACATACAAGCCAGTCTCACAGCAAACATTAGCAATCAGGGTAACACATATGACAATAAAATAATACTAAACATTAACCAAACAACACAACACAGCGTAAAACAGTCCAGTGCACAGTACTCATAGCGACAATTAGATACTATTGTTGTCTTATAATTTTTTACCATAACATTTTCCGTAAATTATAGGCTAGGTTTTACTTTTAAAAAGCATTTGTATCATACTTACATGTAATGTCTTTTATAATATAATTGTTGTTATAGGCCTATATGGTTACTTACAGTTTTCACTAACATGTTTTACTTTTGAAGATGGCATCAGCTAAAAACTTTAGCTAAACGGCAAATTAATAGTTAGTATTTTCCAAAAATGTCATTCATTCTGCAAATATGATTAGTTATTGAAAGTGAAACATAAACGTAGGCTACTACATTTTTTGTATAAATTCATCATTTATTGGATCTGTTTTTATTCATAAATTATAAAAAAAAAACATAACATTATGACTGTTTACAAACTGATTCAGCAGTTCTATTGTTATTTATTTATGCATGCATTAAATATGCATCTTACATCAATCTATCTATTATAACTGTGCAAAACATACTCTATTTCTCATGCATTTTTCTATTCTGTAATTTATTTTTTTTGAATGAGACATAAGAATACTAATGTTTGAAAATAAATACACCATTTATTGGAGATGTTGGAATAGGTAGGACACACACACACACACACACACACACACACACACACATATATATGTATATATTTTCCAGGCAGACATCAGCTTATTCTTTCAAAGTCCAGATACAGCAAAACACATTAAAATAAGTCGTTCAACATTTTTTTTTCTTTCAGAGTTCATAGGACAAGAATTAAAACTAAAAATGAACTAAACATGTTTTCAGATGTAACCTCACAATATAAAATATACAGTTTTGAGTTGTGTTTCAATCCGGTCATGATCACTGCTGTCCATCACAAAGATCAGGCCCTGAATCACACAAAATGCCTCTTTAAGACAAGTTTTAGATATTTAAAACTCTGTTACCTTGGTGTTGTGATAGTAATGTCTCCAGAGACATTAAGAACTAAATTCTGACTACCAACATCCCAAACCGTGAAGGAGATGTTTTTATATTCAACTGTCTCCACGTTAAAACCTACAGATGGCAGAATTATGAGCATTTCGACATGGCATCATACATTTATTACGATTTCGATAAATTGAGAATTGCTTTGAGTTTCTTACCAATAGTTGGAATAGTTGTGACAACTTCCCCGAGTTTGAGTTTGTAGAGCAGTTGTTTCTCTGCTGCATCCAGACCAACTTGGAGAAGAAATATGTGCATTTATTCCATAATGAACATACAAGATACATAACTGAAATATCTTCTTAAGTTGTAGGCCTATTAAAGTTCACATATCAGTTTAATTAATATGCACAGTAATATTTAATTAATACTTAATTAGATAGGATAATTATATATATTTTAATATATTTGGGTTTTTAAAACATTTTGAGAGAAGAAAACAACAACATTTACTCACCCACAAACAACCTCATTTCTTTCTTCTTCACGAGACGCGAGAATAGGTTGGAGAAGAAGATGCCCATGTTTTGATACAGCAAGATTTTTTTTTTTAAACTTTAGTTTTAGTTAACGTATTAGTAAAGGTGATTGGTACTTTCGCTTTGATTGACAGCTCAAGCTCAGTTTGTCTCGCGGCAAATCCAACGCGTTCGATATGACGTCACCTACTGTATCACGTGTCTAAACAAACTTTGAACATGGTTTTTAATTGGAGTTTAATGAAGTTTATTACTAGTCTAAACAAATCCTGTTACAATCTAACGCTTGAAATCTCTTGGCTGAATAAATCGAGGATCATGCTCAATGTGTTTTTTAAGGCTTTGTAATGCAATTCATCTCTGAAGTTGAACTTCACATTATAGACTACTGCTGAAGGGGGTTTACAACAAATAAGTGTTGTTAATTATTTAAAATGATAGCTTTTTATTCATTTATTTTAGGGTTTGGAACAATACACATAAATAATATTCTCAATGTTGTCTTGTATGTCACCTAAAGCGCTTAACTTGTACAGCCGTTTTGACTTAAAAAACAACAACTAATAACTTGTTTACTTGACTTAGATTTAGACACGTGGTACAGTAGGTGACGTCATATCGAACGCGTTGGATTTGCCGCGAGACAAACGGCGCGTGGCGGTGCCGAGCTGTCAATCAAAGCGAAAGTAAAGAAGCCTATATAAACCCGCACACAATCACTGCTTCATCACACGAACACCCCGAGCCTCATCCTCCGGACCTTTACTCTCACTAACTACAGCTGATCTTACCTGCACTTTAAAAAAAAATGGGCGTCTTCTTCTCTAACCTTTTCTCGCGTCTCTACGAGAAAAAAGAGATGAGGTTGCTTATGGGTGAGTGCACGTTACACGTTATTATTTGATTCTTATTCAGTTTTTGAGAAAATAGTTCTAGTGCATAGCTCTAATGCAAATAAAATAGCTCTAGTGCAAATAGATGCATATTAGGTCTATGCAACTATACAAATATTACCATTATGAATCTTGTACATATTCATTGTGGAATAAATGCACATATTTCTTCTCCAAGTTGGTCTGGATGCAGCAGGGAAAACAACAGTGCTCTACAAACTCAAACTCGGGGAAGTTGTCACAACTATTCCAACTATTGGTAAGAAACTTCAGATCACCCAAATCTGGGAGTTCACCCGAAAATTACAATTCTGTCATTTACTCACGCTCAGGGTGTTCCAAACCTGTATGATGTTTTTATTCTATTGAACATAAAAGAAGATATTTTGAAGGATGTTGGTAACCAAACAGTTGGTGGTAGCCATTGTCTCCGAAAAATACTACGGAGGTCAATGGCTGCCGTCAACTGTAGCCAAACCGAAGTACTTCAACATATAGACTGCTTGGAATAGTGTCTGATAATGACTGACTGATTCTCTCTAGGCTTTAATGTTGAGACAGTTGAATATAAAAACATCTCCTTCACCGTTTGGGACGTCGGCGGTCAGGATGTTATCAGACGCCTCTGGAGACATTACTATCAGAACACTAAGGTATGATGTGTCACACATTTATGTGTTCAGTATCTATTATTTTAACATTTCAATTCTAATCAGCTACTTTTATGAACTGTGCAAGTGTGTGTGTTTGTGTGATTCAGGGCCTGATCTTTGTGGTGGACAGCAGTGATCATGACCGGATTGAAACAGCAGCAGAGGAACTAAACGCGATGCTGGCGGAGGACGAGATGAGAGACGCGCTTCTGTTAGTTCTTGCTAACAAGCAGGATTTACCCAAAGCCATGGCGGTCCACGAGCTGACAGACAGACTGGGTTTACACGCACTGAGAGGAAGACAGGTGAGACACACACACTCTGTTTGACATGTAGTGCATGCTGTCAGTGTGTGTTTCAGTCAAATAAACACGTGCTTCTCTCTCGGTCTCTCAGTGGTTTGTTCAGGCCACATGTGCGGTTCAAGGATCAGGTTTATATGAAGGACTGGATTGGCTCTCGGATCAACTGTCCAAACGATAAAACACTGCAGCGTTCAAACTACTTGAAGAAAGGACACTAAATCAGAACTGAATGTATATATTATCTCCAACTTTATTTTGAAATATTATGGAATATTCTTCTCTCAGTGCTGCGTTTGATACTGTCGATCATAACATACTACTAGAGAGACTGGAAAAATTGGTTGGGCTTTCTGGCATGGGATTAGCGAAATTGTTCAGGTCATACTTAGAAGGGAGAGGTTATTATTTGAGTATAGGAGAGCATAAGTCTAAGTTGACGTCCATGACATGCGGAGTCCCACGTGGCTCAATTCTTGCACCGCTCTTGTTAGCCTGTATATGCTCCCACTAAGTAAAATAATGAGAAAAAAACAAATTGCCTATCACAGCTATGCAGACGATACCCAGATTTACCTAGCCTTATCACCAAATGACTATTGACAGCCCCATTGACTCCCTCCAATGCTTATGTGTTGTTTCTTGAAATTAACAGTTGGTTGTGCGAGAACTTTCTTCAGTTAAACAAAAAAAAAACCGAAGTCATTGCATTTGGAAAACAAAGATGAAGTTTTCAAGGGGAATGCAAATACCTTGACTCTAGGGGTCTAACAACTAAAATCAAGTCAGGAATCTTGGTGTGGTTCTGGAGACAGACCTTAGTTTCAGTAGTCATTTCAAAGCAGTAACTAACTCAGCATACTATCATCTCAAAAACATTGTAAGAATTAGATGTTTTGTTTCCAGTCAAGACTTGGAGAAACTTGTTCATGCCTTTATCACCAGCAGGGTGGACTATTGTAATGGTCTCCTCACCGGCATTCCAAGAAGACATTAGACAGCTGCAGCTCATCCAGAACGCCGCTGCCAGAATTCTGACTAGAACCAGAAAAACTGAGCATATCACACCAGTCCTTAGGATCTTACACTGGCTTCCAGTTATATTTAGGATTGATTTTAAAGTACTTTTATTTGTTTATAAATCACTCAATGGCCTAGGACCTATATACATAGCAGATATGTTCACTGAATTTAAACCTAACAGACCACTCAGATCATTCGGATCGAGTCAGTTAGAAATACCAAGGGTTCACACAAAACAAGGGGAGTCTGCTTTTAGTTATCATGCCACCCGCAGCTGGAATCAGCTTCCAGAAGAGACCAGATGTGCTAAAACATTAGTCACATTAAAATGCAGACTCAAAACTCATCTGTTTAGATGTGCATTTATTGAATGAGCACTGTGCGAGTCCGAACCGATTGCACTATATTATATGTATAATCGTCTTCTTAAATTCATTTTAAACTTCTTAAATCAATTTTTAAATTCCTTGTTTTATGGTTTATGATTATGTTTGTTTTTATTTTATTTTAGGTAAAGCACTTTGAATTACCATTGTGAAATGTGCTATATAAATAAACTTGCCATGCCTATCTATCTATCTATATATCTATCTCAGTACTTTCGGTTTAATTTTATATACATTTTTAATATAACAATTTTTGGTCTGTTTTTGGTTCTAATGTACGTGTCTGACTACATTATGTCTTCGAAAAAAAAATTTATTTACAAAATAATTAAATTATTTAATGTTTTTTATGTGTATTAATATTGTTATGCATTAAATAAATTTAATTAAATATTTCATAGAAAAAGATACATTACAGTAATTTTCATGCGGTAACAATGATCATTGTACAGTTTTTATAATCTAAAACCAAACATTTATGCAAGTGTTCCTCAGTTTTCGCGCAAAATGGTTCAATTTTTAAAAAGATGACAACAGAATTTATATTTCCTTGATTAGAGTTTAAAGTTGAGCCTTTAAAGTTGTCCAAATGAAGTACTTAGCAGAGCATATTACTAATAAGAAATTAAGTTTTGATATATTTACGGTAGGAAATTTACTAAATATCTTCATGGAACATGACCTTTAATTAATATCCTAATGATTTTTGGCATAAAAGAAAAATCAATAATTTTGACCCATACAATGTATTTGTAATGTATTTTATTCCACTTAAAATATAAAAGAAAGAACCTACAATATAATAGAAAATACTTACAATTGTTTTACTGTGGTAACAATTTTTCAGTGTACAACCAAACATTTATTTCAAAAATAATATAATTTTGAGTGATTTCTACACTAGAATATTAAAATTAAATAGATACTAGAATGAAGAGGCAATGGGACAGAAACAGATTTATGCCAAACACAGCTCCATTATTGACATTTATTTACACCTGGAAAAAATATACTTCTTCATGATGGTAACAGAACAATGAAATATACTCTATTGAAAAGCTATTGTGCGTAATATGGTTACAGAGGAAAAAAACATTAGTGGTTAATGGTTTGATAGAAAAATATTGTTTATGCTGAAACATCTGACTGTGGTACACGGTTACTTGTTTTACAAAAATCTAACTTTTCCATTTATATCATTCTATAATAATCACCACGGGAACAAATAAAACATCCTGTACAATAACTACCGATAGAAATGAGCAGATCAAAAATACAGATGTTAGAAAATATCCATCAGTATAACAAACAGGCATCGTGTCAAAAGCTATTCGTTAATTGTGTATTAGAATATACCTTTATAAAATTCAAGCATGTTAAAATAGGTTTGTTCTTCAAATATAAAACACCAATGGTTGCCTAACAACCAGTTTTCACAGGTTTGCACCGTGTGCATGAAAGAAACCACATCCGTAAGGCATCCCATGATTCTCTGCTGTGACAAAACAGAACCAGCATCCTATATAATAAAGCATTCATATGGATTAGACAGCGTGACAGTCTTTGGTCGCTCACCGCTTTGTCTTTCAAGCTCAAGGCACCAACAGAAAGGTTGCATTTCCATCTTTAAATATCCAACATGCATTTACGTCCAAGCTGTGAAGCACAAGCCATAAAACTGAGTTTTTATAAGCCATGGTTATGCACATTTTGAATAGAAACACCTAGAATATCGTTTGTTGTTGCTCGACACATTCGACAGATAAAGTGCAACAAGCTCTTTCTCAAAGTCAAAGAATCACATAAAATGTATTTCATCCCGTCACGTGACATTAAAGCATTGCAAAACTACACACTTGGTCCTAAAAGAGATGCAAAATCATTCAAATCAAACTAATCAGAAAACGAAAGGCACGGGAAACTGCAAAACAAACCATTTTCACCTCTATAGCTCAAGCGTGTGTATTCGGCGACTATATTGTGTGCAAGTATACAGTACAATATCATTTTCTGAAAGACGATGTGTATATGATTTTAGAATCGAAGGAAGACCACAATCTCAAAGCGACGCCACTGACGATTAAATAACTAGACTAGTTCTTTCAGGTCAGTGAAGGTGCAAAGGAAAGGAAAAGACGTGGCTATTTTCCCTTTTGTGGTTAGTCAGTTTATGAGTTAAAATAAAAATAAATACATATATAAAACTGCACTGGTCTTTGCTGGGTTTGCCTTCATTATGAGAATTAATTAATGCCAGACACCTGCAATAATGTGCTTATTGAGCTCGAAAAGATGAATATATTCACACTAGTGTCTCTTCATCATCAGTTATAGGTTAGTAGTGTTGCTCTCTGTAAAACAGACCTGTTATTGCAATATTACAAAATTAAAAGATTCAAAACATTTCCAGGGAATGTTTCGCCCCAAAATATAATTGAAAAAATAATGTATAAATAAAAGCCCATTTTGAGAGCCATTATGATTTGAAGGATTTGACCTTTTCTTCTTCTCTGTATCCATGATAATTCACATCATTGCATTATAACTTGATTTAAAAAATACTGAAATATTTACCAACTGAATACTTCTTATTCTTATTATCCATGACAGTTCTCATCATTACTGCATCATAACTTGATTTAAAAAAAAGGCAAAAAAATTACTGAAATAATATTTCACAATTTAATACTTGTGTTTAATTATCATGCAAATACCACAATGTAAAAAAAAATTGCAATTTTAATACAATGAAAAAAAAATTATTTAAACTCTGTGGTGATTAATTACCATGAAAATATAAAATTTCATTACTATAATGCAACAAATTCCATTTTGACAGAATTTACATATTTACATTGTGAAGTATTAAATTGTTAATTATTATTTCAGTAATTGTTGTGCTGGTTTTCTTTCATTAAATGATACAAATAATGAGAATGATCATAATTAGAATAAGAAAATGTCTGGATCATATTACAGAATATATATATACACACACACACACACACACACACACACACCCTGAAGTTCAGGTGAAATAACCTGATTATAACAAAAACAATGCCACTGTGTAAATATATATAACAGGCTTCAAATAGGCTTCATTTTCTTTACGCAAAATAAAATTTCCTCATTTTGGGGTGAAATATGACCTGGGCATGTTCTTGACTGTTCTGGATCTTGTGAAGCAGATTTGATGTTCTTCCTCCAGACGTCCTGGTGTCACAGCACAATCATTCCCAGATCTCTCTTCCCTGACAGCATCTTCATGTTTAAGAGCAAAGGGAATGTTAATCTCACACGGTGAGACGTACAGCTTAAAGACACGTGCGTGTCATTCTGCCATCATTCGCACCTCTCGCGCTCGGGCGCAGTCACTTCCTGTGCGGTTTTGGCAATGCCAGCATTGTCCGTTCAAGGGCAGCAGATCTGCAGGAGGATCCAGCAGAAATGCGGCACACATGTGGAAGTCCAGCGGGTTCGTGTCCGTTAACCCCGTCCGCTCTGCTCTGGTCTGTCAGTGCTGGCTGAGGGTCAGGGGCTCGGCGGTTTGTGTAAGATGCCCTGCAGGTCCTCTGGAAGAGACAGGATGATGCTCTCGATATGTGCCTGCAGTTTGGGTAGAGTTCCTGGTTTGACAGGAAGCTGATCTTTCTCGGCCTGAGTCTGAGACACAAGATGGAAAAGCAACGTATATAATGAAATACATATTTATGCAATCAACGTACACACTGTAAAAATGATTTTCAAAGTTGTAAATAAACAAAGATTATTGGAGTAAAGTTTTTAAGACGATACCATTTCAGTCTTTTTTACTTAATTTCACATTTAATTCAATGACTTGCCTTTCTTTGTAATTGAAATTTACTAGTCATTTCTGAGTGAAACGGTTTCCTACACTGTAATTTTTTTCTTAATTTTTTTAAGTTGTAAACAAAGATTACTGAAGCTTGTTTTACAAAATAAATAAATAAATAAAAATAAATGAAAACTTTCAGTCTTCATACCTCGAAATGTCAGGGTTAATTCAATGTGTTACTGCCGTTTGTGTTCAGACTTCTGTAAGTAATTGTGAAATTGACTAGAAATCTGAGCGAAATTGTTGTCCAAGCACTGATTTTTTTTTGGTTATGAAAACTGAATCATGTTTTAAAAAAAAAGATAATATTTGAGTATTTCTGCTTCAAAATGTTAATGTTTAATTCAATGCGTTACTGCTTTTCCTTGTAAGGATTTGTGAAATTTACTAGCGCAATTTTGAGTGAAAATTGTTGCCAACACCGTTAAAAAAAGGGATTTTCGAAACTGTAAACAAATATTTTTGGTGTGCATTTTACAAGAAAATACTATTTCAGTTTTCGTACTTTAATTTTTCACATTTTATTTAATGGGTTACTTGCCATTTCTTTGTAATTAATTGTGAAATTTACTAGCAATTTGAGCGAAAATGTTTCCTACACATTTTTAGATAACCAAAGAGTACGAAGGCAGTTTTACAAAATATAACTTCAAAAATCATGTTTAATTCAGTTACTTGCAGTTTCCTTGTGACATTTACAAGCAACTTCTGAGTGAAATTGTAAAATAAAAATGTAAACAAAGATTAAGTATTTTACAAGAAAATACTATTTTCAGTCTTTTTACTACATAATTTCACATTTATTTCAATGCTATTTGCTGTTTATTTGTAATTATTTGTGAAATTTAATAGCAATTTCTGAGTGAAAATCGCATGTGAAAATAGCTATTTTTCCAGCCAAAGTTGTGAATTAAATTGGAATATGGCATAAAATATTGCAAACAAAGTGCAGTTTCCATTCCATGTTTTCAAGAGAACAACATCTTCACTTCCCGTGTAAAATATCAGTTATTACATAATAATAAGTTGAAACAACCAGGCATGCATGCAAGACATTTTTCCTACATATTAAATCTCTTGAAATGCAAAAAGAAATGCGGTCACGTTATCTTGGATTTGGATGCATGAATATTAATTGTGTGAGACGATTTTGGGAAGTAATTATACCAAATCAGATTTTGTCTCAGGCATTTCAAAACAATATTTTAGATATTGTGCAATGAGATTGGATATCTGGAGTAACCAGCAGACCAAGCACATGATCTGTCAAAGCAAAGGCCATCCAGCATGTAGATGAGTTTGTTTCTTCATCAGATTTGAAGCAATTTAACATTCTTGTGATGTTTCAGCTGTTTGGACTCGGATTTTGACGGCACCCATTCACTGCAGAGCATCCATTGCTGAGACAGTGATGCAGTGCTACATTTCTCCAAATCTGATGAAGAAACAAACTCATCTACATCTTGTATGACCTGAGGGTGAGCACATATTCAGCAGATTCTCCTTTTTGGGTGAACTATTCCTTTAAAGCAGACAGAATGAGTGCAGCACTCACCAGTTTCTCCTTGAGTTTGAGCACCAGGTCGACGGTCTCCACCTCCGTGTGTTTCTGTATCCGCAGCTGCAGGTCTTCCTCACACAACGCCTCCAGATGAAGAGCTTCCAGCTTCTGCATCATCTCCTTCCTGCGGTTCCTGAACCAGCCGTCGAAGTTTGGAGACCTCAGGAATTGCCTGAACGAGTCAAGTTTGCAAACATTAAAGTGCTCACCAAGGCTGCATTTGTGCGCTCAAAAATACAGTAAAAAGACCAATATTGTGAAATATTATTACAATTTGAAATAACAGTTATCTATTTGAATATATTTTAAAATTGAATTTATTCCTGTGATGCAAAGCTGAATTTTCAGCATCATTACTCCACCCCCCCCGTTTCAAGTGTCACAGGATCTTCAGAAATCATTCTAATATGCTGATTTGCTGCTCAAGGAACACTTTTGATTATTATCAATGTTGAAATCAGTTGTGCTGCCTAATAGTAGGCAAAAAATATATGATATTCTACTATAATATATTATAGATTATAATATATATATATAATTTATCTATATATATATATATATATATATATAGATATATATAAGACTTATTATTCTATCTTTACCTGTAGAGGCCGATCCATCTCTTGAGTCGTTGAGGTTTGAGCTGAGGTCCGGCCTTCTCCAGCGTTTTCATAAACTCCTCCTGGTTGAACGGCCGCAGCTGCGGAGGACTCTGGGAGATGAGAGAAGACATTGTGGGCATTCATAAAAGTTGCAAAATCTATCATTTCAAAGGGAAAAAGAAATCGGTCTTACTTTCCAGGGAGAGATGCTCTTCTGTAAAGGCATCAGACTGGCCACATATCGCTCCTGCAAATCAACCATATACTATTAATTATAACATTATTATATAACATTATGTCCTGAATTTACTGTCTGGAATTTAAAGCATGAGACTTCATTACTTTAGCATGCATTTATCATGACTTCAAGGTATTCAGAATAACAGTGTTATTTTACCATTATTTAAATATTACAGTATTTTTTCATTTTTAATATTTATATTTTCAGTTCATTTTCATTTTAATAATTTTGTGCTTTTATCATTTTAAAATATTCTATCTAGCGTTATTTCAGGTTTATGTCACGGGACCGTCAGGAAAGACACCGTGTGAGCAAGGGTTTTGGGTCCAAATGCAGGTTTATTTTACTGCCAGGGAAAACAAAGGAAAAAACAGAACATAAACAGAGCTAAGACTCTGAAACAGGCTAGAACACGCAAATGGGCACTGATGCAATACGGCCACCTCTGGCTTGCATCAGTCCCGGAACAGACACTTGAAACACTAGTAACACAACTCAACCAAACCTTAATCATCCACCCCGAGTGGCGTGGGGAAGGCGCCTAAATAGTCCCCGTGACGGGCCACAGCTGTGTGAGAGTGAGAGTGTGCACAGGTGTGTGGAGTGCAGGTGATGGAGTCCCGGATGGGCGACAGCTGTGTGTGTGTGTGTGAGTGGGTGCCCAGGTGTGTGGTGTCAAGGTGACGGAGAAAGAGTCCGGGAGGATGGGAGATGGCGACCTCGGGTGGTGAGAGGGAGAAACACCAGACACCAGACCCTGACAGGACCCCTCCCCTAAGGAACGGCTTCCAGACGTTCCAGAGCGCCCCCCCCCCCCCAGGGGAACGGCCGAGCGGGGATGGAGTAGGGGGAGGGATGGGGGGCCCAGGTCCGTGTGGTAGCGGGGGACCTGGGGACTCGGGTAGAGCCGGCGGGCTGGGGACCCAGGGCAGAACAAGCGGCCAACACACCGGTGTGTGTGGAGCCTTGTAAGCGGGCACCGCCGCGTTCGGGAACATAGTGTGAGCGGACACCGCAAGCTCGGGAACATCGTGAGCGGACACCACCAGCTCGGGAACATCGTGAGCGGACACCACCAGCTCGGGAACATCGTGAGCGGACACCACCAGCTCGGGAACATCGTGAGCGGACACCGCAAGCTCGGGAACATCGTGAGCGGACACCGCCGGCTCGGGAGCATCGTGAGCGGACACCGCCGGCTCGGGAGCATCGTGAGCGGACACCGCCGGCTCGGGAGCATCGTGAGCGGACACCGCCAGCTGGGGAACATCGTGAGCGGACACCGCCAGCTCGGGAACAGCGTGAGCGGACACCGCCAGCTCGGGGACATCGCGAGCGGACACCGCCAGCTCGGGAACATCGCGAGCGGACACCGCCAGCTCGGGAACAAAAAGTCGTGAGCGGGCACCGAGACCAGCTCGGGAGGGAAGTCGTGATGCGACATCGCCGAGGTTCGGGAACGTCGGTGAGCGGACAGTCGCCAGCTCGGGGTGTGGGAGGAGTGAGCGGACACCGCCGCCCCGGGACGTCGGATGAGCGGGGGCACCGCTGCCTCGGGAGCCTTGTGAGCGGGCACCGCCGCTTCCGGAGCCTTGTGAGCGGGCACCGCCGCTTCCGGAGCCTTGTGAGCGGACACCGCGCTTCGAGAACATCATGAGCGGACACCGCCGCCTCTGGAGCTTTGTGAGCGGGCACCGCCGCCTCGGGGACGTCGTGAGCGGACACCGCCAGCTCGGGGACGTCGTGAGCGGACACCGCCAGCTCGGGGACGTCGTGAGCGGACACCGCCAGCTCGGGGACGTCGTGAGCGGGCACCGCCGCCTCCGGGACGTCGTGAGCGGGCACCGCCGCCTCCGGGACGTCGTGCGCGGGCACCGCCGCCTCCGGGACGTCGTGAGCGGGCACCGCCGCCTCCGGAACATCGTGAGCGGACACCGCCAGATCGGAAGAGCGTCGTGGACCGGCGGGCCACCGCGCCTCCGGGGTCGTGAGCGCGGGCACCGCCGCCTCCGGGGAATATCGTTCTGCGCGGGCACCGTTCGCTCGCCTCGGAGACATCGTGCGCCCCGTGCGGGAGGGAACATCTGTGCCGGGCACCGCCGCCCTCGGGGACACGTGGGCGGGGCCCCGCCGCCTCAGGGAAATCGTGGCGCGGGCACCGCCGCCTGCGGGGACATCGTGCGCTGGCAGAGGGAACATCGTGCGCTGCGGGGCACTGTCGACTCGGAGACCATCGTGCCGCGGAACATCGGCGCCGGGCACTGCCGCTTTGGGGGAACTACGAGCGGACACCGCTGTCTCGGGAACTCTGCGAGCAGCCCCTGCCGCTCGCACCGACATCAGCGGAGGTTCCTGCACGCTGCGTACCAGCCCGCGATGCTCCAGGAACGGGCGGGAGGTACTGGGTGCAGCAGACGAGGTCCGTGATGACCCTGGGATGGCCGCCTCTGGAGAACTGTGAGCAGGCTCTGCAGCCAGCTCCATCCTGATGGGCGAGCCACTCAACTGCAGAGCCAGGTTGATGTAGTCCTCCAGCGCCTCCTCGGGGTCCCAGAATGGCATAAGGGACTTGAATGGCTCGGCTAGGCCACCCCAGAAACAGACCAGTGAGCAGGTCCTCTCTGTCGCTGACCGGCGAGCCACTCCCAAGAAGTCCCTGGCATACTCCTCAATGCCCCGGTCTCCCTGCCGGACATCGAGGAACCTTCCTGCTGGACCCATGCCTGGGGCGGATGATTCTGTCACGGCGCGGTCAGGAATCACACCGTGTGAGCAAGGGTTTTGGGTCCAAATGCAGGTTTATTTTACTGCCAGGGAAAACAAAGGAAAAAACAGAACATAAACAGAGCTAAGACTCTGAAACAGGCTAGAACACGCAAATGGGCACTGATGCAATACGGCCACCTCTGGCTTGCATCAGTCCCGGAACAGACACTTGAAACACTAGTAACACAACTCAACCAAACCTTAATCATCCACCCCGAGTGGCGTGGGGAAGGCGCCTAAATAGTCCCCGTGACGGGCCACAGCTGTGTGAGAGAGAGTGTGTGCACAGGTGTGTGGAGTGCAGGTGATGGAGTCCCGGATGGGCGACAGCTGTGTGTGTGTGTGAGTGGGTGCCCAGGTGTGTGGTGTCAAGGTGACGGAGAAAGAGTCCGGGAGGATGGGAGATGGCGACCTCTGGTGTGAGAGGGAGAACACCAGACGCCAGCCCCTGACATTTATTTTTAGTCAGTTTTTAGTATTTTCATATAGTTGCGAAGGCAACAACTACATTTTGTTAACGTTTTAAAAAAAACATTTCAGCAGTCTTTAATTTTATTTTATTTCAGTTAACACCCAGTGATTTTAACAGTATTAGTTAACCTTAACACCTGTTCAGGAAAAACTGTGGCACATGTAAATTAATGTAGTAGTATATTTTTATTTAATGCCATGTCAGCATCAAAAGCTATTTTCATGGCAAAAACAATAAAAAAAAAAATACAAGTATAACAAATACAATAAAAAACAGCAAACAAACAAACACAAGTTATATATCACACAAGATTTTGTACATTAATGTGATAACAATTCTAAAACTTTTCCTGGCAAAATTTGACTAAATAACTCTTTAAGTGAGTTCACTTCATAAAAGAGTTCTCTGCACTGCAAAAAATGCTTTTCTTACTTAGTTTTTTGTCTTGTTTTCAGCCAAAATATAAAAAAATTCTTAAATCAAGAAGGATTTTCTAGACAAGTACAAATTATTGTCTTGTTTTCAGAAAAAAAAAAATCAAAATTTAAGTGAGTTTTTGCTCGAAACAAGCAAAATAATCTGCCAATGAGGTAAGAAAAATAATATTGTTTTCTGTTTGAAACAAGATTATTTTGCTTACCCCATTGGCAGATTATTTTACTTGTTTCAGGCAAAAACTCACTTACTTTTGACATGTTTTTTTCTGAAAACAAGACAATAATTTGTACTCTAGAAAATCCTTCTTGATTTAAGAAGTTTTAGAAAATTTTGGCTGAAAACAAGACAAATTTTTTGATATTTTGACTGGAAACAAGACAAAAAAAGAAAAGCATTTTTTGCAGCGTGTACATTAAAAGCTGAACAGTCCAATAAAATATGTTTAACAGAAAGTTGAACCTTGCAAAACATACATTGAGTCAGTCTTGTATGACCTATGCGATGTCTGGTAAATACCACTTGATCAAATCTAGTTTTAAAAGAGATTAAAAATCTGTTTGAAATTTCCAGATGTATTTCATAGAATGTATTATTTGTACATGTATCCCACTCTTCTTGCCACTTATTTATTATATAAGGATTGTTGCACATGTAAACGGCGTCGTGTGATTGATTTTGCATGCGAAGAAATGTTCCTACCAGTGGTATGATGAAACTCTGCGTGAGCTCCAGGAAATATCGACGCAGAATTGCATTCTGGGCCGCTGAAGGGCGCTTCTGCTGGACTCCCTGATGTTAACAGCAAAAATAGTGAATTAATAGATGCACTTGAATGTTTTAGCAGCGATATAGTACACCAGAGAGACACTCACCTTCTGCAGCTGCTTGATAATGTCCTCGTCTTTGTTCAGGAACGGTTTATATGCAGTGTAGACACCTGAGACCAGACGCGACACCGATAATCCTTCACATACTCTAACAAACGCTCAGTCTTATTTCTTTATTTGCTTTTACAGTTTGGAGTTTATCGGTAAGAGACTAGATTTGGTGGTACTTCTGATTTTATGAGTACTAAATCAAGCCTGTATGAACACAAAACAGAATAAATGAGAAACTTTTTTTTTTTAGTCTCACCAGGTTTTGAGTCCAAAGTCTTTAGATTTTTTAGTTTCTTCACTTTCATTTGTTTGGCCATCTCACCTTTAAAAAAAAATTAAGATGTTATAATAAAAAACGAAGCATGTTCAATGACCAACAACCATCTTTAATGATAATTTAACATATTTACTTCTAATATAAACTTTTGAGAGTCATAATATTCCTCAAATACATCACAGTCTAATTCTACATGCAGTTAGATGATATTTAAAGGCCAGAACCTGCTTGCTTCATGTCTCCGATGCGGACGATGTGAGGCCAGTGCTGGAGAGTTTTGGCAAAAAATGGGTTGGTAACTCCCAGGATGACTGAAGGCCTGCAGAAAAACACAGCGTACGGTTAAGAGAGAAAGCCAGTGAGAGTGTCACAAACACTTCCTGTCTGACCTCCAGAAATATCCTCATCCATCGATCTGAACACAGAACAGCATCTCATCGGTCATACGATCATTAATCGTGACACTGATTGAATTACACGCTGCGTTTGTAGGTCAAAAGAACGAGAAACGAAATATTACACACCTGTCTACACACACACACACACACACAGGAAATACACACTACTACACACTTTAAAATACATACTACTGTATTTATGGTTTTATTATGTACTAGAATAACATTAATACTTAAATTACATACAATTAAAATATAATAAAATTAAATTAATATAATAAAGTAGAGTAAAATCTATTAAAAACTAAAGTATTGTAATTATGAATATATTTATGAAAACAATGAATTTAGGAGCAATTAAATTACAGGAACATGAATAGTACCTCGGTTACTCACTCAACTAAAAATGCAGAGTTTTTTTATTTTCATTTCTTTGAAAAAAAAACACATTTAAATTATATTATTATAAAAAATTATTAATAAATATTAAATATTTCAACGTATTATTATGAATAAAAAATACAATTATAGCAAAATAACAAATACATTAATGAAAACATTAACTTTGCTAGAAAACATTAATATATTGTAGGTTAAACATAAATGCACTCCGCTGTCACTCAAACAAATGGCTGATTTTTTATTATTTATTTTAGCCATAAGTCATTTCACATAAATTACATTATTATAATAAATTTTCAAATATTAATACCGTATATTTCCGGTCGTATAAACAATTATAATTATAAATAATTATAGATATAAGTTTGAAATGTGAATGGAAACCAATACAGTATACAAAATTTATTAGGATTGTGTGTTTTATAAAAAATAGGACAGGAACAGTCCTTGTTGCTTCATGGTGTTTATTTATTTCTTTTTGGGAAAAATATATTTGTATATCTAAAATGGAACTCAAATTATATTAATAGAATTTATGTTATATAATAGGGAATATCAAATAAATTATGTCATATTTGAATACAATTATTAAGATATATAATAAAAAATTATAATACTATAAATAATGTAATTAAAACAATTATATAACTGTATTATACCCCAGTGCTGTGAAAAGGTTTTGCCCCTTCTGTTTTTTTTATTTTTGATATATTGTCACACTTAAAAGATTCAGATCAAATTAATTTTAATATTACACAAAGATAACCGGAGTAAATACAAAATGCAGTTTTAAAATAATTAATTCATTTATTAAGGGAAAAAAGCTGTCCAAACCTGCCTGGCCTTACGTGAAAAGTAATTGCCCCTCCTGTTAAATCATGAAAGAACTGAAATTAACCACATTATTTTAGAAAGCTGAGTTAAATTTCACTAGCCACACCCGCCTGATTACTGCCAGACCTGTTGAATCAGAAATCACTTAAGTAGAACCTGTCTGACAAAGTGAAGCAAAGTAAAGAGCAACACATCATGCCGTGATATAAAGAAATTCAAGAACAGATGAGAAAAAAAACAGTTGACATGTATCAGTCTGGAAAAGATTATAAAGCCATTTCTAAAGCTTTGGAACTCCAGCAAACCACAGTCAGAGCCATTATCCACAAAAGGAGAAAAGCTGGAACAATGGTGAACCTTCCCAGGAAATGCCGGCCAACCAAAATTACTCCAAGAACACAACAACGACTCATCCAAGAGGTCATAAAAAACCCAGAACAACATCTAAAGAACTGCAGGCCTCACTTGCCTCAATTAAGGTCAGTGTTCATGATTCAACAATAAGAAAGAGACTGGGCAAAAACGGCATCCAAGGCAAAAGCCACTGCTGACCAAAAAAAAACACAAAGGCTCGTCTCTCATTTGCCAAAAAATATATAGATTATCCCCAAGACTTTTGGGCAAATATTGTGTGGACTGATGAGACAAAAGTTGAAATTTTTGGAAGGTGTGTGTCCCGTTACATCTGGTGTAAAACCAACACAGCATTTCATTAAAAAGAACATCATACCAACAGTCAGACATGGTGGTGGTAGTGTGATGGTCTGGGGCGCTTTGCAGCTTCAGGACCTGGACAACTTGCCATAATTGACGGAACCATGAATTATGCACTCTATCAGAAAATCCTGAAGGAGAATGTCCGGCCATCAGTTTGTGACCTCAAGCTCAAGCGCACTGGGTTAGTTGTAGCAGGACAATGATCAAACACACCAGCAAGTCCACCTCTGAAGGGCTCAAGAAAAACTAAATTAAGGTTATGGAGTGGCCAAGTCAAAGTCCAGACGTAAATCCGATTGAGATGCTAAAACAGTCCATTCATGCTCGAAAACCCTCCAATGTGGCTGAATTTAAAACAATTCTGCAAAGAAGAGTGGGGCAAAATTCCTCCACAGCAATGTGAAAGACTCTTTGTCAGTTATCGCAAACACTTGATTGCAGGTGTTGCTGCAAAGCGTGGCACAACCAGTTATTAGATTAGGGGGCATTACTTTTTCACGTAGGGCCAGGCAGGTTGGACAGCTTTTTTCCCTTAATAAAAAAAAAATCATCATTTAAAAACTGCATTTTATATTTACTTGCATTATCTTTGCGTAATATAAAAATTTGTTTGATGATCTGAATCTTTTAAGTGTTACAAATATGCAAAAAATAAAAAAAAAAACAGGAAGGGGGCAAAAACCTTTTCACCCCACCGGTATATAATATAATATATAATATATATATATTATCATATATCTATATTATACAGTTATATAATAAATTGTGTTTTTATAATAAGTTTTTGTTTTACATAAGATATGTATGTGTATGTGTATATTATTATGTATATATAAATACACACACACGCAGTATATATTTTGAAAATATTTACATGCATATACATTTATATTCTTATATTTTATATAAATATATTTAATATAAACATAACATATTTTTCTTAAAAATATACATGCATGTGTTTGTATTCATATATACATAATAAATATACACAGAAAACACATATATTATGTAAACAAAAACTTTTAGTTTGGATGCGATTAATCACGATTAATAGTTTGACAGCACTAATTATTACACACTATATATATATATACATACATATAACACTGAAAAAAGAGCTGAATCTCTCACATCTTAAATTTCTTTTTTCACATGTGAGATCTTTTACACATGGTTTACTTACGGAGCTTGCGTTCGAGTGGTGTATTCCTTAAACTCACTGTCATGAATGGTGAAGTACGGCCGGAAATCACTGCAGTAGCACAGAGGAGAGATACAGCTGCACAGAGACAGAGACAGAGGGGGTTGGATTTTTAGAAAGTGATCTAGAACTCAGCATCTGCTCTTTTATTGGTCAAGAATATTCTGCTCACGTTAAACACCGAGTATGTGTGGTGCGTAACAGTGTCTCTGGAGTCTCTATATCACACACATCACGTGACTTCAGACTATCTAGCTGCCCTTCATCAAGGTCGACCACAGCATGTGACTCTGGAAACATTCAGCTTTCAGAAACAGAGTCTGCTAAGTACTGCATTGAACCCCATGTGCTTGGACGCTCAATGAATCTGCACAATTTCTGAAGGAAAAATCTGCAGAATTCTTTGGAATGGATTTAAATAAGAGAATTGTGTTAAAATGCAATATACTTCTATTATCAGCTGACAGCATTATCCAATTATTCAAATTGAATAAACACACAAAGGAAGAACTGATGAATGACGGTTGTTTGAATTCTGTGCACATCTAGAGTTCACTCGCCAGCTTGCATTTCTAAAAACATCTCATGTGCAATCAGAGAGAAACATGATGTTGATAATGTAAAAGAAACAAGTTTCATCCTGCATTATTTTTAACGCAGAGTAAAATCATCAACAACGCAAGGCAAACATTTAGTGTCATATCAAATACTAGACCGCTGCAGGCATACAGAGCTGTGATCATTTCAAATTACATCTTAAGGAATCTTAAGAAGAAAAAAAAAAAGACTGGATGGATTGTAAAACAGCACATCAATAGCATTTTTACCATATAAACACAATAATGATGTATTCCTAGTGTTACTTTATCAATGATATACTATTTTGTTGTTTTTTTAGCTTTATTAATATTTTGAATCAGTTTTTTTAATGCGTATATATTGTATATTTTTAGTAATTTAGTTATGTTTTTGTCATTTTTACTTTTTATTCTTTCATTTAATTTAATTATATATTTTTAAAACTTTTTTCAATTTTAGTGCATCAATTTAAACTAAATTAAAACGAGAAATGTTACTAGTATTTATTTTTTAAATTTCAAAGTTTATGCATAAGAAATCTTTTTTATGTGTTAGTTATATAGCATAATCCTACTTATTCCATTAATTTCAAAGTGCTTATTTATTCAAAATCCGCAGCGCTGGTCTATAACGCCACTAGAAGAGGCCCACACTACAGTGATTTAACAGTTAAGAGGTAAAATCCCTATAAACACCACTCTCATGGCTTAAATTTTATTATTATTATTATTATTAGCTGTACCTGACCAATGCCAACACAGTGTCTGAAGATTCTGCCGGTGAAGGAGCCATGACCACCAACGCTTCACCGAGCAACACGAGCTCCCATAACATCTGAATATGAAAAAACACTGGATGGAAACACCTGCAACATAAGAAACAATGAAAACATCATGGAAAATGGAAATGAACAGGTTTTGTTTTTCTCAACATCATAATATGTGAAATTTGGAGACAATTTGGAGGAAATTTGGAGTCGTAGTAAACAATTTATGACCAATACACTAAAGTTCAAAAGTTTGAGATTGAAATGAATGCTTTTTGTGCAGTAAATCAAATCAAACAGTGAAGTCTTATAATGTTTAAAGATTTTTATTTCAAATAAATGTTGCTCTTTTTAACTTTCTATTCATCAAAGACTCCTAATAAACAAAAAGTGTCACAATGTCCACAAAATATGAAGCAGCACAACTCTTTTCAGCTTTGATTATAATCAGAAATGTTTCTTTCGCAGCCAATCAGCATATTAGAATGATTTCTGCATGAAGGAACATGTGACACTGGAGTAATATGCGAAAAACAGATTTGCCACCGATAAATTACATTTTAAAACATATTCTCATAGAAAACACTTTTATTAAATTGTAAAAAAGATTCCACAATATTACTGTTTTTACGATTAAATAAATGCAGCCTTGGTGAGCACAAGAGACTAGTTTAATGTGATCACTTGCATTTTTTTTTTTTTTTTTTTTTTTTTTTTTTTTTTTTTGTTCTGTTTTTTTTTTTTTTTTGTTTTTTTTTTTTCTTTTTCAGCCACCCCAGGAGCCCCAGAGGACAAGCAATAAACAAATGCAGTCCAACTATGACATATAGTACAATATGTACCAGTCACACTAGCACACAATAACCATGCTTTACCTGAAGAGATCCACTTCATGGACGGTGGGCAGAATGATGGACACCAGACTGTCGCTCTGTGAATGAAAGATTAGACTCATTACATGAGAGCAAACTGATGTGACCCCAGTGAACATGACACATCAGCAGCATGTGGTTCATACCGGCGTGGACTGAACGAGCTGAGACGTTCCAGGCTTGTCGTAACACGTGGGGATGCGCAGCTGAGAAGAACAGACCACAGCAGCCGTTAATGAAGTGCTATGGATATTCACACACTGACCTGATATCTAACAAAGAAAGAAAATAGCAGTTACCTTCATGACCACACCCATGATGGGGAGTGTGAGGATCTTCCCCGGACACGGCGTGGGCCAGCGGTCAATGTCATTACACGCTTCAACGCAAAAACACATTCATCATTTACATTTAGTCATTTAGCAGACGCTTTTTCCAAAGCGACATCAATTCAATACCATCAATACATAGATTTCAGCAAAAAACAAGATTAGGCAACATTATATATAGAACATACAATTTTATAATGGAGGAATATTGCTATGTAGTTACTAAGAAATTCTGAGTTCTTTGTTACATGTTGCGACACAGTTGCTAAGGTCTTACGCAGTTGCTAAGTAATTATGCAGTAGCTGTGTGGTGTTCTGAGTTGTTACATGTTGCTAAGCAGTTGGCAAGGTGTTACGCAGTTGCTAGGGAAGTGTGAGTCATTGTTGCATGTTGTTACGCAGTTGCTAAGGTTTTCTGAGTTGTTGTTACATGTTGCTACGCAGTTGCCAAGGTGTTATGCAGTTGCTAAGTTATGTAGTTGCTAAGGTGTTCTGAGTTGTTGTTACATGTTGCTACGCAGCTGGCAAGGTGTTACGCAGTTGCTAAGGAGTTGTGAGTCATTGTTGCATGTTGCTACGCAGTTGCTAAGTTATTATGCAGTTGCTAAGGTTTTCTGAGTTGTTGTTACATGTTGCTACGCAGTTGCCAAGGTGTTACGCAGTTGCTAAGTTATGTAGTTGCTAAGGTGTTCGGAAGTTGTTGTTACATGTTGCTATGCAGTTGGCAAGGTGTTACACAGTTGCTAAGGAGCTGTGAGTCATTTTTGCATGTTGCTACGCAGTTGCTAAGTTATTATGCAGTTGCTAAGGTGTTCTGAGTTGTTTCATGTTGCTATGCAGTTGGCAACATGTTCTGAGTTGTTGTTGTTGCATGTTGCTATGCAGGTGCTAAGGTGTTCCGATTTATTGTTGCATGGTGCTGTGGTTATTAAGGTGTTCAGAGTTGTTGTTGCACATTGCTATGCAGTTGCTAAGGTGTTCCGAGTTGTTTGTCGCTATGTGGTTGCTAAGGTGTTCTGAGTTTATGTTGCTATGTGGTTGCTAAGGTGTTCTGAGGTGTTGTTTGTTTCTATGTGGCTGATAAGGTGTTCCACATTGTAGTTTGTTGCTATGCAGTTACTAAGATATTCCGAGGTCGTTGTTGCATGTTGCTATGGAGTTACTAAGGGGTACTGAGTCATTGCATGCTGTATGTATTGCCAAGGTGTTTTTCTGTGTGTTGCTATGTGGTTGCTAGGGGCATGATATGGCTGGGAAGTGAGTGTTGGTATGTGGTTGCCAGAGTTTTCCAATAAGAAAAGGAAATTGAATGTTCCTAACCTTAAATGTGAGCCACAGTAGTAATGAAGCTTGCTTTATCAAACACCTCTAATTGTTATCACCATAACTGTTGGTTTTACAGTCTGTAGTCCATGTTTTCAGGACTCACCGGCCTCTAAACACGGCTCCTGTTTCTCAAAGTATTCTGGGGCAATGAGCTTTAGCAAAGAGTGGAAAAAGGTCACGTAGGGCAGCTTGCTGATGAGGACCAGAGACTGGAGGAGAGAAACACACACATGCATACACGATGAGAGAAATGTCATGAAGCTCAAAAATCCTCACAAGATCCAGGCCAAAACAGCAGACAGGTTCTTAAAGGAATAATTCGGCTATGACCTTTTATCTTCATTCACACTGGCATACATTCAAATATGGTGCATTAATTACCTTTATGAATGGGCTTGGCAGCCCCCAAAATGTTGGCCTATGTATTTTTACTGAGTATCACATTTGATACATCAGGTTTTTATGGCTCATATAGTATGAAATAAGTGAGAATATGGAGGAAAAACAGTTAATTACAATTCAGTGCAGACGCTGATATTTATATGGCCAAAGAGTGATGAAATTCTGAAGCTTGTAATGTAAATCAATGGGATCTTTATAACAGTATAGCAGACTACTTACATAAAATTATATAAATATCAGTTGTCACTCTGTATCTCCCAACAAAACTGTATGTCTTAGTTGATTATATTTCTGCTTAGTTTTATGATCAAAACATAATGCAATGCAATAAATAAAAATTGCTCAAAATTGTGTGCAACAGGTTTTTCAAAAAGTTTTGATCATGTTGATCATTAGAAATTTGCGCATCAAATATACGTAGGCTTTATAGGGTTAATGACCAAATTTACATTTTTCATGCTTGCTCAAATGCATCTGAAACCAGTAGGGAGTGGTAAGGAAACTAGAGTAAGCAACATGGTTCTGTTAGTAAAGAAAACAAACCGGGTTGTGTTCGTTCATGTCACAAACCACAACGTTTTATTGAAGCGCAGTGAATCACCTCAAGAATTGCAAAAGAAGCTGCAGGGCAGCAAAAGCCCCAGAAAGCTCCGGTGTCAAAGCGTTTAGGTGTCGAAACACTCGCAGTCTTCAAAAATAATGAGAATTAAAGGCTCTTGAAAAGTTCCAGATCTCCCCTCTAATCTCCGCCTCTATTTTTAGGGTGTGAACAACGTTCGCTGGTGATAGATCAGACTCACACTTCTGTTGCGGTGATGCAGTGTTGTTGGGACTTGTTCAGTGCTGCGCTTGATCTTAGCTGGGGGCGATTTTCAGTTTTAATGTAAGGACATGGGAACCAAACGAAAGCCAAAAAACATTTAAAGTTCCTTACTGTCTAAAAACACCACTCAACTTTGCTCAAATCACTACAACACACCACTCGACCAATCAGAGTTACATAATGGGCAAATACACACACATTTAAAAACAAGAGTGAATGCCCAAAATGATCATTTTGTGTGTTTATGGAACAGAACTCACCCGAAATTGTGCCATCCCCTATTTTCGACCAAATTAATATCAAAGTGACTAAAGACTCGTTATGTTCAGCAATTTTAACCACACCACCGTTGACTGTTTTGTTTATGTTTGGGAAAGCTGTTTTGAAGGGCATGCTTTTGAAGTGTTGCCATGTTCATTTATTGTAAGCGCCTTTGGGCTTATTGTTTGAGTTTAAACCTTTAGCTTTTGAGCTTTAATTGCTTTGAGTCAAAGCAATCCAGTTCATCGAGTTAATAAAGTAAGCAGGAGCAGGTCACAATAATTTGGTCTTATTTCAAATTTGGATTTGAGTTTATTATGGGCTTGTTTTTATTTCAGTGTTTTTCTAGCAAGATCTGGCAACACTGAGTCAAGATGTACCTCGTTCCCTCTGATTTCTTGCATCACGCCTACAGAAGAGAGACACAACTCTGATATGTATTTAAATACTGTATGTCATAAAGGGATAGTTCACCCAAAAATGAAAATTTGCTGTTAATTTACTCACCCTCAGGCATCCAGATGTACTGACTTTATTTCTCAGCCAACATATAAAGAGATTTCAGCTGGAAAAGGTGGTCAGTGGTGATTCTTAAATGACAAGTCAATGTTACCGTCACTTAAGAGTCTAAAAATCGATACGGTAAGAAAAAATTAAGACCCATGTCGCTGACAATATATGAAGGTCGTATGAGGTGGACACGATCGTTCGTGCAAGAAAATGAACATTAGTTTTTACCGCAGTTATTCCCTGTAAGCACAGATCCTCGCAAACTGGAAATTCGTTCGTCTCCACAAACTAGTTCTTCGACAGTTGTGTTTCATAACTTATCCAACGTACAGTGATTCACCAGTTTGTTTATGTAATCAGGCAATGATGTAACGCATACGCAATGATATTATTAAAGCACCTAATAATGATGTAAAACATGGATGATGTTATTTGTCCCAAAAGTAATAAATGTTATAACCTTGTCTTCATCACCTCTCTTTTACATAACCGTAATGAAACCATACACTGTTCCATTTTATCTCCTTATTCAAGGTTCAGTAGACACATGCGCGTGGACAGCGGTTTCAGACCGTTTCCAGACGGTTCCTTTGATTGGTGAACTGGTTCATCCAGTTCACTAAAAATAACCAGTTCAAAAGGATGATTCGCTCGTCAATGATTTGTTTGCCTGAGGCTCTGCATTACAGGTCATAATGTTGTAAATAATGTTCAGTTTCTTGCACAGAATGATCGTTTTGCTTCATAAGGACTCAATATATCGTCAGGAGACATGGATATTCATTTTGTGTTCTTTGATCTGCTTTTTTGACTCTCAGCTGTTCACTTGGATTTCATGAATCACTAAGGACCACGGTTTCAGCTAAAAAAAAAATTCTAACGACACGTCTGGGACCAACACTGTGTTCGCAGAATGAAATTCACACAACTTGAAGTTGAGTAAATGATGTCAGAATTTTAAATTTTGGGTGAACTTTCCCTTTAAGCAACTGAATTTAGCTGCAGTATACATGTAGCCAATGCTGTATAAGTTATAATATGCACTAAAGGCCAGGAATTAGCTCTTGGGTGGATGAGACATAAAATTATTCACTGGAATCATTTGTCGCACCGCCAGAAGTGACGTGCATGTTATAACAAATAGCAGATGTCACTTTAAATTCATCACCTCTCCGATCAACATGAGACTTCAGGTTCATGTGAGGAATAAATCGTCATGGTCGTACCTTCTGAAAGTAGCCTCTTTTGAGCGACTTGTCTCGCACCTGTCTGAAGTACACATACCCGTAGTAATAGCCCTGATCTCTCTGTGGAAAGAAGAAAACAAGCACATTTCATATTAGTAATAATGACACGTAACAGATTATTTGCAGAAGTATCTCAGTGTAGGGCAGTCTTTACTTCATTAACAGGCTGAGTTATGACTTATGAGTTGATGTCCTCAGCACTGACCTTGAGACAGACCGGCGCATCCCGGTCGAAGTGGTCGAGGAAACATCCGAGTGACGACTTCCTGCCTGTGGCCTGCCGGAAACGGAAGCAGAACTGTGTGTCCCCGAGACAACCTGTGAGCAGAGGCACAAACACTGACATTTATCTGCAAAACTACGCAGTGCAAACGTGCACCGGCTGAATCAAGGACATTTTATTGAAACCATGTCTTCATCTGATGTGCTTGTTTTTTTTCCAAAACAAATCTGACTTCAGCCACAGTATTTAAGCTGCCAAATCAGTCCATTCTGCATCATCTCTCAGAAATAAAGGCCACGGTACCAAATTGGTGTGCTTTTGCGTTTCAAAATAGCCAAGAGGCTTTAGTTTACATCACAGCACAGCAAAACCACACTTGAAATCAATCAAGGCACTTTGAATTTAGTTGTGATGACAATTTTTCTTTTCCATTACCATGAATATTTCCAATATTTCAGAAAATATATTACATTTAAAATGCGTAAGTCAACTTAACATTTGTATTTCAACTTTTTTTTTGCCACAACACAAAAACAACACCAAAAACCTACTCAAAACCAACACATTCTTAAAAAAAACAAAAACAATACTACAACATTAGAAAAAGTCAATTTTGATGTCATGGGGTCTTAAAACATTTATAATTACTACATGAACTCTCAGTGAATCACTATGAATAACACAAAGTTCCACATATTAATAAAAAAAAAAAGTTTTAAAATAAATCAAAACAAATACAAAATAATAATAATTAGAATAGCTATAAACTATATTCTTTAATACTAAAATATAACTCACACAACATTAAAGCTTCAGTCTAAAGAAATACAAAATTAAATAAAAGTATCAAAATAATATATACCAGTATATGTATTATATTATTAATAATAAAATACACGATAATAATTTAAACTCTCATAAAATCACAGATAACACCGAACTTCGAAAAATGTAAAAAAATAAAAATACAAAAATAATAAATAACAACAATAAAATGCATTATTGCATATATTATGCATATATTATTTATAATAAAACTAAATTTAACTCTAACGCTTACCACTAATCTCGACCCTCCAATAATACATAATAAATAATGATACAAAAATATTATAAATTTTATATTTAAAAAATCTGTATGCAGTGTAACATGGATATGACATCCACAAAAAATTCAACACAGATGGAAAATCCATAAGTTAAGTAACCATCTGGAGATGAATAAGCAACAGAAGCACTGACTCCTACATCACTTCTGATGTCTTCAGGACGGACGGACTGTTCCGGTTCAGACTAGGACAACCGTGTTTGTCCTAGTCTCTATTTCGGTCTTTTCTGCACACAGTGATGTGTGTGGGCCACAAGGAACAAGGAAGGTGGTTTGTGCGAGTGTGAAACCAGATTACTGGCTCTCTCTACGGGCTGTGACGGATGGATTAGCTCACGCTCTCGGCTAACCCTTTCCTCAACACCACGGGAGTCTATAAAAAGCAGCGTTTACACAACATTTACAGAATAATCCTTCTGAACGAACATCGTCCAGATACATGCTCGTTACGTCCTGTATCTAGAAAACCATTAAATAATCAAACACAAGATGATCAGAACAATAATTTAATAATTACGCTTTAATCAATAACTAGGGCTACATGCAAGATGATAATTAAAGGGGCATTATCATGGACAACACTAAAGACAGATAAATAATAGGTTGACTTTTGTTTTTTACATAGATGCACATATTTCTAGTTAAAAATGTTTTATATCCTGTCTACCAAAATTCCGGCCATTTTTCTGTAAAGAAAATTATAGCGCAAAATGGCTTGTTCAAAAATATTCATGGTTGTGACGTTACATTTACATTTACAAGATAATAATTAAAAGCGCCTTTTCATTGAAAACACTGAAGACAGAAATAAATGTGTTGACCAATCAGGGTTATTATAGTTAACTAAAACAGAAACTAAAATTAAAACATAAAAAAAAAACATTAATAAACTAAAGAAAAAATTTAATTTCAGCTATTTGCACAACATTTTCATTTTAATTTAGTTTAACTTTATGTACTAAAACAAACTAAAACTGAAATAAAAAATAAAGCTAAATATATCTATATATATTATTAAAACATAAAAAAAAAAAAAACTAAAACAAGCTAAAATTAAAATGAAAACTGAAGACATAAAATGAAAAATGAATGAAAGCCAAAGCCATAGAAATAAAAACCGATTCAAAATATTAATAAAACTATATTAGTATGTCAAACTTACTAAAATAACTATGTGACAAAAAATTTTTTTACAGGGAGACATTTTAAAATATCAGTTCTTCTAAAAAAAAAAAAATGCAATTTTTCTGTAAAGTAGAAAATAGTCAAGCTTGTGATGTCAGCCATTAACATTTCAATGTTTATTCAAATACTGCTATTGACAATTTTATAATTGATTCATAATTGAAGTATTAATATTCCCACTACAAGCTCCAATAGAATGTACTTGCAGCTTTCTACACTGTAAAAATCATTTTTCATGAAGTTATTGATTTTTGTAGTACGTTTTACAAGAAAATACCATTTCCAAATGTCAAGTTTAATTCAGTGTGATACTTGCTGATTCTTTGTAATTATCTGTGAACTTTACCAGCAATTTCTGAGTGAAAATCGTTTCTATACCATATTTTTTCAGTGTGTAACAAGCCGTGCACTTCATACATGAATTCTCCCCCATCATTCTGAGTAAGACGTTCACAGATTTACTGAACACAACTGAAACAAATGCACAGTTGGCTGCATTGCTGCTGAGAGAGAGCAAATGGCACGTAATATGTCACAACAGACGCACTTCTTCACATCGCATGGGGTGGCAGGAACTCTGTTGCCACAGCAACCCGCATGCTTTTCCCACCATGAGTGGGTCACCTCACCCACAGCATGCGAGAGAAGACACTAACGCACGCCACAAATATCCATATGCACGGCATCTGACTCCGGACCTCCATGAGGAAAACAGCGAAACTGATGACAGAGATGAGAGGCTTTTTCAAAACAGCACAATGGCGATAACTTGGGCGAATCACTGCAACAAGAATCATGGGCTATGAGAACCCGATGTCCTCTAGAAAAAGGGCGAGTCAGGTTTGGTTAGCAGGTTACAATATCTTTAAAACAGACCATTTACAACAGGATATCCTGTAAGCGCAGAATGTCTCATCTGTGTATTAAGCCCAAAAAATAAAATAAAAAAATTAAATGAAAATCACTGCAACACTGTGACTTTACCGAGGTTAATGGATGCCATTAAAGGAACACTCCACTATTTTTTAAAATAGGCTAATTTTTCAACTCCCCTAGAGTTAAACAGTTGAATTTCACCGTTTTCGAATCCATTCAGCCGATCTTATTAAAACATTTTATTTAATCTATTTATATTTAAACGATAAAACTTTTTAAAAAGATTTAAAAATCCAATTAATTAGCATTTTTAGGCTTCACTGTGATCCTTAAATAGAGTTTTTTAATGTCATTGAATGATTCTTGTTCTAAACATGATGGACATTTTTAGGTATATGAACTATTGTTACACTGAATTACATTTTTTCTCGGTCCATCATTCCCATTATTTTTTGCACAGAACTTTTTTTTTTATTAAAAAGGACACATTCCAATTTATACATACATATATGCATATGATAAGATTGCTTTACTAGTTTGTAAAATATGATACACATTTGCGCTTTCAACAAGACATGCTACATCCTGTAGGATAGTATATTGTATTGTAGGAGAGCTGAAGTGAGTAGAATGATGGGATAGGATGTCTGCTCATACATCAGCTTCTCCAGTTTCAGAAAGACGAGAACAGGATCAATATCACACCAGGAGATTCACTAGCGGCGAGTGAACTCTCATGCAGAAGAAGAGCGTCTGCGTATTTACAACGTCATTAACAGGACTGTCCTGTAATCTTCAAATCCTGTTCCTCCTCGTTTGCACTGCATTGCTATTAATAACCCAAGTTTATTATTACAAACTAAAGTAACACACAGAGCTGAATCTGTGAAGATCAGAGATGCCATTTTTATCACAGCTGATACTGTGGAAAACAACACCGACTGCTCTATTTACAGTATTGATGAATGCTGAAGACTTGTTCGAGATAAGCAAAGCTGTTAACATCAAATGCAAAACATTAAAACACATTTTCTACATAAAAAGAAAAATAATAAACTTCCTCCAGTGAAAAAGTCCATCTCCTGTTGGCTCTCTCTTCAAAATCCAGCCACATATTTGTTTACAATTGTTTTGGGCTGTTTTGGACTGTAAACAGCGCTTGATCTGTGCAGATTTCTCTCCTGATTCAGACCACGACTTCATGCAACGTTTTCACTGAAGGAAGCGTTATTTTGCATTATGATGTATTTTACCAGCAGCAAAGGTTTGAAGTTAAAAATGCCTTGATGGATTTGTTTCTTACAAACACACAGCTTTTGGCTTCTCAAGACATTAACTGATGGACTGGAGTGCTGTGGATTATTGTGATGTTTTGATCAGCTGTTTGGACTCTCATTCTGACGGCACCCATCCTGCGAGGATCCACTGGTGATCAAGTGACAATGGCTCAGTTCTCAAAAAGTGTCCCAAGAAGAAACAAACTCACATGAAACATTTACATCAGAACACACACTGTTACGAAGCAACTACAAGTGTGCAATCATAGATATTGACCTACTCAGTCAGTGACGGTCCATTAATATCTCTAATACAGAAGAGTCAGAGACTCCACAACCCACACTGCGAGTTTCTTTCTGAATATGCATGTGGTGTTGCTGGAGGGAGATGTCGAACTCTCATCCCACACACATTAGCGTAAGACACACAGGTCAAAGTACTCACTCAGATGAATTACAGTGCTCTAAATCAAACCTTAACCGCAGGAAAATACACTACGACTGCACTGCTTAATCACAAAACAGACACTTTGAGCAATAATAATACTCACATACAATATTAAAAGTGATTAAAATTTATGTCAGGCTTCTAAAATACATTAACGATCACTCTGAAAAATGCTTCTGACATGATCACTGAATAAATTACTCTCCATTAGCTTTCAGCTTACCGTGACTGTGTGATCTAAGACTAAACTTTTAGGAGTCAAAAATGCTAAAAGTTTAGGCTATGCAGGTTTAAATCTACAGCTGACAAACATCTGTGCATCAACTGTTTATTATTTACAACAGATACAGGAAGAACCATAAAACCTTAAAAATAAATTATAGTGAGGAAATGCAGTTTACCTGAATTGGAGTCCGGGAATGACAGATAGCATATACTTGTTTTCTGAAATGAGAAAAACAAAGAAACCACTAAATATTTTAAAACTGACCATCTAAAGCCATGGTTGAAACTAGCAGGATAATGTAAAACAACAGTTACCTCTTTTTCAGTGAGTTTGGAGTGGTGTGGGTAAATCACCTGCAGCAGAATTTGTTTTGAAAAAGTTTAGTTTTTTTTTTTATTGCATTCCACAATCAAACACATGGATGAAAATATTTTTTTATGCACAAATATTTCATAGCTACTAAGCTTTCAGACATATTGATCACAACATAAAAGATCAGACACAGTAACATGCACCACTGAACTGCTTGCACTGCTCTAATGTCCAGCTGTACCATAAAACTGCAATTACAGTAAATTGCAATAAAATAAAAAGTAGCAAAATCGTTTAAAAAATGATACAATAAAATAACTAAGTTCCCATCTATGCGACGGCTAGCCGGCTGGTGTTTGTGTTGTTTATAGATATATATATATATATATTATTTTTGATGACTCTATTTTTGTTAGCCACTGATGCTAGCAGGTTTTCCATTGACTTCCACACAGTTAGCCGGCTAGCAGGCCAACTCACAGATGACAGCTAAACAGACACTATGATTTAAATAGTATTAATATGACAGTGTGCTGTACCTCCACAGCTTGGCCGAGCTCCAGATCGAAGCCGACCACACAGATGCAGTGGAGCCAGGAGGAGAAGCGGTCCCACGGCAGCAGTAGCGGCTCCTCTACCGCTGGAGGCCCATCGACGGGCATCTCCTCCGCCGGGGAAACTCTCAGAGTATCTTCCGGCTCCTCGAGCTGTTCTTCCAGTCCCTCAGACCCCTGAAAGGCCATGGTGACACCCCGCTTATATCGGCTCGCTCTTTCGGATTCACATGATCTTAAATGCTCAAGTCAGCGGGAGCATCTTCGCGTGCATGGGCTCCTCCATAGTTGCTCGACTCGGTTTGAATTGTGAAATAGCTTGAGAGAGCTTTAGCTGTACAAATACAGAACACGTGCCAGATCGGCAAGAGGGCGGTGGCTTGCGTCCAACAGCGGTGCTGACGGTCAAAGTGAAGAGGTGTGACACCTGCATTACGCCAGCGGCAAATGTCAGCACCGTGTCACCTTTATTTTTACGGGAGCGCGCACGCAGAGCCACGGTGTCTCTTGTATTTATTTACTAGGTTGATGAGTTCGAATGGTAAAAATGTGTGTATGTGATGTGCTTTTTTTATTTTCAGAATGACTTTTTTGTAATGTAAAGAACAATAGGCTACACTATGCAGTTATTTATATTATTACAAAAATACCATATATGTAGAGGAAAGGACTAACTGAAAAAAAGGCAGTGTCTCCTTTTTGCAAACCGAGTACATTGTTCTTAAGGTCATTTAAATTATACTATACCTTTCTTTACAACCTAAGGTGAACAAATTAAAAAGAACAAACAGAAAAGAGAGACCTTTTTAATAGCACGACCAACATTTGTTTTTTAACTTTTTTCTGTTGTTAATAATGTTATTTAAATAATCTAATTAATAGATCCTACCTGACAAAAGGACTACATATTTATCATTTAATTATGTTTTTTTTTTTTGTTTTTTTTGAGTCACCCCTTCGATCGCCAAGGCAATTGCCTTAGTGTCACTTGGCGTATCACAGTAATTCTGATATACGTCTACTAATTGATAGTATAGAATTGTAATAAACTGAAAAAACTTATATATCCTTTGTACATAAGATTCCGAATTTTTCCCTTTGCATGATATAGTTAATGTCTTTATTTCTTCATTCTGATAATATCATTTTTTTTAGGTCAAATGTGGTTGGTTCAGTTTAAAGACGACTATTTTGTAGTTACATTTGTCTGTGGGCAATCACTTGTTGTAATACATAATAACCTTTCGAACTCTGCTTGTCTAGTTAAACCAAATGACAAATGAACAAGCATAAATTGAGTTCATATTTGGCCTGGCACGTAACGCATATACAGTCACAGGCATCACCTCGAACTGCACCATTGTTCTTGCATATAGATGTTCCAACCGTGATCACATTACTTACTGTGCGTACTGGGGTCCCTTAGAACCAGCCAACTAGCACAGCTTCGGCGATTAGCCTGGAGGCATGACATTAGAGTCAAATAGCACGCTACTCCCTTTGGTATGACCGATATCAGTGTAAGTTGAAGTCCCCATATTCAAGTCCCCAACAGAGGGGACAGGGGTGTTGGGTTAGCTTTGAAAGCCCTCTCCTCATCTGAAACCAAAATTAACTTTCCAGGATGATTTTGAACACGTTCCAATAATAACCTTTGCTTTTTACCGGCGAAGCCTAGACGCACATTACAAAGAGGCCTTTTGATTTTGCCAATACTGCATTTGTTTTCTGTTGTCTGTGTTTGCTAAGTGAGTTGTTTTTGGTCATGATATTAGGCTATCCTCATTCCACGTTTGGCATCTTATAGGTTACTAACTGGATTTTTGAAAAAAAAAAAAAAACATTAATAATTGGACCGTAGTACAGGAGCTCCTTTCCTCTCAGTGCTGTGTTTACAAGGCATCCCTCAAGGCACCTCATGAAGTATGGTCTATAATTTGCCTTAGTTCGTCATAAGGCTGTGATTCATTATAATAAGATAATATGGAAGAATAGAAATAGTAGCCTAAATAAAAAAAAGTTTAAAATCACTAACCTGAAAACTTAATTATGAAAAGTAAAGACACACAATGAATTCTAAATGTACTAATAACATTTATAAAATATTTTTTGTAACACTATTATTTTTAAGGTTGCCTTGTGACACGTACTGCACTAAGTATTAGAATTAACAATAAATGAGGGCTAATCGTACAGACACATGCCAGTAACCCTAAACCCAAATCCTAATTCTATCCCAATCCAATAGTAAGTACTGTATGTTAATTAATATTACTCAGTATTTAATTGTATAATTACGCTGTAACTATGACACCTTAAAATAAAGTGTAATCTAATTTTTTTAAATAAATGCATTATTAAATAAAGTGAAAAAGTAATAAAAAAATTAATGCAGGACTGAATTCAAATAAAAATTCAATCATTTTTATTATTATCATTAAAAGTCATTTTTTCGATTTTTTTATTTTTATATGTATTTATTTGTATATTCATTTATTGACTTACTTATTAAAAAATCTGGATGTTTGGGCCTCCATATCTGGGCCCTCCCTGTTGTGTAGTTCTTTTGTCCATCATATTTTCCCTCTTTCTTCTCCAATAAAAACCCGGGTCACTTTTTCTCTGAGAAACAGCAATTCGTCCACACCTGTACCCGCCCCCCACTTTAGCTGCGTCCACGGTGGAGTTCACCCGCCCCCGTTGCTTCTAATCTCGGGTTTGCCTCCGTGAGCCCCGCGGCGGTTATGTGCCGTGTTTTGCATGGATGATATGTGGTGGTCTTGAATTTATTTGTGTTCATATTCAGGTCAGGACCACTTAGCTTCTCATGTCTCCGCTGCTTAATCTGTCAAAAACACGAACGATTTTTATCCTCGCGTTGATCATTGTCCGTTCGGGGCGCTCGACCTACCCTCCACGGCTTACCCGTGGTGACCGTGTGTCACGGCCTTTATTCACGTTTTGCGAGTTTCTAATTTCTCAGATTTACCCGCGTTTCCCGACCTACCCTCTCCCTCAGCGAGGAGCTAAGCTAGGTATCGGGCTCCTGAGCTAATACTGGATTTGCGCAAATTCTCCGCGCACAAAAGTTGCACAGACGAAAAAATAACTTCTTCCTCCTGGATAAATGCACTCGGAATTATTTCTAAAGTCTCTTTCAGTCCGGAGGGCTTGATAAGAAGAAGATAAAGGCCACCGTTACCTCAGCGAAGCTAACGCGCTATTATGAAGTTAGCCAGCTAACGCTCTGGTACGCAAGAAAGCAGCCTCCGCGGGAGCGGTTTGTAAAGCTTACATGAATTCTGACAGTTAAAAGCTTGCAAATGTCGGGTTGATTAGGTCTTTAAGCTTTTGTTTTCATAGTGAAAGGCTGATCAGTCTTGGGGAGTGGTGGCTTGGTGATCTGTCCTGCATACTTGAGCCAAACCCACTCACGTTATTAATCTTCATTAGGGTTTAACATTTGCGTTAGTGGTTTTTGTGCCCGTTAATATAGAAATCGTTGCCAGTTAATCTAGAAGCGCATGTCAAACGGCGGACAGTCTTATTTCTGGGGGCGGGGGGGAGTAACGTTATAGATTAGCTGGTCCAACAGGTTACCTTATAGGATTTAGTGAGTCGATTATCCTGTGATCGTTGTGTGTTTTTGGCATCAGTGCCTATGTTTTATGTCGAAAGGGGGATGAGGAGGAATTTTGTTTACGTGGACCGAGGGTGTCAACAATGTCGTCCTCACAAGTATGTTGGAGTGTCATCTAACTAAGAACAGAGGGTTTGCATTGGAATTGGGCAGTCATGGTTTGGTCACCTATCATGGGTCTCGCAAGGGCGCCTATAAGGATCATGTTGATGAGCGGTCTGATCATAGTGTCTACCTTAGTTTCAGTATGTTGTGGCGACTTATCCTGTTACTTCGGAGCTGGCGTAGTGGTCATTGAGGCGATTCGGTCAACAGGAGTAATGGGCCGGCTTCTCGGCCTCGTTTTTTCCTTAGATGTATTTTCGTAGGTTTCGCGCCCTGGTTGCGTCCTCCTTGTTCATCGGCCTGGCTGTGTAAGTTGACCCTGTCGCTAACTCATAACTGAAGGATTATTGATCATACGGGGCCGTCGCTGGGATTCAAGAACCACGCGGGTCTTTTTCGTCTCCTCTGCGGTCTTTGGAGTAGCACTTTTCAGCTCAATGCATCCTCAAAGGCTCCTACAATGCACTTTGCGGTGCGCTGGCCCGTGTTGTGGTGTATCACATAGGAAGAAAGCTGTTCGCAGCCGAATTCACTTCATCCCAGTGGTGATTGCAGGAACGCTCCTGTTTATTCATGTCCACTTCAACCGCGTCTGGGAAATTGACGGCGGTCAAGATCGCTGCTCCGTTAGCCCCGGTGGCAACCAGCCCTGCACGACCCAGAGATAACTGCTCACCCTTCTGACCTTTGGCAATGTGTTTTGTCCGCCAATGGAATCACGCTCTGGTGTGGATAGATGGTCGCTGACACCCAGACGGGAAGGCAAGCAAGCTGCTCGTGATGCTTCTCTTGGCAGACAGAACAGCACGTCAGTCATTTTTGCGTCATTTAATATTCCACGCAGCTGCTTTTTTGCACACTGCAAATAACCCACAAAGAGACCATCCTTGAGGCTGTTCCTTGATATGTTTATAGAAGGCACGTGAGTTCATTTTTTTCCACAATAAATCTACTGGACATTGTCAGAGTCGAATACAGGTTCTATTGGGTGCGGGGGATATTACACGTAAACTTCCCTTTAAACATGGTGTCTCAAAATTAATGCAACAGGATCAGTGTCATTATTAAATAAATTCAATGCACACAGACTGAAGTAGTTTAAGTCTTTGGTTCTTTTAATTGTGATGATTTTGGCTCACATTTCACAAAAACCCACCAATTCACTATCTCAACAAATTAGAATACTTCATAAGACCAACAAAAAAAAGCATTTTTAGTGAATTGTTGGCCTTCTGTGAAGTATGTTCATTTACTGTACATGTACTCATACTTAGTAGGGGCTCGTTTTGGTCCTTTTGGCTGAATTACTGCCTTCCGTGCTGGTGGCATGGAGACAATCAGCCTGTGGCACTGCTCAAGTGTAATAGAAGCCCAGGTTGCTTTGATAGCGGCCTTCAGGTAATCTGCATTGTTGGGTTTGGTGTCTCTCATCTTCCTCTTGACAATACCCCATAGATTCTCTATAGGGTTCAGGTCAGGAGAGTTTGCAGGCCAATCAAGCACAGTAACACCATGGTTATTGAACCAGCTTTTGGCAGTGTGGGCAGGTGCTAAAGTCCTGCTGGAAAAGGATTTCAGCATCTCCATAAAGCTTGTCAGCATAAGGAAGCATGAAGTGCTCCAAAATTTCCTGGCAGATGGCTGCGTTGACTGTGGACTTCAAAAAACACAATGGACCAACACCATCAGATGACACCGCAGCCGCGCAAATTCGAATCACTGACTGTGGAAACTTCACACACTGGACCTTTTCAAAGCACATGGTTGTTTCTGTTCTCCCTTCTTTCCTCCGGCTCTAGAACCTTGATTTCAAATGAAATGTCAAAATTTACTTTCATCTGACAAAGGGGTCATTTCTTATGGTCCACTTGTGTTTTCTTGAAGGGTCCAACAGGTTGCATAACCAGCAGCCATGTCTACTGTCTCAATGACATCTTTACAGTGATGTTTGACAGCATTACATTTCATGGCGTGACGTTATAACCTCTCTGCTGACACAATAGGCTTTATGGAGAATGCTGATGTTGTTTTCCTTTTACAAGCGCATGCGACTTTGGCACCGTTCCCACAGGCGCAAAAACATACCAAAAGCTGGTTCAAGTTATCCATTATGGGAGGGTGATACCGCTTTGCTTAGGTTTGGCGCGATGCAACAACTCGCCGTAGCGCTTAACACCATTCCATAGAGACTCTATGGGTTAGTTGTCAAGAGGGACGGACTGATGATACACGGGCCAGACCCAAAGCTAATTGTCAGATGACCTGAATTCCGCTTACTATCAAAAAGCAACCTGGTCTCGCCATACCATCGTGCAGCATTTGCCTGACATGTCTGATTTGTGCCCTGTCCATTGCCATAGTTCCTGTCTCGCACTATGCCCATTATTCATGTAAAAGATGCCCTAAACCAAGTATTGAGTTACATTTCAGTAAATGAACATACTTTCCAGACCGGGCCAACCATTCCTAAACAAAATTTTTTTTATGGTCTCTATGAAGTCATTCTCTATTTTTTCATGAGTATAGGTGTAATACTATCGTGTGGGTGGGTTTGTCTGTGCCATGTCGATCCAAAATCATCCCGCAAACTTAAAAGGAACCCGAAATGCCTTTAAACATACTTAGACAAAGGATCACGGTAGAATGCGCCAGAGAGTTATTTATTGTATACATACAGTGGTTTCCACCAGATTTGCGGCTTTAATTACTGAAAATCAAAACTACAGCTTTTGTTAGTTCCACTTACCACAGCAATCTAAGGTTTAATTGAGCATGCAACCGTGTGAATTAGTGCAGCTTAATCTCTGACTCTACCATCAGAGGCTTTACACATTTCAGTGGTCCCCACCCAGAAGTATTCTGAGACCGTAAAGGCCCCCCAGTGGTAACACTAACAATAAAGTTCGCCCTTCCTAGATTTCAACTAGATCAATGAGGATACATGGTAACAGTGTTGTATTACATCTTTGGTGTAACGTTCATAAAACATACAGCTGTTCATTGTGTTAATCCATACAGCTAAAACTGTTTATTTTTCAGTACATACATTTACTCGGACGGGCCCAGTGTGCGGGAAATTAACTGAAAGTAGCAAATGTATTACCATTTTTTTCATTGTTGTAAGTAAAGGGTTACAAAGTGTAACTGTGCATTGGTTGGAAACACTCCTGTATTGTAAGAGTTTTACTGTACACAATTAACCTCGCCTGCATGCCATGTGCCTTAGCAAAAAATCATTATGTGCATATGACAAAGCCAAATTTGTTTTCCCGGTGGAATCTGATTTTCACTTTTCTCAGCCTTTACTGGAAGCTCATTTGGCTCGAAATCAGGATTTATCGCTCTATTAAATTAGTAGTTTTATGTAAAACTTGACAAAACAGATACAGAAGAGTACACCCACCAACAATCAGACAAAGAAAAGTTAAGACTATATCTAGCTGCTCCCTTAATTAAAATTAAGAGTGATTTATTTATGAGTTAGGAGATTTTACAGTATGGGAAAACTCAGAAAGAAATACTTCTAATCTAGGAGAAGTGTTAAGAAATGTGTTCTCGTGAACAAAACATTTAAATTCATTTGAACATTTTGAAGTCACATTTTTAAAATGTAAATGGTTAAATTAAAATTTAAAAGAGACTGTATTTGATAGCGGGTGTTTTGGTTCATTTTAATGAATGTAAGACTACGGTTGTCCTAATGTTTTTTTTACAGGTGTATAGCTGGCAGTGTTTGGACTGTGATGAGACTGATTGTCAGACCGATATCATAAAAAAAAAAAAATTTACTACATTAGATTTCTTGAACAAAGCGGATGCTGTTTTTAAGTTCCTTTATTTTAATAAACATAACTGCCGAGAGAACAACAGAAACATAATTTATCCTCACGGGGGGGGGAAGATGCTGTTTTTATTTTACTGTATATGTTTTCGCATTTTACGTAATAAGATTTATTTTATTTTATTTTATATATATCAGATATAGCGTAGGATATATATATATACTACCGTACTATATACTATTAGACTTAGATTGTTTCAATCATATACCTTAAGATTGCATTACTTTTTAAAAACACTCACCCAAAGCTTACCAACGTTGGGAAGTTTACTGATAACCTCTGGTTGATTCTCCGATCCCCGTGGTTGCGTGAGAATCTACTGGACGCATAACGCCTGACTTTTTATATTTTGCATGTAAATCAAATTTATCTTGAGTGTAACAACTTTATTTATGCAGGAGATTAAGCTTATTAGGCCTAAGTGTTGGCTTGATGTAGCGTCACCGTGATATGGGGTTGTTCGTGTCTCGGACATGCCCGTATTATTCCCTAGAATCACGTCTATTGCGTCAGCCGTTGTGGCGTACGCTATTTATGCCGCGGTGTGTTATGGGGAATTTTTCGTTGTTTCTTTCTTTTTCCCCCTTCACTGCAGGGTATACAAGATACGTAGCGCCCGCTCTAATATGCCTATCAGTAATAAGTACATGGCTCAAAACGTACGCACCATTCTCAAACAGTTCTGAATGCATGCTTTATGGTCATTGTTTATGATTCTTGGCTCGACAGACCCCCGTTTTTCCCACACGACTTTGCAAATCGCCCCACTTTGCCCGACAGATGCGCTGTTGGAGCAGAGATATACGGTTTCCCTCCCCGTAACGCTGTAATCCATCAGCGGGCGCTCACAAACGCTACTTTATCAGGCATTGCAGGAAAGAAGAAATGAAAATGACATTGAAGCTTCTCTGAAGACGGCCGGTTCTTTAAAAAGATGCATTCATATAAAAACACCCGCGCTGCATTTTAATTTTGAAACGTGCAGTGCTCAGTTTATTCAAGGAAGTATAAGCCTTTTGGAAAATCGGCGGTCAGTTTTGATATTGTGACGAGCCGCCACAAATAACTAAATGTATGGGAAAAACTGGACACTGCTATAAGTCAAATGGCCACAATCTAAGTGATGATAAAAATAAAAGTTCACTCATCATCGTGGAGGCTATTATCAGACCCACAGACACATTTCATGAGGAAAGGTAACATGCACGTTATAGTCAGACCAGAAGTTTCGTCTGAAATGCACGTGTTTCAACTTTCACATGCAAATGACTTGTTGCACTTATGAATATGATAACTTTCCGGCATCAATTCTGGTAGGGTAAAACGTAACTACGCTTTCGAAACGGTCTGTTTTGCCCTGCCATCATTAGCTGAAGCTGTGTGTGAACAAACCGCGGCTGCAGAGTGTGAGCTGCTCATGCTGCCAGAGAGAGATTCTCGGTACGGCATTCCGCAACAACGCTTGGCTGCCCGCAGATGCGCCTGTCTATATATCGGCCTAATTTGCAGCACAATCGGCCGATGCCGATTAATTAAAAAATGCCAGTAATCGGCCGACCTCTACTTGAGTGTCCAGATATTTTGGGCCACTGTGTAGTATATGTATAGGCTAAAATTAGCAAATTGTTTTACATTATAATGTATTTGTAAACAAAATTTATTTATATTCTCTGCATTTCAATGCAAAAATAAATCAAAAATTCATGTTAAAATAAAACAATCAAATTAATATTAATGGCTTGCTCCCCCTCCCCTGTGATTATGGTATGGCGTGCCAAATCAAAGGCCAAAGGTTTGGGCATCTCTGATCTACAGAGTGATGTTTATGTGGCATTGGACAGATAAGACGTGATCGTTTACCATTACCATGCAGTCTCTGTCACTGTCATATTGACCCATAACATCTCTTGTGAAAGGTGACAGAGCATTTTGACAGCAACAGATGAACTGTTTGAGACTATCTCACATAACACTGCTGTGGTAAATAGAAGTAAAATATTGCTGTAGCATTTCTTTGCTCCGTGTGTTGATGCTGAAAATAGGCCTTTTCGCACCGCTTTAGTTCCAGAACTAAACGTACGGTACTAAAGTACTGGGACGATTTTGCGCGAACTATTTCCCAGTACCATTTAAAGGGTTGCATTCGCACCGAGAGCGAGCACTAAGAAGTGACGTAAGCCGGACGACAGCGACGTCATATATGTGCGGCGTTCAACAACAGAAACAAAGAAAAACAACATTAACAACAGGAGGATGGAGGACGCTGTGATCGGAGCGGTGTTTGTTGTGTCTCGCGGGTTTCACAATAATGGACATGGAAAGTCGACGTATACGTAAAGCGACTGAAAGAACGGAAAGGAGGACTAAGAATCTCCAACGACAACCGGAGGTGCTACATTTGCTACAAGTGCCTGCAATTCAGCGTCCGTCCATCTATCGCTGTTTCCATACTTACGAAATAAGTTGAACGCGTACAGTTGTGTCACAGAGTGTTAAATCATGGCGGGTGATTCAGTTTTCATACGCGTTTTGTACAATCAATGTCTACTGCGTCACGATTAGTACCATTTGTGCTGGTTAGAAAAAAACCCAAACAATCAGCTCGGAGTAGGAGCTAATTTTGGGTTTCTCGAAAAAGGTCAGTCCGGTACTAAAAATCCGTTCGCCATGTTCCGGCGGTGCTAAACACGCCGTGAAAAGTGGGTATGTTTCGCGAGAAACAATTATAGTTCTGTACATGAGAAAGGTTCCCGCGGTGTGGAAAGGCCCTATGACTTGCTGCTTAATTTCTGGTCCTGGTTTGTGAATTGTATGTCTGAGGTTTTAGCTGCCAGGTACATGCATTAGTGTGGCTCTCCTTTCACAGCGTCGTGGTTGTAAATAAAGTGTAAAATATCCTTGTTTAAGGCAGAGCAGAACATATTCCACTCCGCCTGTACTATCCAGGAACATGCTTTTAGTGTTTTGGTTTAATGCTGGCGATTCACTGAGTTCTACTTTCAGATGACACATTTTGACAGTGAAAGTGCACAGCGTATTAGGTCATAACTTGTTTTCTCCCTTAGGCAAGCTTATGGTTTTCACTGGTTTTTTTCGGTTGTTTAGAGAATGGTTTTGGGTGGCTGTGTGTAACGTAAGGATTTCTCTATTTGTTGTTAGTACAGTTTGCATGCGTAAAGAGGTTTTCTATATGTCTGGCGGTGTGTGTTTTGCCTGTAAAGAGGAAGTATTTGATGCAGTGAAGTTTTGCCATCACTCTGTGGAATAGTTTCTCAGCTGTTGTGAAATAATTGCGGCTATGGTTGCTAACTGCAGTCATGTAGATTAAGGTGTGGTGTTTGAATTAAGGGAGTGCTGCACGCTACAAAACCAGGTGAGGCGATTAACCCTTCAGAAACAACTTTTGCTTTGATTGAAAGAAAAACTTTAATCTGACAAACTAAAGAAGAATGATTATTTAACAGGCTTTCATGTGGTAAATACAAATAACAATGATGTTGTAAATATTTTGTAACCTCAAACCTAGAGGCGGTATGAAGAAATTCTCATAACATGATGCCAGTTATTTTATATCAGTATTTTATATCAAATAGTTGTTTTTGCTGAAAATTTGTCTTTATATATTATTTAACCATGTCTTAATGTGTGTTTGATAATCTAGACTTCATCTCATTTGATTTTTTTAATAATGCATTAGTACTTAAATAAATTTTTAGCTTACACCAATCATAGACTGTTGGAATCCATGTTTCTTGGTTACAGCAGTGAGGTGCTGTGTTGTTATGGTTATGTCTAATTAAATTGCAATTTATACACTTAGAGAACTGTCATTTAATGAATACATTCCTGCACTTAAATGCGCTTGTCAGTCTCAAAACTTTGCATTGTGTATGTGACCTATTATAAAAGAATGTCATTTCATCATCATTATTTTCATAAGTAGTTGATTATTAAATAATAATTGCTGGTACTTGTTGATCATTGAGGCGGTTTTTATATACTAATGCAGAAAAAAAATTCTCCATTACATTAAAGGAATAGTTCACCTCAAAAATTACAATTTGCTGAAAATGTCCTCACCCTCAGGCTGTTCAAGGTGTAGATGAGTTTGTTTCTTTATCAGAAAAGATTTGGAGAAATGTATCATTACATCACTTGCTTACCAATGATCCTGTGCAGTGAATGGGTGCCGTCAGAATGAGAGTAACGCAAATCCGTAACTAACCAATCTCGAGAGAGATTTTAGAGATTTTAACTTCAAGCCGTTGCTTTTGGCTTAAAATAGTCCATAAGCAAACCAAATTTTTGCTTGTAAACAGTGCTTGATTTGTGCATAATTCTCTCCTGATTCAGAAGACTGGAGAAAGCATTATGGACTCTTTTAGCTAGAAATAATGGTTTGAAGTTAGAAACATTAAAATTATGGATTTATTTCTTTCAAATGCAAATTTTCACTTCACAAGCTGTTAACTGATGGACTGGAGTGGTGTGGATTACTTGTGGATTATTGTGATGTTTTTATCATCTGTTTGGACTCTCATTCTGACGGCACCCATTCACTGCAGAAGATCCATTGGTGAGGAAGTGATGGAATGCTACATTTCTCCAAATCTGATGAAGAAACAAACTCCTCTAAATCTTGGATTTTAACCTACAGCAAATGTTAACTTTTGGTTGAACTGTTCCTTTTCCTAATCAGTCTAAATTGCTTAGATTTTAACAGCTGCTTCTTCTTGTTATTGACAGTATTAAGATTGAAAATCTAATACCATCCATTTCCTCTCTGGGATTGGTTTTCCACGTAGGACAGTGCAGTAATGACCTGAAGAGACTTTGCTCCTATTGGCACTGTTTCTGTCGGAAAGATGTGCCAAGATGAAGCTACCTAAACTGGGCCAGCCAATAGTTGGCATAATGTGAAATGGTGCCAATATCACCACCTGTCCACAGGCTTTGTGATGCTGTGTTCTACAAATGCGGCGTTGCTGAAGCTGGCGATTGCAACTGTATGCCTGAGAATGTCGCCTGTATTTATAGACATCAATCAAAGCCTCACGGCTGCTAATAGAGTGTCTGGATGACTGCTCTCAGGCCTGACACTGCTATTTCTTCTAATGGATTTGGCAAAATGACACCCATGAGAATGAAGCCAGTGTGTTTCCAAGATACACTGTCCTGCCAGGCTCTGGGCTGTCATCTGTGCTCTAGTTAGACCAGTTTTTAATTAATGTGGTTCACTTGTTGATCAAATTGATGTTTTCCGTCCCTTCACTTCATGATTTGGAGGGGTTCTGGGTGAATAGGGCTCCAAGGATTTGGTTTGATCTATCTGTATTTTGTTTCATGTCACTTCAGCTGACTCACTAAATGACAGCCTGCATATTTTGTAAGCAGGAGGAGGAGACCGCTAGGTCTTGCACTTGTGGCATGGATACACTCTAAGTAGAAATAAGATTTGAGTTGTGTCATATCCTTCATAAGCCTGGTGAGTTGACTTGAAGACTCAGCAAGCATTTACGCCTTAAGGAATAGTGGGTCACCTGCAAAAATTAAGATATGCTGACGAATTTCACGGACTCACCCCTAGGGCAATCCAAGCCGTAGATGAGTTGTGTGTCTTCATCTATATTAAATAAATTTAAATTCCACTTCATCTTTCCTCTGCCTTAGAAAAAGAAAAAGTTCTCCTCTGCATTCTTGATACAAATCAATGCACCTGACAATATTTTAAGATTGATTTTAAGGTAAGAGATTAAGTTGCTCCTTGCATTCAGCTCCCAAACATTGCATTTTAGTTTGGGACTAGGCTGTGCAAGCGGTGTTTTATAACCTTAAACGCTAGGGTCATGGGCATGATTTACCGTTTTCAAGGTATACCGAGATTTGAAAATTCCACGGTTTCAAAAACCCCACTAATATTTCGCGCCGTTTAAAGCCGTTTCCAACTCTTGTCCAGCGGATGTGCGCTGTTTTTCAGGCTCCGATTCAAAGACTGAAAGTGTAGAAATCGCCTCAGGTTGATGTTGCCAGTGTAGAATTACAACACCGACCCTCCGCCTGTTTGGCGAAAAGGACAGCGAGCGGTCATTCAAGTGTGTGTCGGACGGGTCCCGAACATTAGGATCTTCCCTGGAAGCTTACGAACAATCGGTAACCGGATGTTTTTTGTTGTGTCTGTATTTGCCTGCTCGTCTCTGTTCTGTGTTGTTGAAGGCCTGAGGAGAATTTTCCCACCGTTAGAATCGAGGCGTGAATGCCAGACCCTGTATCACCGTGGGGTGTTTTGGGGTGGGGTGTTAGTTCGTTTGAGTTTTCATCTTTTCTTCGCTTTCAAATGGCTAGTAAAAGTGCCGTGCACATTCTACTTTCAGTTTCAAATTAGCAGCAATTGAATTGCCGCAATTCGGGGCGGGCACATCACCAATGTTGCCTGTGAGTTGTTGTTTCCTTTTTCCCTTGTCGTTAGCATTTTTGGCTTGTCAAATACGCTGTTGGAGCAAAGAAAAGAGACAGCGCCGGTGGGTTTGAAACTTCTTCCTACAATTGGGCTTATGTCAAAGGGTACAAGGGCCCGGGGACAGGGATGTACAGTGTCGCAGTTGACTCAGTAGATGGTATGCAAGGGTATATGCAAGGCAACGAACACTGTCAACAATCGTCAAACGTTGATTATATTGAGCTGACAATCCAAATGATCAAAAGGTACAAAACGCAATAATATGCCTAATAGGATAATACAATTGGTACTTATGCTAGTCTAAACAAATGAAAAATCACGCAACAGCCGGTGGAACCGAAATGAATAAATCAATATCCATAGACACGATCTTATTAAGCAAAAACGATACTAAAGCTTGAGGCGACTTCTATATAGCACCTCTGATGTAACATACCTACACATTTTAAATAAAGTGAAATCGTCAAACACTGTGTTGAACCAAATAAATAGAACAAATGTTAAAAGAACTTTCCCAAGTCAATAAGGCCTTTATTCAACATCTCATAAAATAGTTTGCGACAACAGGCGGCCGTACCTTGCTGGCATTTGTCACTTTCGTAAACCCGTTACCTTCTTGCCAAGACCAAGGGGATCTTGGTCTGGTTGTTCTCCCTTGCGCGCTCACTCGTATTTCTGCTTCGCTTCTTTTGTTCTTTCCTTCGAGGGGCTGGGGGCGCTCAAAAAACTTCGGGGGGGCGGGGGACTTAATCCCGGGGGGGGGGCTGCAACTCTTGTACCGTGGGGGGGTCTCTGCTGCGACCACCTCCCTCTCCACCTCATTTGATAAAAAATCTTACGTCTTTCAAGTTTCTGCCTTTTTCGATCTTGATCTTTACTTTATTTAAACGATTTTCTTCCTACCTTCCCTAGGCTCAATTTCTTTTTTTTTGTTACCTTGTTATAACACAACTTTTATACCTAGCCAATGCCCACCTCTAGTCATCCGTATTCAATTCCTACCTTTTCTTTCCCTTTCACCAACTCTTTGCAATTGCCATCTCATTATCTTTCCAACATTTCATTCTTTTATTTGACAATATTCATTGCTTTTTCCTACCATTCCCCCAAACTCTTCTCCATCCTGCATTCCTCGCAACTCCCTTTACTCCTTCCGATCCCTCTCCTACTTTATATTCCTCCTTATTCCAAACTCCCTTCATTTTTCCTAACACCTCCCTCCTTCTTTTGGGGGTTTATATGAATGTTTTTCTGAGGGGAACTGACTGTCTTCAAAAAAGTTTAAGATGTTTTCTTTTCATTTTTTTTCATCTCGTCTCTACTCTCTTAATAGTTCATATTAAAACAGTGGTTTCAGCACATGCTGCTTTGGTTTTAACAGCGGTAGGACCAAGGACACAGCTGTATCTGATTATTCAATTAGCGCCCCGCCTGCTGTCGAGAGTGACCAATCTGCGTCTCATTAGAGAAAAGGAGCTCATGCTGTTTGTTCCTTCTTTTAGCTCTTGTTTCTCTCTTCATCTTTTCAGTCATGTAGTTTAGTTCACAAAGCTATCAGAACAGGAACATTCTGTTTTTTCTTAAAATTGGAGTTATTATTAAATAAATCAAATTATGTATGAAATTATCTAACTAAATTATTTAAATTATATCAATGGTATCTATATTAATTATTAACCAACAATAACTGTAATTACAGATTTATGTTAAATAAAGATGTCAGTCTTTATTATTCTTCTTTTTAGGAAACAAATCAAAAAAACAAAATTAACAAAAATTCTACTGCTCCTAATATTCTGTATGTTGCTCAAAAAACTAAATATATTGTGTTCAGCGGAAAAAAGTAAAAAAAATTTTTTAACCCAGTCATTTAAAAATAACACATTTAGAGCTGTAATGACAATACCGTGAAACAGTGATATTTTTGCTTAAGGTTATCATACATACCGTCAAAATCTCATAAGACCCTAGTGCCCAGCCAACTTTAAATGGGGTTCATAATGTTGCTAAAAAGAACATTATTTGTTGTAATGAAATGTTTATGCGGTTTAAGTAAAAAAAAACACTATTTTCCACATACTGTACATTATTGTTTCTTCTCTATGCCCCGTCTTTTTGAAACGCTTCGATTTTTACAAAACTCATCAGTCTAAAAAAGTGAGGTGGGCTGTGATTGGCCAGCTATCCAATGCGTTGTGTTTGGCCGAATACCTCAAGCATGTGATGGAAATGTTACGCTCCTACCATACTGTGTTGCCCTGTCTGGCTGGAGCGACGAGACATAAACATTAAAACCCATTACAAACGAGGCATTGTTGCATCCATTGGGGAATTAATTACGGGTTTATAATGACTTATATTGTCTTTTAACGCGTTGCGTTGCATTGGCATCCGCACCGGGTAAACATAAACCTCCGTCTGCATTTGATCGGAGAAAGTACAAAAACACGTGCTTACTCGTATCGTGAGCCCAATAACCCCTCGCAGTTCTTGAATCATTCACATCTTCGACGGAACAAAACAAACAAGCGGCCTAGCGTGAGGCGAAAGTAAGCCCCTGCTTAGCGGCTCTGAAGGCGGATAGAGTGATCTATGTCGGTGCTGATCCCGCTTTGGGGGGTCCCACGTTGACAGTTGATGTATTTCTTTTCTCAGCGACCAGCACAGATCATCTCAAGGCATGACGAAGCGATTCGCCTGGTTTTGGAAGACCAAACAATTAAAGTAGTTTCGCTTTCACAACGAAGAACACAGCGCCTTCAGGACATGGCGGCCGCAACAATACTACAGAGAGAATAAAATTTACGCCTTCTTTCTTTGCGTGAAAATTGGGAGGCTTTATGCAAATCTTCCCAGATTGTGACGTTGGTATGTGGGGGCGTGTTAGAACGAGGCGTTTAGGTAGTGTCTGCTCTACGAGTGTTTGCACCTTTGCAGATGTCTTCTTTATGCACCAAGAGCTTGCAACACTCCAAAGAGAAAGGGAAAATTGAAATCGCATCATATGAACCCCTTTAAAACCAATCACTTCTGGTCCCCAGAATCCCAGTCCATAATCCCCTTAAACACTTCTCCAGGACAAGCCATCTCCTATTAGGGTTGTGACGATAGTATCGTGTATCGACGATAGTCAGAGATATCACCTAACACATGTCTTTGTCGATAGTCAACGATATTGGCTTTATTCCCTCGTACTATAAATGTAGTTCATTATTATTATTTGAGCCGCGCCTTTAATCAAATTGCCCCGCAATTTCCCTGCAGCACCGCATCTCACAGCGCGCGCAAATGAGGAGCCTGTAGCTGGTGAAGGAGTCTCCAACCACAAACACAGACGTAGGCCTACATCGTCTGCTGATATAAGGTATTTCATTGCACTTTCAAAAGTGACTCTGAACGGCCTATAACAGTGGTGTGAAAAAGTGTTGGCCCCTTTCCTGTTTTTCTTATTTTTTTGCATGTTTGTCACACTTTACTGTTTCAGATCATCAAACAAATTTAAATATTAGTAAAAGATAACACAAGATGCAGTTTTTAAATGAAGGTTTTTAAAACAAAATCCAAAACTACATGGCCTTTTTGAAAAAGTGTTTGCCCCCTAAACCTATTAACTGGTTGGGCCACCCTTAGCAGCCACAACTGCAATCAAGCGTTTGCGATAACTGCCAATGAGTCTTTCACATCACTGTGGAAGAATTTTTGTCCCCTCATCTATGCAGAATGTTGTAATTCAAGCCCACTGAGGGTTTTTCGAGCATGAACCGAATAACCACCGCCTTTTTTAAAAGGTCATGCTACAGCATCTCAATAGGATTCAGGTCAGGACTTTGACTTGGCCACTCCAAAACCTTCATTTGTTTTTTTCTTGGGCCATTCAGAGGTGGACTTGCTGGTGTGTTTTTGGTCATTGTCCTGCTGCAGAACCCAAGTTCGCTTCAGCTTGAGGTCACGAACAGATTGGCTGGACATTCTCCTTCAGGATTTTTTGGTAAACAGCAGAATTCATGGTTCCATTTATCACAGCAAGTCTTCCAGGTCCTGAAGCAGCAAAACAGCCCCAGACCATCACACTACCACCACCATATTTTACTGTTGGTATGATGTTCTTTTTCTGAAATGCAGTGTTACTTTTACGCCAGACGTAATGGGACACACACCTTCCAAAAAGTTCAACTTTTGTCTCGTCAGTCCACAGAGTATTTTCCCAAAAGTCTTGGGGATCATCAAGATGTTTTCTGGCAAAACTGAGACGAGCCTTTGTTCTTTTGCTCAGCAGCGGTTTTCGTCTTGGAACTCTGCCATGCCGACCATTTTTGCCCAGTCTCTTTCTTATGGTGAAGTCATGAACACTGACCTTAACTGAGGCAAGTGAGGCCTGCAGTTCTTTGGATGTTGTTGTGGGGTCTTTTGTGACCTCTTGGATGAGTCGTCGCTGTGCTCTTGGGGTAATTTTGGTCGGCCGCCACTCATGGTAAGGTTCTCCACTGTTCCATGTTTTTTTGCCATTTGTGAATAATGGCTCGCACTGTGGTTCGCTGGAGTCCCAAAGCTTTAGAAATGGCTTTATAACCTTTTCCAGACTGATAGATCCCAATTACTTTCTCATTTGTTTCTGAATTTCTTGGTATCTCGGCATGATGTCTAGCTTTTGAGGATCTTTTGGTCTATTTTGTCAGCCAGGTCCTATTTAAGAGATTTCTTGATTGCGAATAGGTGTGGCAGTAATCAGGCCTGGGTGTGGCTAGAGAAATTGAACTCAGGTGTGATAAACCACAGTTTTAACAGGGATGCACCGGTTGACCGGCCATAAATCGGAACCGGCCGGTTTTTGCTTATAATGCACGATCGGCAACCAGCCGGTTTTTTGTATTTTTTTTCGTCCGATTTTTCCGGAAGTGTGCACCGAGGCGCCAGCAGAAAAAATACCACGCAGAGCAAGCTCACTGTTAGCGATGCACGATGGAAATGCAGAGCTACCTGTCTGAGGCACAGATACCAAGAAGCGAACAGCCGTTGGTGTACTGCCGCACAAATAAGAGCCGCTTTCCTGCACTCGCTGAAGTTGTGCGAGTGTAACGTTACCTGTCCGCGCCCTGCACAAGCGTAGACGGTGAACGTTTGTTCAGCTCAGCTTCTCACGTGTTGGATGAGAAACGAAACAGACTAACTTGTGACAAAGCTGAAATGCTTCTTTTTGCAAAGAAGAACTCTCATGCACTTTTGAAAAGCCAGAAGTAAACGTCAGTTCTGTAGGCTATAGGATTAATATTTTTTATTTTACCTTAAAATTACATTAACTTAATGTGATTTAAAAAGCACCTGCCGTAGTTAACATTCTGGAATAATTTATTTATATAGCCTACTTTGGTTTTATTTAGTTTCACTGGTAAAGATCTTTTTTTCTTTACACCAAATTTAGAAACGAAAACAAATGCTGAATGCTGATTAAGTAACATCTTTGTTTGGAGTGTTGAATGTGTTTGGATTGTGGAACTATGCAGTTGTTGCCTTTAAAATTACATGGTTACAGTTAATGTTTTCATTTAAGGCCAGTTTATAGTTTCAACCCAATTTAAAAACAAAAGCTAAATGCTTTTGTCAGTAGGCCTACCTATGTTTGTATTGAATGTAGCCTACTTACTGCGCAGTTACTGCTGTTAATTTCAGATAGTTACAGTTGTTGTTTTCAATAGCCAAAACCCAGTTTAGCCTGTTAAATACCAAATAAACATCTTGTTTGTGTGTACTTTTATTCTTTCTTGTTTGTTGCTTGATAAAAAAAAATAATCGGAAATCGGTATCGGAATCGGCCAGTTTGCTTGTAAAAAATCGGTATAGGAATCGGCTATGAAAAATCATGATCGTGCATCACTAGTTTTAACAGGGGTGCAACACTTCTTCACACAGGGCCATGTAGTTTTTGATTTTGTTTTCCCTTAATAATAAAAACCTTAATTTTAAAAACTGCATGTTGTGTTTACTTTGTGTTATCTTTGACTAATATTTAAATTTTTTGATGATCTGAAAACGCAAATCTCAAAAAAATAAGAAATCAGGAAGGTGGCCAACACTTTTTCACACCACTGTATGTGCAATATATTAACCGATCCCTCACTAACTGAGTTTAATGCCACAGTTATGTTAGAAAGCATCTCATCCTTGTTTCTGTGGCGGTGCGTCGGGCTCGTCATGGGGCGTACGGTCCTGAGCGCTGTATGACTGATGTATCTGTTCAATTTAACTTTTGATTTCACCGTTGACTGCAGACCTTTTAAGCCTGATAACGTCCGTGCTCTGATGCGCAACTTGTCACAGGACTTCAGTCCTAATCGCGATGTATGACCTTTGTAAATCCGAAAATATATGAAATGCATTTTTAAATCAGTTTTATATTTAACATGTTAGTTTATCAGTATGTTTGAAAGTATATTTCAATTATTGGTGCTTTCATAGGCTCTCTCTCGCACGCCCGCGCGGTTTACAACACCTCATAGTTATGAAATAGCCTATGATAAGTACAGAGAGTCTCTCTCTTGCCCCCACCCACCAATGCACGCATGATAATATTGTGTATCGGCGATCTCACGGGGTGGTGATATGACGATTTGAAAAATGACCATATCGCCCAACACTACTCCTGTTGTCCTCTCACATCAAAATCCACCCACATATTTGTTTAGAACTGTTTTGCCTTGTAAACAGTGCTTGATCTGTGCAGATTTTTCTCCTGATTCAGACGTGATGAATTTTTCACTAGAGAAATCATTATTATGGATAGAGGACTTGTGTTTTAGCCAGAATTAATAGTTTGAAGATAAAAATGTCTTGATGGGTTTTGTTTCCTACAAAAATGCAGGTTTTCACTTGTTGAGTGTACATGGTATGGATAGTCATATGAGTTCTGGACAGTCTGTTATTTGGCTTGTTAGTTTGTGATTGTTAGAATCAGTGTGTATATACCAGTATTAAATGTAAATATTACCATCTGCTCAAAGTCTAAATTAAAAAGAGCCTTTAGAATAGAGTTCTACCTGGCAACTTTATAAATATCAGCTAGACATATTGTGAATTTGAGTGCATTCATGCGTCATGATTAGGTTGTTTACATTGGTGGGATTGTCCCTCCTTGTGGTCTGTTTCAAATATGTCTTTATCTGATGTCATGGAAAAAGGAGAGAAGAGTTCATCCATGTGATGGGATGTGGGTCTAATCAAGGATTAATTGTTTGGAAAAATTGGCATTTTCATTAACGCTGTTAAATAGAAAAAATATTGGTCCTAGATATGTAATATGTCATATTAAATACATTTAGATTTTTGCTGCTTTTCTGTTTGTGCATCTGATATATTTATTGTTCTGCAGTTTCTTAAGTCTCTTACATCTGTCATTAAATTGTTTCTCTTCATGTGTCTGTGGTGTTGCTGATCATCTGTCTTTAGGTTTTTTAGCTGCTGGCTGTTGCATATTTTCTGTCAAAGTGTGAGTTCTGTTGTCGAGTCTTAAAATAGTATGATGCCATTTGCGACCTGTTTTTTTTTTTACAGTATGTTGTTATTATAGGCAGCACCAAGACAGGGACAACTGGCTAGCAGCTGACTTTAGCTACTGGAGCCCCCTCCTTCCTGATACAAACTCACCCAGTGCCCTGCGGGGCCACCCACACCCTAGATCTCGAGCAGCTGTACAGGACTCTGTCTCTCTCCTCATTGGCCTGCTACATGCCAGAAAATACTGATATTATAGAAATGTATGTCTTGGAGTTGAAAGTGCACCGTCAGCATGTTCTTTATAGTGAACTAGCTTATTCACAGATATGAATTTGTTTCATTCACAGGCATACGTGATGTAGTGTCCTGATTCAGCAATGCTTTCTAATAATTCATACCGCTCTCGTAGAAATATCAAATCTCAGCTGCAATTGTTTAATATTTGCAGACACACAATGCCTGCAAATATTAAACAATGGTAACAAATCATGGGACTCTATCTGGAAAAAGACTCTTGTGCCAGTGCTGTTATCTAATGAGATCTTGTCAACGCAATTAATAATATTAACTGTGAGACGTCTTAATTGGATCATATGTTATCTATGTAAATCCATGCTGTCATAATCTCTTAAATGTGAAGTTTTTGACACCACACAAAACTGACATACTTCTACAGTGCTGTAATCATAAAACTGAGTCCATTTTATCCACCCTGTTAATTCATTGGAATGCAGATAGGACGCTCATACTACATGTTATGTTTCAAACATGTATCAAGCCCTGTTTTAAGATACTGCTCTACATTTATTTTATAAATCCTCATGTTTTCTTCCAAGCCCCTTACTGGCGATCACTAAAATCACTACATTCTTCATTTGGTTTCTAAGTAACTGTAAACACTCTCAGGGGTCTCCTTATTTGCAGCTTTTAAATCTATACCCTTTTTAAACTTGGGCTATTTACAGGGCCTATATCTTCCATGAGGATCAAGCAATTCTCACTGCACGTCATGATTAACATGAGATATCATAGAAAACATTGAATGAGTGAATGGCTAGTACTAGTTTGATATTTTCCTGACTGTTCCGTGATGCTTGGAAGCTTCTTGTACCATTATATCTCTGACCTCAAATAACTGTATCATGAAATATGCTTGATGTTTGTTGATGAGGCTGCATGGTCATTCCTTCGCAATTAGGCAGAAGGTCAATTTTCAAAAGCTTCACTCGCTTTACTCTTCCTTTGTGAAATCAGCTGCAAACCCCCATCTAATCTGCTGAGACTGACATCTTTCAAGAAACTACTGCACTTAACTAATTCACAACCATCAACAAAAGTATTTACTATTATGCCTACTCATTAAAAATCCCCCTCTCATTCCCTTTTTTCTTCATTTCACCTCTGCTGTAGCTTTTTGTACTAATCTAGTTTATACTTTTTAGGGCTGTGATAGTGGCAGATTTTTAAATGGACTGGACCTTACTACTGCTTTGCGACGGTGTGTGTGTGTGTGTGTGTGTATAATATATATATATATATAAATAGATAATCTAGATATATATATATATATATTATATACTATATATCTATATATATATACATTGGTACGCAAGTGTTCAGACCCCCTTAATTTTTTCACTCTTTGTTATATTGCAGCCATTTCTAAAATCATTTCAAGTTAATTTTTTCCTCTTATTACACACAGCAACCCATATTGACAGAAAAACCAGAATTGTTGACATTTGCAGATTTATTAAAAAAGAAAAAACTGAAATATCACATGCTCCTAAGTATTCAGACCCTTTGCTCAGTATTTAGTAGAAGCACCCTTTTGATCTAATACAGCCATGAGTCTTTTTGGGAAAGATGCAACAAGTTTTTCAAACCTGGATTTGGTGATCCTCTGCCATTCCTCCTTGCATATTTTCTCCAGTTCTGTCAGGTTGGATGGTTATCGTTGGTGGACAGCCATTTTTAGGTCCCTCCAGAGATGCTCAATTGGGTTTAATTCAGGGCTCTGGCTGGGCCATTCAAGAACAGTCACAGAGTTGTTGTGAAGCCACTCCTTCGTTATTTTAGCTGTGTGCTTAGGGTCATTGTCTTGTTGGAAGGTAACCTTCGGCCCAGTCTGAGGTCCTGAGCACCCTGGAGAAGGTTTTCGTCCAGGATATCCCTGTACTTGGCCGCATTCATCTTTCCCTCGATTGCAGGCAGTCGTCCTGTCCCTGCAGCTGAAATACACCCCCACAGCATGATGCTGCCACACCATGCTTCACTGTTGGGACTGTATTGGCACGTGATGAGCAGTGCCTGGTTTTCTCCACACATACGCTTAGAATTAAGGCCAAAAAGTTCTATCTGGTCTCATCAGACAGAGACTCTTATTTCTCACCCTCTTGGAGTCCTTCAGGTGTTTTTTAGCAAACTCCATGCGGTTTTTCATGTGTCTTGCACTGAGGAGAGGCTCCGTCGGGCCACTCTGCCATAAAGCCCCCGACTGGTGGAGGGCTGCAGTGATGGTTGACTTTCTACAACTTTCTCCATCTCCCGACTGCATCTCTGGAGCTCGGCCACAGTAATCTTTGGGTTCTTCTTTACCTCTCTCACCAAGCCTCTTCTCCCCCGATAGCTCAGTTTAGCCAGACGGCCAGCTCTAGGAAGGGTACTGGTCATCCCAAACATCTTCCATTTAAGGATTCTGGAGGCCACTGTGCTCTTAGGAACCTTAAGTGCAGCAGAAATTTTTTTTTAACCTTGGCCAGATATGTGCCTTGCCATAATTCTGTCTCTGAGATCTTCAGGCAGTTCCTTTGATCTCATGATTCTCATTTGCTCTGACATGCACTGTGAGCTGTAAGTCTTATATAGACAAAGGTGTGTGCTTTCCTAATCAAGTCCAATCAGTATAATCAAACTCAGCTGGACTCAAATGAAGGTGTAGAACCATATCAAGGATGATCAGAAGAAATGGACAGCACCTGATTTAAATATATGAGTGTCACAGCAAAGGGTTTGAATACTTAGGATCATGTGATATTTCGGTTTTTCTTTTTTAATAAATCTGTAAAAATTTCAACAATTCTGTGTTTTTTCTGTCAATATGGGGTGCTGTGTGTACATAATGAGGAAAAAAAATTACTTAAATGATTTTAGCAAATGCTGCAATATAACAAAGAGTGAAAAAAATAAGGGGGTCTGAATACTTTCCGTACACACTATATATATATATATATATCTAATATGTAGTATAATTAATTATGTATACATTTATTGTATAAAAATTCTTATTTATATATGTGTATATATCTATCTAAATTTTTAAAAAACACAAATAATAATGGGCTTCAATCATCTATTAAAAACGTGCGGGTTTTTATTTTTAGCACTTCCCCCCCTTCGGTGAACAAGCAACCTGCAAACACTAATAAATACAGTTAAAAGCGGCGCGCCACGACAAAATACTATATATCCAATACGTTTTGCATCAATGGACTTGAGACTTGTACAAACGCGATGGGTGACATGAATGGAGATGGCTCCAGATCGGCGATGTAGTATTTGGTTTCCCAACAAAGTCCATGTGCTCAACACAAAATGAATTTGCTGAATGCATAAACTGTATTTTCCTGTGCTCAAACCTGCCAATCTAAAGGAAATGCTGTGTATCAATTACAAAACAACAATTTAAAAATATTTACTTAACACTGAACTTTTTTTTTTTCATTCTAGCAGACATTATACCAACAAGGCACAATTTAACTTTAAAATTAATAAGTTAGTAAATTATATTTTTGGCCATCAGACCCCCTTCTTTGAATCAGGCATGTATTTTTTACTGTACAGTTAAAAGCAGCCTTGCTGAGAAGAGACTTCTTTTAAAACATTAGAAAATATTACAGATCCTAATTTGAACACTGTGTGAATGTTATAAAAAATGTTTTAAAGAGCTGTTGTAATGATTATTAGCATTATTATTGTCTTTTTATTTTATTTTACATAACAACAGTAAAATTACCATACTAACATTTATGAACTTAATTTTGCAGAAATGCGCCAGGAAACCCTCATGCTTTTTTTGTTGACAGCAGATTTATATACGAGTCTCATTACGCATACGTCGCACGTATTGCATTATCACATGCCTTGTAAAAATTCATAACAATGTGACTGAGCAACTGAAGAGTAACACCGTTTCAGTGCAGATTTTCGTTGCGCTTTGGACTTTGAACCCTGGTTAAAAAGCAGATCTGCTGCGAGTTCGTGCAACGCTGTCAGAATACATGCAATGCGCGCGTGCATTAGAAAACATAAAGTCTACGTTCTGCAGTTGGGTGTTTATAATTGTTTTAAGCCATTTTGCTATTTCAATCATCATACAGTAACCAGCAACAATCACCCCTTCCTCTTCTCATTGAAGACATGCGCTGCAGTCCTAAACAGTCTCTCGGTGTCGGTGCTTGTAATGAGTTTTGCGTCTTTCTCGGACAGTTTAAAGCTTACACACTGCTGACATGTGTGCTGCATTATAAAGAGTGTGCGCCTCTCACTCTTCTCTGGTTGTGTCATATCATTGTTCGGTACAATTTATTCGGTCTTTTCGCTTATGTTTTAGTTGCATCCCTACTTGTTATAGAGTGCGTGACGTCATGTGCACTATTGCCGGTGGCAGCAGTGACGCACTTGTCATGGTGACCGTCACAGCCCTAATACTTTTGATTTGGCACATTGTACTTAGATGCTGATTCTTTTGACAGCTTGCTTATGATGTTCACTTTGGATAAATGTCTGCTAAATGATTAAATGTTAATATTATAACAATCCATTCAGACACTGAATTGCGTAACTCTGACAGATATAAGTGTGCTTTCTTTTATTTCCTATAATTCTCTACTAGTAGTTCAATGAATGGGCATCTCTCCAGGTCTGTGCCTTAGCTCTGGTGTTTTGAAAAGCTAATGATGGAAGACTTTTAATGGATAAACATTTTGGCCTTGGTTTTTATTAAGTTCTTAGATGATTCATAGTATTTGAGAACAACAGACTCCAGGCTTTAGGAAACACAAACATTGGCCAGAACTTCAGAAGTAAAGTTAATATAGATTACTGGCTGCTGAATAATAATAGGGTGTTTTTTGATGGATGTTTTTGCAGTATGAGTGAATATTGACTTAGTATATATATTGGAGGCTTTGGTTCCTTGAACTATGTAGTGTAAATCTTTTTTTTTTTTTCTTTTTTTTTTTTTAGTTTATTAACAGCATTCAGTTGTTGACAGTTGAGTTCAGTTGGTTGTTGACAACAAACAGCACTGCAATATATTAGAAAAGCATTAAATTGATCAGTTATTTATGTATTCATTGTTAAAAGGTATTTATGTAGTATTCTTTGAGGTATGAAGTGTAATCCTGTTCTTTATCAACAAAATTATGGAAAATTAATTGAATATTTTAATTTAAGTTGTTGACAATAAACAGCGCTGCAATATATTATTGCACTAATGTTATAGAAAAGCATTAAATTGATCAGTTATGTATTAAATCTAACTTAAGCATTTTACATTTAAAATTAATAATGCACATACTAGTAATAATGTGTAATTGTGAATATGCCATTGCTGTCTTTTATTTATTGTAATTTAACACTCAACTTAGTAAATGTTTGAATAGTTGGTTAAAGTTTGCTGCTTGATGATTATTTTTAGTTAATTTTGCAAATTAGTTTTATTTTAGTTTATGATTTTAGAGTAAAATGGCCTTGACACATCACCTGTCCTTGTTATTTTAAATTGTCCATATATTGTCTTTTTTCTTCAAAGACTAAAAAAACTGTGTTAGTCTGTACTGATGTTAGGGCTGGACGATATGGCCAAAATTGATATCACGATATATTTCTTAATTTCGGTCGATACGATATAATTCCGATATCGATATGAACACTATTTATCTGAAATAGAAATCTTTAGTAACATTATAAAAGTCTTTACTATCACTTTTGACCAATTTAACACATCCTTGCTGAATAAAAGTATTAATTTTCTTTTAATTTCTTTCCCAAAAATTAATAAAAATGATACTGAATGGTATAGTGTATAATGTTACAAAAAGTTTTTTATTTCAGATAAATGCGGATCTTTGGATCTTTCTATTTATCAAAGAATTCTGAAAAAAATGTACCATGGTTTTAAATATTGATAATCAGCAAATCAGCATATTAAAATGATTTCTGAAGGATCATGTGACACTGAAGACTGGAGTAATGATGCTGCAAATGTACCTATGTATGATCACAGGAATAAATGACATTTTAAAATCTATTCAAATAGAAAGCAATTTTAAATAGTAAAAATATTTCAACATTTTACTGTTTTTGCTGTCCTTTGGATCAAACAAAATGCAGGCTTGGTGAGCAGAAAAGAATTCTTAAAAAAAAAAAAAATTATACCTTAAAAAATCGTACTGTTCAATAACTTTAGACTGGTAGTGTAGGCTGATTATTGTTATAGATTGAAACAATTGTGCTTCAGCCAGAAAAAAGGGTATGTAAAAGTGCTCCGAGTCGCTGCAGAAACAAAAATTTTACAACAAACAAAAACGAATGTTGCTGAATGACGGTTAATTGAAATGAAAAACTCATTCTCTGCCAGCAGGAGGCGCTTTTAGAGTGATAACGATATGATAACGGCTGTAATCAAAGCAGCTCCGCTCATGAACACTACTTTATCAGATCAATACAAGGCCGAGATTATTCAGATAAAACACCCGCGCCGTGTTATGATTTTGAAACGTGCGGTGCTCATGTTTATTCAACGAAGTCAAACGGCACAAATAAATCAATGTATGGGAAACACTAGTAATGTAAATCGAAATATCGGTGGAAAAAAAAAAAATTTTGTGTTTAAAAATCATATCACCGTTATTGAAATAATTATATCGCGATACATATTGATATTGAATTATTGTCCAGCCCTAACTGATATATTGTACTACAGTGAACCTTCTGTCCATGAAACTGCTCTACGATAGATGGTGTCTTCACAGGCCAAGCATAAGGGGTTCTTTTGTAAGATGACTTCAGGTTTTCCAGGGAGAGAACTAGCTGCCTTTTGAAATCTTAAACCCCACTTAGGCTTGAGTCATTCTGTAGCCGGTAGTGAATTTTAAATCTCCACTGGGTCTGATCGAGCGTTCAGAGAAAACTGCCGCTTTATCTGTTTGAGTGTTTTTGCTGCAGTAATTAATTCAGGTTTGTTAAAATTTTACTTGCAAGGAGTTTGTTTACATGTGTTGACATGCATCACATTTCCAGCATGAATGAGAAGATTTAAGCTTTCCAGGTTCGTATTGATTTGCTTGGTTCTTGAGGATTGAGGTGTTAAGGGTGCTTTATTGCCTGACCTGCTGATTAGTAACCAAGCTTAACGGGTTAGTGTCTTTGCTATAGCTGATCTGCTTTACACAACCTGCGCCGATCGATGTTAATTTCCTCAGCCAGGCCATTTGTTTTCCATCCCAGGATGGAGCTCTTTTCAGGTAGGAGTGATTTAGGTTTAGACTTGCTTTTGAAGCTTAAACTCTGCATTCCTTCAAGATCTCAGTGTTGGCTTTCAGAGCTGTTCTCATGGAATAAATCTTGAGGCTTTTGGCTGATATGATTAAGGGAGACTAACACAGACAGTATGATGTGAACTTTTGTACTGTTTTGACCAGAAAAGTGAAGTAATGGATTTCACAGAATCTCCTTGTAATGAAAATGAGGTTGCACCAGTTATTTTAGTTTTCATTTTAGTTTTCATATTTCCTGTTTTCTCCTTAATTGTTTTTGTTTGTTTTAATTGTTTTTATTTGTAGGGGTGCGCCGATCTGATATTCAGTATCGGTATCGCTCCGATACTGGCATTTTCTGCTGATTATTATTAAGCCCTCCGGGAAATACCTTCCCGCAACAAAAACATTATAAAGCACCCCCATAAAAGTTTCATTCCTCACAAATTTCACGTGAAGGTAAGTGAATCTTCTCCTCCCCCGGCTCGGCTTTGTCTGGGGGGGTACATCTTCCATTCAGCATTCTAATATTTTATGTTTTTGTGGCGTACGTTCCGCTCTATGGACATCAATACGATTTTACAACTCTCTCCAAGCTGATTAAATGTTCCTAATGTTATACTTGATCTGTAACTAAAGATAAATGGTTTGCGGAAGAAAAGGAAATTTATCTTGCTGTATTTTTGAGCTTCATGCCGTTTCTAAATAGTGTAAATTTCAACCGAATATCTGGTTAGATCACAAGACTGGAGTAGAGAGCACTATGAATTGTTCGTCACAAGCACAGTAACTGAAATTTAAACCTGTTAAAAGAAAAGGCTCAATAAACTAATGCACATATTCAATACACTACGCATCAATATCTTTTCACTTTGTGCAGCGACTCTGTGTTGCTTCACTGCATGTCATTCTGCGCACGGGATGCGCATAAGTGCTTTGTGCCGCTCTGTATTGGAGCTTTTCTTATTATATAATACTTTTGCGCAATGAAAGATTATTAATAACCTTTGTTGTTGTCTTATCTATCATGTGTTGCTGCCTCATTACTGTGCTATACATTTAAAAGAAATGTCTTTTAATTTATACAGTAGTCAACATTTGAAGAGCATCAAAAAAGTTAATCAAAGTTGTCCTAAGACAAGAACGGGTATTGTTTTGGTTTTAGGACAACTTTGATGAAAGGTTTTGATCCGCTTCAAATGTTGACTACTATAGTATATATTTATATTAGGGATGTGCGGGTCTAGTCGACTAAACGGTACAGCTCCTACTAGTCGACACTGAAAACAATAGTCGATTACACGACAGAAAAAAGAAAAGAAATACAAAAACATGATTTTATCATTCAGATTACCATCATTTTAACATTGCATTTGAAACATTTTAAATAACAAGTTAAAATAATACATTATTTTAAAAAGTTTGTGGGCGGAAACTACATTTTTACCTCACATGCGTGTAAAAAAAATTCTTTTTTTTACACCGTACAGTAATACAATCTTTCAAAGACATGTTTAAACAATAAACATAAGCAACACATTATTCAATGCTTTTTACTTTTGCATTTACTTCTAGATGTATATATTAAGTTGCTCATGCAAGTGGCAAAACATTTAAACTACTTTTCTTACGTTATCACAAACTTACCATTGACTGAAACAGTCAGCTCTACTGCCTTTTTTTATTTTTTAAATCTTTATTACAAGCAATCCTGCGTTCATAAAGAACTTTGTTTTCCTACTGCCATCTATTATTGACTTGTTTATTAAAAGTGCTCTTCCCTTGAACCTAGCCAAAAAGCCCTTATGTGACTGTGAAATAGAGGGTCTACACGGAGGCCCGGGGACGAGGGCTGGACGATATGGCCAAAATGTATATCACGATATATTTCTTAATTTCATCGATACGATATAATCGAATCCGATATCGATATGAAGACTATTAAAAAAAGCCTTATTACAAACTGCCAAAAAAACGCCCACAACAGAGCTTACCTTACAAACTTATGAAAATATTTGACCAAGTATATGAAAACATTGCATATAAAACTAACTTAATTTCTAGAAAAAAACAGCACAATAAATGAAACCTGGCGCACCTTTTATTTGTATTTAGACTTCATACAAACAAGAAATGTGAAATAACGGTCAAATAAATCTCAGACTCTCCTTATTAATATTAATATTTTTTACTTCAAACTATAGGCTAACATACCAGTCAAAAGTTTTTGAACAGTAAGATTTTTTAATGTTTTTTTAAAGAATTCTCTTCTGCTCACCAAGCCTGCATTTATTTGATCCTAAATATATTTTTTACTATTTAAAATAACTTTCTAATAGGAAATATTTTAAAATGTAATTTATTCCTGTGATTTCATCGCACTCATCATCATCTTACTCCAGTCACACGATCTCAGAACATCATTCTGATATTCTGATTTGCTGCTCAAAAACATTTATTATTATGTTGAAAACAGCAGAGTAGAATTTAAGGTTTCTTTGATGAATAGAAACTTCAGAAGAACAGCTTTTATCTGAAATAGAAATATTTTGTGACATTATAAATGTCTTTATCATCCCTTTTGATCAATTTAAAGCATCCTTGCTAAATAAAAGTATTAATTCCTATATGTGCTTCAGCCAGGATAAAGAGTATGAAAAGTGCTCTGAGTTGCTGCAGAAAACCCCCCAAAAATTGAGCAACAACCAAAACGTGGCTGGAGACGTGCTTATTTTTAAAATGCAAACTGATTGTCTGCCAGCAGGAGGCGCTTTTTTTAGAGTGATAAAACTAGCGGTTTCCCCAGTAATGGCTGTAATCAAAGCAGCTCCGCGCATGAATGCTACTTTATCAGATAAAATAAAAATGCCATCGAAACTTTTCTGAAGATACAGGTGCATCTCAATAAATTAGAATGTTGTGGAAAAGTTCATTTATTTCAGTAATTCAACTCAAATTGTGAAACTCGTGTATTCAATTCAATGCACACAGACTGAAGTAGTTTAAGTTAGTGGTCTTTTAAGTGTTTTTTTTTTTGATGATTCTTTTCGACAGACATTTAAACAAAAACCCCCACCAACTTCACTATGCAACAATTAGAATACGTCAAAAGACCAATAAAAACTTTTTTTTAATGGGAATTGTTGGCCTTCTAGAAGTATGTTCATTACTGTAATGTAAAGCATAATTGGTAGGGGATCCTTTGCGGTAATTACTGATTTTTTTCTCAATTCGGCGTCGGAGTGGAGTGTCAGTTTGTGGCAATGTGAGGTGGTATGGAAGCCAACGGTTTATTTGCAGTGGCCACCTTAGCCATAATCTCGAATCCTTTTTGCCCCCCCGGTCTCCCCTTGTTTCCACTTTCTTTGACAAGAACACATAGATTCTCTATGTTTTCAGGTCTGGTGAGTTTGCTGGCCAGTAATGCACACCAACACCATGGTCATTTAACAATTTTTTGGTGCTTTTGGCAGTGTGGGCAGGTTCTGGAAAATGAAATCAGCATTTTCAAAAAGGTGGTCAGCAGAAGGAAGCATGAAGTGATCCAAAATTTCTTGGTAAACGGGTGCAGTGATGTTGGTTTTCAAAAAACACAGTGGACAAACAGCAGCAGATGACGTTGCACCCCAAATCATCACCCCGACGAGCTGCGAAACTGTATACATGAGGGGCATCTTTTTTACTTGATTTTACTTCATTCCTTTCCTCCAGCTTTATTTTACGCTGTTTGACCTTGGTTTCCAAATGAAATACAAAACTTGTTCTCATCTGAAAAGAGGACTTTGGACCTTTGGGCAACAGTCCAGTTCTTCTTCTCGTTAGCCAAGGTAAGACGCCTCTGACGTTGTCTGTGGTCAGGAGTGGCTTAACAAGAGGAATATGACAAATGTAGCCAAATTCCTTAACACGTCTGTTTGTGGTGGCTCTTGATGCCTTGACCCGCAGCCTCAGTCCATTCCTTGTGAATTTTTCACTCAAATTCTTGAATCGATTTTGTTGACAATCCCCTAATAAGGCTACGGTTTTTTTTTTTTCTTTTCGGGGGGTTGGTTGTGCATCTTTTTCTTCCAAACTTTTTCCTTCCACTCAACTTTCTGTAACATGCTTGGATCCCGCTCTCTGTGAACAGCCAGCTTCTTTGGCAATGAATGTTTGGGGCTTACCCTCCTTGTGAATGGTGTCAATGATTGTCTTCTGGACAAATGTCAGATCAGCATTCTTCCCCATGATTGTGTAGCCTAGTGAACCAAAGACCATTTTGAAGGCTCAGGAAAACTCTGCAGGTGTTTTGAGTTGATTAGCTGAATGACATGTCACCATATTCTAATTTGTTTAGATAGTGAATTGGTGGGTTTTTGTTAAATGTGAGAAAAATCATCACAATTAAAAGAACCAAAGCCTTAAACTACTTCAGTCTATGTGCACTGAATTAATTTAATACACGAGTTTCAAAATTTGAGTTGAACCGAAATAAATGAACTTTTCCACGACATTCTAATTTATTGAGATGAACCTGTATTAGGTTCCTTCAGAGATATTTATATAAAACTCCCGTGCTGCGTTTTGATTTTGAAACGTGCAGCGTCATGTTTATTCAATGAAGTCAAACGCACAAATAAATCAATGTATGGGAAACACTTGTAATGTATATCGAAATATCGGAAATGTTTAAAAATCATATCACCGTTATTGAAAAAAAGTATATCGCGATACTATTGTTATTGAATTATTGTCCACCCCTACCCGGGACCCGTATGGGTTCGGGGCTATATTTTAAATGGTCAATGATTTAAAATATCGGGTCCCAATCTATTACTTCGGGTCCCAGGTCTGTTTAACATTGTGTGTAATACCGAGTCGATCGGACTCGGAGAACACCCGGACGTTATCAGAGTCAGTCAGCGCTGTGCGTGTGTTGTTTTGTAACTCGTCAACTTGTTAAAATTAGGATGAGAAAAGGTGTGAGTCGGTATTAAGAAGGGGGGGGAAAGAAAAAAAAACAAAAAAAAAAACACTAGCGACGTATCAGAAGCGGTTTGGTGGGCGGAGTTAATGCACACGCACTGTGATAATGGATACCTTCATGAGTGATGTGAGAGCACAGAGATGATAGCAAATAAGTAAAGCTAACGTCAGCAGCCATGGCACTGGACGAGCAATCGTTATTATAATCCAAATGGGCAAACAGTCTAGATTATTATGCAAGTTGACTCGAGATACAAAAACTGCAAAGTCGCATTTGTCATTCGACTTTTGAAACTGGAATAATGAGTGGATTACACATTTCAATTGGCAAGAGAGGAATAACAAGGATTGGAACTTTCTTGGCAAGGAGGATTGTATGCATCACAGTCAGGTACAAGGGAGAAGTTCTTCTTACATTAGGTAAGACAAAAAGTTTAATTTTCGCAATTTGTTTATCGACTTGTTAATAGCAATTTGCTGTGGAATATGTGCCGATTGGGTCTGTGTCTTCCCGGCTGGGTTCGGGTCCATCTTTCAAATAATTGACGGTCCGCGTCGGTTCCGGGTAGTTTATTTTTGACATTTCTCGGTTCTGCACGGGTCCAACTTTCAAAATAATAGACTGGTCCGGGTCGGTTCAGTGTAGCATATTTATGGGTCTCTTCGGGTTCGGGTATTTTTGGACCCGTGTAGACCTCTACCGTGAAACACAGTAGACTTTAAAGGGGTCATATGATGCTTTTTTAAAGATCATTATTTTGTGTATTTGGTGTAACAAATATATTGACATGCTTTAATGTTCAAAAAACACATTATTTTTCAAATACTGTACATTATTGTAAGTCCTCTATGCCCCGCCTCTCTCAAAACGCTTCGTTTTCTACAAAGTCCCTCTTCCCGACAAGACGGCTGCTCTGATTGGCCAGCTGACCCAGGGCATTTTGATTGGCCGAACACCACAAGCACTCAATGGAAATGTAACAGCACTTACCATAATCGCGAGCTTCATCTTTCAAAAAATGTAAAGACAGAGCCCGAAAGGGGAACGAGTCACGTGACAGACACAGTGATGAAACTGGAATGTGTTTGCAGTACACAAGCCACGTTTAAGACAGCTGACTCCACTGTGATGTGTCTCGCTCTCTCTCTCTCACTCTCTCTCTCTCTCGCTCAGCTCGCTCGGCGCTCGCACGCACGCACGCACACGCGCGCGCACACACGCACACACACACACACCACACCACTATCTCTCTCTCTCGCACGCCCACTCACACACCATCTCTCCTCTCACACACACGCACGCGGCACACACACACACCCGATGCGCAAAACTCTGCATTTGAACAGTCCATAGCAAATACTTAAACTAATAACAAAATAGTAGCTGATTCAGAAGCGCCAGATTGTCATAGCAAAGTCAGAAGTACCTCCTCTCCTAGGTTCGCGAAACGGTCGTCATAACATGCATTGCTGTTCTGTTGTAAGTAAAAATATTCCTAAATGCATCTACTTTCAGAAAGCCAAATAAAATGCTTTTGCTTTCGCCTAGAAACACACACAGCGTCTCCCTGACATGCTGCTTTCAACACTAACTGCGGTTACTGAAACCAGCCTTCTTTCTTTGCGTGAACATTTGGGACGCATTATGCAAATATTTCCACATAGACATGTGGGGCGTGTTAGAACGAACCGTTTTAAGGGGGCGTGGCAGAGTCTTAAACTTGATAAAGAATATCTCTTTGGTTTTTGAGACTTTAGTCTTTGCAACTTTCTTATCTAAGCACAATCAGCTTGTAACACTCCAAAGAGAAAGGAAAACTTAAAATCGCTTCATATGACCCCTTTAAAAGAAACATTTTGGGTTGTAATTACTGCATTTTCGTGTCAATCCATGTACATATTTACTGCAAAAATGCGCTGTTACTTTAATTCAGCGCTTGTAGCGCAGCAAAAATAGACTCGGTCTGGAAACGATCTCTGCTCTGCTGCAGACGCACCGCTTGTTGAACGCACTGCCGGACAGCAACCGGGTGAACGCTTTAATAATCCGTTAACATGAGCGTGGAAAAAATACACACTACAAACGGAGTAATGTGAACCTGGCATTATGTGTTCGCTGCGAGTGCGCATGAGCGTACGGTCTCCAGAAATGTCTTGCTTAAACCATTCTACCAGCAGAACTGAAGTTGATGTTCCACCTCCTTCTTTCCCATGATTCCTTTTAATTATCAGTGTTGGAAGTGTTAATTGCACAAATCTTCTCTGCTCTTGTTTGCACAGGGTAATACTGCCTTTCTGTACAGCTTATATAAGACCTGCACTCAAAATAGTTCCAGTCTGCACATGGACTCAGTTAGGTAGAATATAAAGAGATTTCTTATAGGATGAATGATGACCTTCACACTGATCTCAGGAATACTGGCACCTGTTTGAGATGTGCTGCTGATAAGTTCAAATCAGATTTGTGTTAGAGGCAGAAGGCTGGTGGCAGCGTTGTGTCTCTTCAGGAATGCTAATGTGCTCTTTGACGATGGGATATGGGGGCGAATCCCTGACAGAAAAATCAGCCCTCTCTCTTTCTCGCTCATTCATTCTCTCTCTGTATTGCACTCACCCCCTGTGCAGTAGCCACTTGACGGTCGCTGTGACACATGCAGGTGAATTAGTGCCGTGTCCCAGCATATTTAATCAATATTTAACACGCCAGCTGTTGATAAATGAAGGCGAGCAAAAGTTTCTCCCTAAACTGCTACCATTTGACTTTATAATTATAGTTTAGGAATCACACATTAAGTATTTTACACTACCAAGTAAGGCTGAGTGAAAAAAATGAGAGAACAGTTGTAAAGTAGATTGAAGTTCGTCTGACAGTATTGTTTTAAACTGGTGCAAAATAAAATGATAAAATACTAATTTCTTATTAAAGTATAAAAATATAAAATAATTCATAAATAATTGTAGAGTAAAAATATTTGTAATAATAATTGTATATATTATTAATAATATTATTATTAATGATGATAATATTGTGGCCTTTTTTGCCTGAATGTTTATTATATTGCAGTTGAAACCATGATATATGAAAAAGTATAATTTTCTGACCACATAATGCAGCACTAATATGTAAATAAATTAAATTACATTTTCAAAATAATAAATTTTTGTATTTGTTCCCCTGCATGTGACTTAACCAACATCAGAGAAGCCTGAATATGTGAAAGTGTTGTTAAATTATTGAAATATTAATTGACTTAAATATCAGGGTTTAATGTCAAAGGAGTTTCGCTATCAAAAATGTTTGGGAATCCCTGCAGTAGTGCATATCTAATTCACATGTATTTTTTAAATTGTGCCTGTATTTTAATGTTTATTAAATAATTCTTAACATATCAGTAGATATTGTTTGTTAATATCTAATTGAAGTATAATTGTTAATATTTTTGTTGCTTATATGTTGCTGTCATGTAGTGCTGCCTATCAAGTTTCGTTAATCTCATTTTTACTCAGTTCCTGCTTATGCATAAGTGACATTAACATTATGGGCTTTTAGAAAATTTAACAAATTAAAAAAAAAAGAGATCTGCGACCACAATAACCTCAGAATACAGTCAGCACAACCGTTAGCAAGAGGAAATAGGAGGGAATATGCTATGTCATTTGTGCTTCTCCATTCTTTCTCGTTTACTAGTTCTGTGTTTTTTTTAAAGTCACTTAGAAAAGTAGAAGGACCGTATGTAGCATCCAGCTAAATGTGACATCAAACCGTGAACCAGAGGCAGTTCTGCTTCTGCATGCATTATGTTTCTGTTGCTTGGCTTTGATAAAGATGTATTTCTGAATTAAACCAGCCTTATTCTTTATGCACATGAGCTAATCTGTGTTTTCTTCAAATGAGCTGGTTGCTTATGAACAGATGCATCACCAATGTCATGCAGTCTCCATGCCAAAATACACGTAAAACAAACACAGATATCACATTTCACTCCTGCTATGATGGAGGATGTGATAGCGCTCAACTCCTGCTTGATCATATGGCCAATCAGTTGCATAATGTAAATTAAAATGTCAGGTTTGTGGGTCTTATCAAGTCATAACCTTGATTTCATTGCATTGAAGAAGACTGCATTCATCCTGTGGCTTAACCTGGTGAACCTGTTAGCAGCGAAGCCCACATGTGACGCATGATGTGGGATGTTGGCGTTGGGCGGAAATAATGAATGTCACTCATACTGTAGTCGTTTTTTGACAATGAGTCTTTTCATCCAGCCGAGAGAGTAAATTCTGTAGCATTCTTTCTGAATGAAGGGAGTTCAACAGCGTACATGAAACAATTACAATTCATGACAGCTCCAAAGCCAGTTCTCTGGCGCCCTTGATGGCTGTTTGTTATTAGGTGTGTAACTAAACCGATCAGGGATGTTGAACATGGCGAGTAAATGAGTTGAGAGCTTGCCTGGTCAACACTTAAGGACAGTATTGGTTATTTTCAGCAGTAACTTGTATGAGTAGAGGTTGCTTTTGATTGCCTTTCAGTCAGATAACGTTTAATTAGTGATGTTTGATCACAATAGGAAGCCAATACATATGTCAGATGGGTGCTGGTTTTATTTAAGCCTTATTTATTTACTATTATAGTATTTATTTATGAATATTTTTCTTTTTTTTGTAATTGTACATTTTATTTTAATTTAGTTTTGTATGTTTCCCTGTACTATGTAATTATTATTCGTTTTTTGGAATACTTCTTAAAGCATTCTTTAAGTTTAGTAATTTTAGCACTTGAACTTTTCAGTTAAAGACAACAGTTCTAATTTTATGTATTTGTTGTAATATTTTCAATGAACAATTGTTTGTTTTCAACCTTCATTTTAATTTGAGTAATTTTATTATGTGCTTCTGTTCTTTTTCTTTGTTTATTAAAATGTATTTATGCATACTTTTTTCCTTTTTAGTATCAGCAATTTCTTTACTTAAACTTATTTCAGTTAAAAGCAACAGTTCTAATTTTATAGTACTTGTTAATATTTTGCATTATCTTTTATTTTTGTTTTCAGTGTTCATTTTAGTTTTACTTCTGTGCTTTTGTCTTTTTATTTTATTTTTTTATATTTCTGTATAGTGAAGGCACATTTTGGACAGACAACCCTATTTGATCTTTTTAATCTAATATTTGTATTTTATTTTTATATTGGCTTCATTTTAATAATTTTATTTAAAAATGTTATACTATTTTTTTTAAACAAGAACAAAACTGAAATTAGTCACTTTTACCAGTCTAGTTAAATTATAGTTTTTTTATGTTTCACTACTGCCTGTTTGAAACTATTTTTAATAGTTATAGTAAACGATAACAAAACTGAGGTGTCTAGTTACCAGTCTAGTCAAATTATAGGTTTTATGTTTCTCTTCTGCATTGAGAATGTGTTATAACCTGTATTGTAACAATGAAACTGTTGACCTCTATAAACTGCATTAAATGTAGTCTGATTGTTTCTCCTCTTGGTCAATGCAAGATTATCTTGAGTACTTCCTCCTTTTAACAATCGCTGTCTTTCAGCTGTGACATTTGTTCTGCACTCTTCAGTGTAGTGCTGTATTTGACGCATCGGTAATCTTTCCGTCTCCTCTCTCTTCACAGTTCTATCTCCAGGACACCAAAAGCAGCAATGGCACCTTCATCAACAGCCAGCGTCTGAGCCGGGGGTCGGAGGAGAGCCCTCCCTGTGAGGTGCTCTCCGGTGACATCATTCAGTTTGGGGTGGATGTGACCGAGAACACGCGGAAAGGTGAGGAAAGCCAGTCAGTGTTGGCCGCAATAATGAAACATGATCCATCTTTGCATTTGTCTGTAATGCAGGTGTGGATGTGTAAATATAAATGTTCCTTTCTGGATATAAAACTCTGCATAATTTTTATTTTTTATCATTTTTATATATAATATGTACTAGGGCTGGACAATAATTCAATATCAATATGTATCGCGATATAATTTTTTTCAATAACGGTGATATGATTTTTAAACACATTTCCGATATTTCGATATACATTACCAGTGTTTCTCATACATTTATTTATTTGTGGCGTTTGACTTCGTTGAATAAACATGAGCACTGCACGTTTCAAAATCAAAACGCGTCGCGGGTGTTTTATATGAATGTATCTCTGAAGGGAACTGACTCTTCAGAAAAGTTTTGATGGCATATAATTTTATTTGATAAAGTAGCGTTCATGAGCGGAGATGCTTTGATTACAGCCATTACTGGAGAAACCACAAGTTCTACCGCTCTCAATACGCCTCCTGCTGGCAGACAATCAGTTCGCATTTTCAATAATAAACCCATTTCCAACAACATGCTTTTGTTGTTGCTCTATTTTTTTTTTGTTTTCTGAAGCAACTCAGACCATGTTTCATACTCGTTATCCTGGTTAATGCACGTTTCAATCTAGAAGAATAATAATCAGAACCACTACCAGGCAAAGGTTTGTGACGGCACAAGATTTTTTTTTTAAAGAATTTTCTTCTGCTCACCAAGCCTGCATTTATTTGATCCAAAATGCACCAAAAGCAGTAAAATTTTAAAGTATTTTTACTATTTAAAATAACACTTTTCTATTTGAATATATTTCAAAATATATTTTTCTGTGATCAAGCTAAAGTTTCAGCACATATCCAGTCTTCCAGTGTCACATGATCCTTCGCAATCATTCTAATATGCTGATTTGCGGATTATCAATATTTAAAACAGTTGAGAAATTTTTCAGGATTCTTTGGTGAATAGAAAGATCCAAAGATCAGCATTATCTAAAATAAAAAGCTTTTGTAAAATTATACACTATACCATTCAAAAGCTATTTTTAAAATTTATATTATAGAAATTAATACTTTCATTTAGCAAGGACACATTAAACTAATCAAAAGTGACAGTAAACACATTTATAATGTTACAAAAGATTTCTAGTTCAGATAAATGCTGTTCTTCTGAACATTCTATTCATCAAAGAAACCTGAAAAAAAATCTACTCCGCTGTTTTCAACAATAATAATAATAAATGTTTTTTTGAGCAGCAAATCAGCATATTATTAGAATGATTTCTGAAGGATCATGGGACTGGAGTAATGATGCTAAAAATATAGCATTGAAATCACAGGAATAAATTATATTTTCAAATAGAAAACTTATTTTAAATAGTAAAAATATTTAAAAAAATTTTTGCTGTACTTTGGATCAAATAAATGCAGGCTTGTGAGCAGAAGAGAATTCTTTAAAAACATAAAACATTTTTACTGTTCAAAAACGTTTGACTGGTATGTTAGCCTATAGTTTGAAAAGTCTGAGAGTATGAGGTTTATTTGACAGTGATTTCACATTTCTTTTTTGTATGAAGGCTAAATACCAATAAAAGGTGAGCATTTATTTATTTGCGCCATTTTTTTACTAACATGTTAAATAGTTTTATAGGAGTAGGTTTCATAAATTGGCAAATTAATTTTTCATAAGTTTTTCATAAGTTTGTAGGTACAGACATCTGTTGTGGCCGTTCTAGGCCGTTTTATGAGGTTTTTTAATAGGGTTAATCGATATCGGAATATATTATATCGTACGACGAAATTAAGAATATACCGTGATATAAAATTGTGGCATATGTCCCAGCCCTAAGATGTAATATTATTTGTATTAATTAAATAAAAAATGATTGATTTAGATTTTTTTAAAAAAAATTAATATTAAATTTATCAATAGAAAATTTTATACTTTTTATTTTTTTTTAAATATATATCATTTAATGTTAGTAGATATGTACTACAATATTTTATTCATACTATATGAATTTGTATTTTAACACCTTTATAATTATAAAAAATACACAATATTATGAATATTAATATAAACATACTATTTTTTTAATTAAATTATTTTAAAAAATATATTTAAATAATATTTAATAAATCTTAAAATATAAATGTATAAAATATTAAATATTATAATGTTTATAAATAATATTATAAAAATTATTTTATATATGTCTAGTTATAAAATAATGTCACTTACATAATGTCATAAACCATTTGTTAATATTTTTGGTGCTGATGAGTGTTAATTTGGGACCCTGGTTTTTTTTGTTATTGTAATATAGGACACAATTGCATGTTTACATTTTTTGTGTTATAGGTCTAGAATCACTTTTACACAAATGCAGCCGTTACATACTACACTTGATACTGTAATGCAGAGATGGCTTTTGAAACCCAAGAGCGCTGGCTGGTTGCTGCTCTGGATGTGTCGTAACTCAAATACATGCAATGGGACGCTTTCACAATCAGATGCAAATGCAAAGTAACTTACCCTTTAGAACGAATGAAAGCAAACATTACTTCATAACAAAACGAAAGTACACATGAACATGAAGACCTGTATTTTAACTGGTGAGGTATTGAAATTAGGTTCCAGTTTCTTTGGAAACTTGGTTCCTGTCACATTTTAGTGTTGTGCATTTAAGTCTTTGCATTGTTGTGGCACAAGTTGGTTGCATCTTATCAGAATGTCAGGAATTCTTATCAGTCTCTGGATATTTTTGATGATCAAGGCATCTTAGACAGCCTCATATTAGTACATTTTTATGACCTGTTTATGCTTAGGATAACCTGTAGCTTTGTTTAAATTCTTCTTGTTATGAAAATAATGCTATTTTGTGTAACCACTGTTGTCATACATCCTTAATTTATGTTTCTCTTGTTGTTTTAGTCACTCATGGCTGTATAGTGTCGACCATCAAGCTCTTCTTACCAGATGGCATGGAAGCTCGGCGGCGTTCAGAGTAAGTACTGTTTAAAGATTATTTAATATTTTTCGTGGTTTAATCTCGGAAAAAGCTTCTATCAATGCTTCCCTCAACCTGGTGAGATATTCTTTAAGGTAACTCATGATTACTAGATCTATCACTTATAAAAACATGCACATAATGTGATATAATCTCTTGAGAGCTGAGGCTTACAGCTGTTGATTCCACTGATTCACTTGCCCAAAACAACATTTGCCTGTGCTTGTTCAGAGGAAATGACATGTGGGCTGTTAGTTTGACTGTTAGTGGCCAAATGTTGTATGACGGGAATCAGATCTGGGCTTTTATGCTGGTTTTTGTTCCGTGGTTGTATCATTTCCTTTATTTGTGATTATTTTCTTGGTTATTTAGCAAATGCACATTGCGTATTTACACGTATTATCTCTCCACATGTCACAATGATGCTCTGTGCTTTTTTTTGCCATGTAGGCAAAGCCTTTTGTTTTTTCAGAATATTCCAAATGAAATCACAGAAAATAATTGAAAAATAATTTACAGAAAACTTAGTTTGTAAAAATGAACAAAAATGTGTAAATGCACATAAATGTCTTTTTAATGTTGTGTTTTACTTAGTTCAGTTTTTATAACATTATTTTCTGTGGTTGTCGAGTGATACTCAAATTGTATTTAACCCAGTGTTATTATAGCTTAAAATTAAATAATTTTTTTTTACAAAAATTATTTTCAGTTAGTTTACCTTAAAAGGGGTCCTATTATGCTTTTTCAATTTTTCAACTTTAGTTAGTCTGTAAAAATATTAATATAAAAATTAAATCTAATTCAAAATATTAACAAAAACTACAATATTATATCAATACATCTAAATTTGCACTGCTTTAACACACAGTATTCTTTTCAAATGTGATGGCAGTGATTCCCACATTGTTCATCAGATTTTAACGATAGCTTACAAAAAAAAGGTTTTTATTTTTTTATTGCCCAAAGGCCTCAATTACATTTTGTCTGTGATTCACTGTGCCCCGGGCAGTTAATGATTTTTGATTGGATTTTGGTGATGCTGCACGAACAGCAGACTGTCTTGAGACGAGAGATGAGCGCAGGCACCGTAGGGGTCTCGCGGGTCTCATCCGCCTCCATCTGCTCCGTTTCTACAGCATTAGTCTGAGTGTCACCAAATCCAGACAGCTTTTATTACATTGACATCTAGGTATATGCCAGCCAAGTGCACCAACTTGACAGTTCACCTGCATTCTCTTCATTTAGTTAAAAGGCTCCATAGCGTACCGGTATTGAACTGCCATCCTGGGTTCAGAGCCAAGCGGTCGTCTAGTTAGTAATCTGATGCTCGGCACGTCTGGTGTTTATTATATTAATGAAGAGGGATATTGATGGTCTTGTTGACGGAGGGGATTTCCTACCACCATATGAATGCGATGTTTGACTGTGCATGGATCACTGGCTGTAAAAATCGTTTAACGGAAGGCATCCGTGAAGCAGATGGCTCTCGCGCCGAACGCTTCCCCGCGGCCTCCGTTGCTGGCAGGACCTGTTTTTTTGGCCGGACGCTCTGTGTGGGTAAACACAAAATCGGTGGGACACGGAAGATGGAAACAAGGTGTTTTTCGGGTGATGTGGGGCAATCTGCCGGGGGTGCGAGGGGAGGGGGGCAAGGAGCACTTTTTTCGTTTTTTTTTGGGATTTTGTTTTTTTGGGACTTCGAAAATATTTGTAAGGGCCTTGGCTCTCGCTTTGTGATGATTTTTGGTTTAAGTGGAAACTATGCATCGCTACGTTGAAAATGTATAAGCATTCAGTTTTACTGCGAAAGACGCAGCAAAAAGGAAACAAAAAAAATGGCAGAGAGAGAGAGAGTAGGCAAGAACGGGAGAGTCCAATAAACATTGGCAGGGATGAGGGGGAACCCCACCACACCTTGAGTAGTCTCAGCTGATGGAGGACGATTGTCTCTAAATCCACCCTGTGAGCTAGAAGCATTAAGGACCAGCTGAACCTTAGTTCTCTACTATAAACCCCTCTTGTGTTAGGGATGGACTCAGGGATTGTGACATGCTTTTAATAATTGACTGTGGTTAGTCGGATCAGCTAGTGGACCCCACACAAAAAAAAAAAAAAAAACTGTTATTAAGGGCCTGTATTCTATTTTGGAACCTGTATTAATATTGTTTATTATATTTTATTATAAAGTACTTTAATAAAAGACATTTGTAATATGCATTAAAATTAGTGTTATGCACTTATGGAAGTTATGTAAATGTATAAATTAAAACTTATTTGTGTTGGCTATGACACTCATATATTTATATTATATAGTCATTGAAAGACATATAATAATACACTGAAAATATTGAAAATTTGTCTTGTTTTTTATGTTTTGATTTTATTCATATTATGTTTTTAAATTCATACATTGAAATTTGATATCTATATAGTATATATATATGTGGTCCGGGATGTTAGGTGTGTTGGTGTGTCGTGTGTCTGTGTTGTAGGTGACGGTGTTTTGGTTGTTGGTGTATATAAGTTTCGTATTATAAAATAGTAATATACTATAGTAATATATGTTTATTAATTAATATACGGGTAAAATAGATATACTTTAATATTTACAGTAGAATATTTATAAAATGTGTATACAATGTTAGAAATTATGTATTATAATCACGTTTCAAATATTATAAATAATTTAATACATATAAACACTTATTGTTTTAAAATGTACTTTTTATTTTTTAATGCTAATTAAAGGTCCCATGACATGCTGCTTTTTGGGTGCTTTTATATAGGCCTAAGTGGTCCATAGTACTGTATCTGAAGTCTCTTTCCTGAAATTCAGCCTTGGTGCAGAATTTCAACCACTACGAGCCAGTCCCACAATGAGCTTTCCTTATGACGTGCCATTTCTGTGTCTGTAGCTTTAGCTTTTTAAATTGCTAGTGAGGAGGAGAGAGGCGGGGCAACTGCCATGCTTCGCTTGTTTGCAAGCCATGATGTCTCGAGGAAAAAAAAATATTGCGCTCGTCTCGCACGGTAGTAGCTCATTTTCTCATGGGCGGGCCAAATTCTCTGGGCAGGCAAAGCAGAGAAAGGGGAGGTAACCTTTCCCCGTATGACGACATAAAAGGAAGATTCCAGATTGGGCCATCTGAGCTTTCATTTTATCAAAGGCGACAGCAGAGACAGGGCTGGAGGTTACACCTGTCGCCATTTCTAGCCACTGGGGGACCATAGGCAGTGCTAGGGGAACTCATATTAATGTTAAAAAAACTCATAAAGTGAAATTTTCATGCCATGGGACCTTTAAAAATAAGTTTTTAACACATTTGTAATCAAGTATTTTATAAATTATTAATATAACTTGTGTATGTGTATGTACACACATGCATTCACACACAAACACACAAATGTATGTATATGTAAATAATGTAGAAAAATGTATATGTAAAAAGGGAAGTATGTAAATGGAAATATTTAAAGGGGTCCTATTAAGCAGTGTCAATGTCAGTGTGTAGTGTGTATGTTTGGGAAAAAAAAAGATCTCAAAGTTCACTCCAAAGGGAGATATTTAGTTAAAAAAAAAATCCCTTTTCAAGAACTACATCGAATGGCTCGTTTGGACTACAGCATTTGTTTTCAGGGTTTTGTGATATCACAAAGCGGCCCATTAGAATATCATTAAATAATTCACCCCGGCATAAGGAAATCGAAGGGTGGGGGGGGCGGAAGGGTGGCGAGGTCATGGTTAGAACGCTTGGTTGAGTGCATCAGACAAGACGACGATGAAGAAGTGTTGCTGCAGTGTTAGTGCATCAGAGAAAACGAAGAAGAGCTCCTGTAGCCTCAAGTTTTCGCCATGTCCGTCCATATCCGTGTGTGCAAAGGTTCTGCGCGATCCTCTTGCTCAATATTCTCTGGGTCTGAATGTGGCTCAAATTGATATGGCAATATTGAAGCCATCCTTAACTAAACCGGAGCAGACGGAACTTGCTGCTTTGGCAAGGGGCATGGCAGTACTGAAACACCATCTAAGCTGTTCGCCTATCACAACGCACTGGAGATGCTAACAATCACAACACATTTAGTTTTTCGGAAGGCAGGCCTTCATCAAATCCGAAACTAATTGAGCTGTTTGTGCCAGGGCTGGGGAGAAAGGTATTGTAATAATGTAAATTATGTGAAAAATAATGCGTTTTTCGAACCACCAAGCATGAGAACATGTTCTAGTACACCCCCAAAACAGAATCAAGACTTCTTAAAACAGCATAATAGGACCCCTTTAATATATGTTTTTCCCAGCCCACATTATTTATTCAGATGAATTCATTTTTGTCACAAGTTGATGTTGCTAGTCCTGCAGAAATTATCTACTTATTTTATATGACTTATTTGCTGTTGCACAAGCCTATTGTCCGATCTCTGTTCGCTCTGCTCCCATTTTTCTCATCCGCTTGGCCTGTTCAGCAAACATCAGTTGTGTCCCATGACGGCGGTGGAGCTCCTTGGCCAAGCTCTCGACCCAGTCGCATGTTCACATCCAGCTTGTGGATGTATTTATAGAAGCCACACGCGTCTAGTTGTTGAGCTCTTGCCTCTGGAGCCCAGCCAGGCCAGTGGAGATGCGTGTTTGGGGTTAGCGGCATGTGTCTGTGCGCTCTTCTGTTTATTAGAAGATGCATTCGAGGGACTGCTTGTTTCTATGTTTTTGCGGTCAGGGCTTTTACTTGCTGTTTGAGGTCAAAAAGGCAGCCTGAGAAATTGTTCCTCTGAAAGAGTTACGTCCCACTAGCCTGCTCAAATTCTTTCCAGCTAGTCGACAAAAGACATCTGCTTAAGAAATCTCCCTTCCTTTCAGAGTTTCTCAGCAAAATGCCTTCACTCTTTCCACTTGATGCTGTTCGTTTAGCCTCTTTCAGATAGATCTGCATTGTTGCTCCATGAGTAGGAATGGATAGATTTATTGTAGGACGGGAAACGAGAGAGAAATGATCGTCATCGAGGGCTGGGTCCCTGCTGATTGTTTTTATTTTCCATCTGGAGGGCGAGAAAGTCAAGCACTGGTTGGAGATGTCCAGTTTCCTCCATTGGGTGAACTCGATTTCTTTCCCACTGTAATTGATCACAGATTGCAGCAGAGCACCACAGCTAGAACTGGGACATTGTTTCCACTTTACTCATAGGAAATGTAATGTATTTCCAATGTGCCAATCACACTTTATTGGTTCCATTGTGGCTTGTTTAATTTCTGCAAGTGCTATTCTGTAATGTCTTCTTTAACTGTGATCTTGATGTGGAAGCTGCTTTATTATGCTAAATCTTTATTGATGAGCCAGTGGTGAATCTTAGCACTTTTTCATAACTGAACTGCTCTTCTTAGCTGTGTGTTAGACATCGGATATGTTCTGATTGGCTGTAGCTGACATTCACAGAAGTATAGTCCAGTTGAGGCAGTGTATTTTATTATGTAACTGATTTGGTTTATCAATGACTGAAGGATTGGTAGGGTTATTTCATCATGAGCTGGATATGTGGTGCTATGGATCTGGATGAGTCACTTGTTAGTTTTTTTTTTTGTTTTTTTTAGAATGTATAACAACGACCGTGGTTGATTAGTTTTGTTTGCTTTGGCAGGCCAATTATTGAGAAATGTCACATTAATTGGTTTAATCAGTTGTTTTAAAGTAGGGCTGTTGCGATTCGTTGATTTTATTCGACTGTTCGATTTTTAAAAATCCTCAACTTCATTTTGCTTGCGTCGACTAACCGGCAAAATACCGGAAGTGGTGCATTTCACGGACGAGAATCCATAAAACACATTATTAGACTGTTTTCCAAGGCTGCATGATATATTAAACCCATTTTAAAAAATCATAATTAAGCATAATTGTGAATTCACAAAACGCTACGATTTAATTAATTATATACGATGCAGTTCTAATACAGTATATGCGCTTTAATTATTTACATGCATGTAGGTTATGTACGTGCGTCTCACAGTGGCTCAGTTCACAGTAAATGCTGTTCCACAGGAACTGTTATCATTTACATGTGTGGAGCGTCTCGAACTCCATCTCTGCATGTTGTTGTGAGTTTGGGTTTATTATAATGTTCATCTGGGAATGCAACGTGCGCCATTTCATCAGATTTGTAAGGTAAATAATTTATAAATCTACGCAAAGCTCAAACCCTCACTCTGAGGTTACACGTTTTGATGTCCACATATTCATTTAATTACAGTGGCTGTAGCATTTCTGTCCTAAAGAAATGGCCAGATATTAAAGATTAAGTGGACATTTGAATTAAATGGTGCTTGGTCAATATTAAACAAGTATTAGATCGCACAGCAATGTGTAAAAATAATCATCAGGCCGTTGGCGCCCTCTGCAGGCCTTTGTTGTAATGCGTAATGTACATTAGCTCTATTATTTATAAAACATGTATTTTAACAGTTTTGTTCAATAAAACCATATGATTTCTTGCTTTTGATACTTTATTTGAACTAATTATCATTGCTATCATATATGCATTTTAAGGAATTTTAAAGGCTATTGTTCACTTACATCCATTTTTATTACCACAAATTTTTTTTTAAAAATAATTATAGGGCCCTATGAAACATAGTGATAACACTCGTTGCCTTCTCTAGTTCAGCTCAACCAGGTCTCCTCCCATTCGTCGATATTTGTGATATCACAAACCATGAGGGAAAAACATTCTTTAATTTTTTAGCGTTGATTAGTCCAAACGATTCGTTCGTTGTAGTTTTTGAAAAGTGTTTTCTGTTAAATAAAATATCTCCTTTTTGAAGTGGACTTTGAGCTTTGTAACTTTGCAGATATTTTTTATTTTCAAACAGCAACATTACAGACTAACTAACATTAAAAAAAACGACAGCGAGACGAAGCATAAATAATTTAATGTATTATTTAATTTAAATAAATGCTGGCGATCAAGATATCAGGTGTATGCTTTGGCTGTGAATTTAATACTGACACGATCTTCATTGAAATGATCAGTGAGCCCATGACAGCAGTTGAACCACCACCTCAAACAATTGTGTGTGTGGGTGCAGGCTTGAGACCAGAGAGTACTGTGACTCATCTCTTGTCTTACAAAAACACACTCACAAGACAACTGAGCCCTGACGCCCCTCCCTTAAGGCACTTAGTGGGAGATGTGCTATCCGAATCTTTGAACTTCAAATTAAAGAATAGAAATAGAATTAGGCTAGATTATTTTTAAGTAGGCTATAGGGCAGCACGATATTGGAAAAAACTCACACTGCGATATTTAGTTTTTCTGCGATATATATTGTTATATGAAAAAAAAAATCAACAGCTGGACTTGCAATAGTACTCTTATAGTGAAAAAAAATAGCAAAAACAAGCATAGGTAAATATAATAGAACAAAGATACAAATGAAATAAACTGTGCTTTATATTTTTCCGGTAAGTCTTAACAGTATTCAGGTACAGAAATGTAATAATCAAATGTAAAATAACACTGCATAGTAGGGATGCACGATGCTATATATTTATTGGATTTATTTGACTGTGATAATCCGTTATGCGTATTTTCAACTCATTTTGGCCGATGCCGATATTTTAGACAGTGTAGACAGACTTTAGCTGTTGCGGCACGGGACGGTGCGACACGACGGCTTTCGCGTCCAGTGTAGACATGATGTCTGTGTGTGTGCAAAGAAAACGATCAGTATAAATATAACGATCAGTAAACATCACACATCCTGTGATGTGACTATCGCGGATGCGCACATCGTGATATCGATGCTGAAACGATATATCGTGCAGCCCTACTATACACATCCATCCATCCTATCTATCTGTCTGTCTGTCTTCCTTCCTTCCATTATTATATGATATGGATATTTATCATGAAATGCCTTCCACCTGTTTGTTAGACCTTGAGAATGAATGTAAACAGAACTTGTTTGTTCACAAATAAACTCCACAGAAGAGCTACTTTATTAATTTAGCGACTCATGATTTGATCCATTTTTTTATTTCAGATTTATCATCAAAATTGCTGTCTAATGAAAATAACAACGCCTAAACAATTTTGAAAGATTGATTAATGATTTAATCTTTTAAATTGTAATCAAATGGAAATATAACAATTTACAACAAAACCAAAACAAAATTTTTTTGTCATAAGATGCTGAAGAACTGTACTAATTAAAACATGAATAAAAAATATATATCTTAGCTGTGTGATATTCCTTACAAATAATAATATTAATATTATTATTAATTTGAGAAGTACTTTTTAATATCCAATAGCAATATTTCTGTAAATTATGTATTTTTTATGGATTATTGTGAAGATCTTTGAGTTTCTGTATGTATTTGACTGTAGCTTTTCTGAAATGAAACGGTTTAAATCTGCTGAAGTGACTTTCGGAGCACCTCTGGAGATGAAGTGTGTGTGTTCATGTCTCGTTGCGATACAGATTCCGAAAACCCATAAGTGTCCGATATTCGTATCGGCTCCGATAGTGCCATTTTTCTTGGATCGGGTATCGGTCAGCGATTGTCTGCGAATGGATTATGTTACTTCGATAGTTAATGTGAGCTACATATGAATATTTAAGTCCTTACATTAAAGTTCACACAAACTCTTTTCTCCGCTGTGGCTGTCAGTCATTCGTTCAGCCTTTAAACCCTGGTGGCATTCAGGTTTACGAAACTCATTCAGGTCAAAGTCTCTCGCGACAATTCTGTGTTACTTATACTTGATGTGTAAATACAGTCTTCTATGATTTTGAGCAAAAAGGTTTATCTTCTTGCGGAGTTTAATGTTGGTGGTACGGGCTTGCTAAGGGTATTGTGTCTGTGAGAACAAAACACGAGTGTAGAAAAGACTATAAATAGTTTTTTAATGTGCACAGTAACTGAAATTTTTAAACTGTTAAAAGAAAGGCTCAATAAATGTTGCACAGATATAATACACTACGCATCTATTTCTCTTCACTTTGTGCTTTGCAGATTTTAACACGAAGCACGTACAGTGTGCGCATCCGGTGTGCAGGCAGTGATGCGCTGAAGGCAACACGGGCAGACAGGCTGTGACGCTCGTCATTCATGCAACGGAATGACCGCACATTGTAAGAGCGCTTCGTGCTCATATGACTGGTATAAAAAACAGTTCGTATGCGGCACGGTATTGGTCTTGTCCTATGATTCTCATATCTAGTCGTTGCGTTATTAAAAATATTGCCTATACATGTAAAAGAAATGTATTTCATTTTATGGATATACTTATATTAAAATTACATTCAGGAATGTTTAAGAATGGATTTATAATACAAATAGAAATATGTCGATTTCAAGAGGTATTTAGGGCAAACACTTTTATTTGGGGCTTCACGATAAATCGCATTCGATATTTAACGCGCATCTTGTCAGGAAGCCGGTTCTGTAATCAGCGGTAAATCTTCATCACGTGCGTGCTTTCACATTGAGAAGCATTAACTACACAGAGCCGTTGTTAACCGACAAGCTGCGCAAAACATGCGCAAAAATATGATTGTGGTTTTGCGCAGCTCGTCAGTGAAAAATGGCTCTGTGTAGTTAATGCTGCTCAACGTGAAAGCACGCACGTGATGGAGATTTACCACTGATTACAGAACCGACTGGACTGTACTAAGATGCACGTTAAATATCGCATGCGATTTATTGTGCAGCCCTACTTTTATTTGTTCCCCACAAAATATTGTTTTTTTACTAAATGTTTGGATTTTTAAAATTATTGTGCACTGATTTTTTTTTAGAATAACTTTTGCTGCCGAATTATTCACTAACCTTGTTTATGATACATTTTTGTCATAGATTAGAAATATACATAGGCCTATATTTTTCATATTTGTTTACTTTATTTTTCTTTATAATTAAGTAGTCTGTATTTAGTAGATTGTGAAAGAATGATTATCAGTTCCACACACAGAGATATATAAATTCTACATTTATTTAAATGAGGGAAAAAAACTTCACTGGTATCGAATCGGTATCGGCCAATACCGAACCCTAGGTATCGGAATCGGAGGCGAAAAAGGCAGATCGGAGCATCCCTACTTATTAGCCACATATGCACTAGCTGGCTGTCATCATATTTATTTCTGCTGTTTGATTGCATTATATAGGCTGTTAGTTGAAACTAAACAGAGTAAAAATGTCTTGAGCTTATTTCTTACAAATTTGCATATTATGCACAGTATGCATGCTAAATATACTAAACAAATATTAGTATGGTAGTATGCTATTCCAAACATAACCTCTGTCTGTGTTACATGTGATATGCCACATTTTTAAGGATTTTTGTGGGACACCATTCTGAACGTCCCTCAAGCGCTAACTTCCCCTATGTCTGCTGGAATGCTCTCCAACCCGTCGGCTTTGTTTCTTTGCACAAGTTACTGAGACGATGCCATGGGGGCAGACGGCCAGAGGATCAGGTTCTGCTACTATTGTCCCGCCTGAGTTTCACTGTGTATGAAATTTTGAAAGCTCTTCAGATGGGTTTGGAGCTCTGAGGGACTTTGGAGTGTTTTATTTCAGAAGAGTCTGGAACTATCACATGACGAGCTCTTGAACTTTGACCGCTGTTAGAGGCGTGGATGCTGTCAGACTGTGTGGAGTGGACAGAACGGCACTGTTTTGATTTTACACAAGCGACGAGGATCCAGCCATGTTATTGAGCTGCTAAAGAGAGCATGACCGCATGTTCTTCTGCTAAGCGCCTGAAAGAAAAATCTCACGACCACAGCCATGGACCCGCTGGTGGATATCGCACCATAAATCCTGATTTTCCTACGCTTCAGGTAACAAGACTTTTCCAAAAAGAGGGATCGGCAGGCTTTTAAAGGAATGACGAAGTAAAAGTGGGAAAAATGCTTGAAATGTGAATTGTATCTAGCAGGATGTTTTTATATGGGTGTGTTGAGGCCTGAACTATCTTTACTCATCATTTCTCTCTGTGTGTTTTACAATTCACTCATCTGGTTAACAGCCGTTTAATATAGGTTTGAGGCTAGTTATTTAAAGGGGTCATATGATGCGATTTCAATTTTTCCTTTCTCTTTGAAGCGTTACAAGCTCTTGGTGCATAGCGAAAAGTTGCAAAGACAAGTCTCAAATCCAAAGAGATATTCTTTATAAAAGTTAAGAGTCAACAACAACTACCTAAAACGGCTTGTGAACTCCACAGGCAGCAAAATACCTCGTTTAACACGTATGTCTACGTAACGATGTGGGAAGATTTGCATAACGCCGCCCAAATGTTCACGCAAAGAAAGGAGGCGTAACTTTTATTCTCGCTGTAGTATTGTTGCTGGCGCCACCATGTCGCAAAGACGCTGTGTGTTTCGTTGTGAAATCGAAACTACTTTGTTTGGTCTTCCAACCGAGGACATTACCCGCTTCGTCTGCCAGACGTGTCCGTGCTGGTCCGCGGAGGACAATACATGTCAAACTTCGCGCTGTGGATCGCAGGATTGGCTTTCAACTGGGATGAGAGCGGCGTTCCAGCAGGGGTCGTCACTTGTGGTTTGCACACCCACCGGCCGTCCCACTCACTCTAGCCCGGCGTTTGTTTCGTTGTGAAAGTGAAACTACTTTGTTTGGTCTTCCAAAAAGAGGACACGACTAGAAATCAGTGTTAAGTAGTATTTACAACACTGTTCAAGAACTGTTCAACCCAAATATTCAGATGAGTGCAGCACAATTTATGAAGGACTATTTCCTGATCCTGGAAGAGTAGACTACAATGCCGGCTGTTCGGACTCAAAGACTGCAAGTACATTTTTATATTTAAACAATTTGCCACTCACAACTCAAACGCGAGTTTTGAGCAGTGTAGAATAGTGCTTGTTGTTTGTTGTTTCTCCAATCAAAAATGCAGATTTGGTTTTATGTTTACGCGGGCGCTATGCAACGCAACGTGTAAAAAGACAGTTATAAGTCATTATAATCAGTAATTATTTCTCCACTGGATGCAACAAATGCCTCTTTATAATGGGTTTTAATATTTTTGTCTAGTCGCTCCGGCCGGACACGGCATCAAAAGTATGGTAAGGTGTGTAACATTTCCATCACACGCTTGAGGTATTCAGCCAATCACAACCACTGGATAGCTGGGCCAATCACAGCACACCTCGCTTTTCAGACCCGATGAGCTTTGTAAAAATCAACGCACTTCAGAAAGGCGGGGCATAGAGGAGAAACAATATTACAGTATGTGGAAAATAATGTGTTTTTAACTTAAACTGCATAAACACATTTCATTACACCCAAAATCACAAAATAATGTTTTTTTAGCAACATCATATGACCGTTACCAATTAATATAGGCCTACTTAAAGGTGCTGTAAGTAAGTTTTTGACTACTAAAGCATAAAAATACCACAATATTTTTGCAAATATTTAGAAAACATGCTAAGTAACATAATTGTTTGTATCGAAAATCATAGGCTACAATCAGTTATTTTCCTTTGGAAACGTCAGGTTCCAGGCAGGAATGGCGGGTCTATGTTTTGGTTTGTAAGAACGCCCAACTGCCAGTTTAGACAATTGGTTTCTGCATCACCCGAGAGTTGCCAGTTGGAGGAGGAAAACAGACCGTATTTTCTGCATTCATAGTCAAGTGCACAGCGTTTTTGTTGGTGTGGTCAATTGGCAAAATTTTGCATGTGCGTCAAGTATGAGGAGGGGGCCCGGGGTGAAAAGCCCTCCTCCAGATTTTGAATTTGTGACTGCAATACCAGTTTGTCAAAAAACAACAACACAAAAAACCCTCGGTGTCAACTCCTACATACAGCACCTTTAAAATAATAATTTGGGTTTGTTTGACCCGAGGCCAGAACAAGTTATGGCATGCAGGTTTGATTTTTTATGATTTATATGAATTATTAGGAATAGTTTTCTTGTTTATTTCTCACTCTTATTTTCATTCTATATTACTTAACTTAATTTAGGATATTTAATTGGAATTTTTATTTTGTTAGATTATTTACTTGTCTTATTTATTATTTCAAATGTTTTATTAAATTTGTTTATTTATATTATTTGTTTATTCATAATTTAATTTGCTAGTTTTAGTATTGTTACTTGTTTTATTTTATAAATTATTTTAGATTCATTGTTTTATTTATTTTATTTTAGCTCCATGAAATTATTTTCCTTTCCTCTGTTGATGTATTTCCTGTTCCAACAGGAAGTTTCTGTAGGACATATTTTTAAAGGGTTTGTTCTTCCAAAAGGGGCTCATCCTTCTCACCCTAATCCGTAGTCATGGGAAATCTGGCAATACCATGGAAGTTAAAAAATTGCATGCTTGAGAAACTCATGGAATTCAATAAAATGTCAAAAAGCATTTTATTGGGCAAAATGTTGTGTATAGTCCGCAATATTATGTTCAAATGTATATTTATGCAAAGTTTATGGATTGATGTTTCGGAAAGTCTTTGTCATGTTTGGTCAGAATGTTTTGTTGGATTAAGGGGCATCATTATGCATGTTTTTCTAGTTCCTCAGAGTTTATGGTTTATCAGGTGGTTTGCTCCATTTTTCCAGACTCCATTCGGTTGGACTTATTTCACGAAGTCCCAATGACGAGAGCATTTCATATTCTGTGTCTGCCTGGTTTCTTTCTAGAGCTCAAAGTCCACAAGAATCACAGCAGACCTTTTGAACCCACAGCTTATTTTTGTCATTTAAGTGCAGCTTTGGCAGCTGGAGAGCTGATGAGGAGTGACACAACTGGAATCAGTCAGCAGATATCTGTGTTTTGATTAATAGTATGTCTGATATTAATAGCCCTGAATTTCATGTTGTAATGAGTTGTCGACTATTGTTTTATTATCATTGACAGTGCTGTATATTATATTATGTAATATTACAAAGGCTGTCAGGGTTTGATGAGATGTGTGCCATGGCTATTATAGTTAACTAAAAAATAAAATAAAAGAAAGAGAAATTAAATAAACTTGAACTTTATGTGTGTATATGTATGGATATATATTTTTCTATAAAAAAACTAATAAAAATGACAACTTTTATAATAAAAATAAAATGCAAATTTAAAATAAAATGCAAAAACACAAATTAAAGTTTGTTTATTAACTAATTTAATATAGTATATAATATAAATATAACATAATATAAAATCAAGATGAAAATGGAAAATATAAAATAAAAACTAATTTAAAATATAAATTATTAGTTAAACCTATTAATTTAGAAACAAAAAGAAATGAAAATCGATAGAAACTACATATATACTAAAAAAAAAAAAATTTGAAAACACAACTAAAACTTTCCAATATGTAAGATCAAACAGAGAATATAAAAATGTAACTGAATTCCAAAAAATATAATGGATACAAAATAGATATATAAAAAACCCCCGCTGTTTGAGTACATCTGTGACTTTTAAGAGGTTTTAATGTTAAGCAAAAAGATAAATGAAACGCAACCTGTATCACAAAGCCTCATCTCTCATGCGGTGTGATAATATTTTGGAGTTATAAAAAAGTACTGTAAAAGATTAACAGTGCAAAGTTGAATCGCTTGAGTGAGTCTGCTAGCAAATATTTGCTGACTTTCCTCATGCATGTGTCAGGAGATCCGTCCCGATGTCTCCGTCAACCATTAACAATCTCTCTTTCTCTTCCAGTGCTGTTCCAGCACCACTGCCACTGGCTATTGATAAGGTAAGCACTCACGACTGCCTTGTTCATGCATTATATATGAGCTTGGTTTTTCCAAATTAAACATTGGTCATGAATGAATGTTTTCCAGTTCATTATGTTCCTGTTTTTTGGATATCAAACAGCATGCAGCTTTGCCACGTTGTCTCAAAGCAGCTGTCTTATGAATGCCATTGATTTCCAAGTCCTAGCTTTGAATCAACACCTAGCGTTACGTGCCGCTATCTGAGGTTTGCATGCGGCTCTTCGTCAGGCTGTTACATGGTGTATTTGTGAACCATCCTGGAGATTGTCCAGATGAAGTTAGATAATGCAGTTATCCTCTCATGCCATCCTCTGTGTGGGATGCCTCTGTGGAGCTTTAACAGGGAACAATTGGGTTGTGTGGCGATTCATTCCCAGAACAGAGGTGTCTTTCTTTAGAAGTTTTAAATATGTACTCATGCTTAATCGTGTTAGTGTTTAAACTGGAATATATTAGCATTGTTCATTCGGTGCTTTTGGTGCATCTAGAGTCAAATGCTATTACTGACACAACGTTGATCAGTTCTCAACACCAGACACGCCTGATTCCCAATTCACATACTGTCTGTATTACGGAATTTAGTGCATTACTAAAGTGATTTGTTTAAGGTAAGGTTGTTTGAAGTACACTACCAATTAAAAGTTTCAGGCTAGGACATTTTTAATGCGTCTATAAAAAGTATCGTGTGTTCTCCAAGGCTGCAATTAATTAAAAGATATATTAAAATGTATTTAAAAAGAAAGATTCAGTGAACTGGCCTTGATATGCTGATATATATATATATATGTGTATTTGAATTTATAAATTCAAACTCACCTTGATATGTACTATATTAATAATTCATAAATTATTCCTGTGATGGCAAAGCTGAATTTTCAGCAGTCATTACTCCAGTCTTCAGCTACTTTTGATTAATTTAATCTGTTCTTTTTGAGAAAAAAAGTATTAATTTCAATCAAAAAACAAAAATGGTTTGTTTTCAACTAATATTGTTCACAACTTCTTACGCTATAGAAAACAAGAAGTTGTGACTCTGCTACAGCGATTTTTAAATAATAATAATAATTCCTTACATTTTATAGCGCTTTTCTGGGCACTCAATGTAGTGTAATGTGTACTAAATGTAGAAACTTTAAAGTGAAGTAATAATGAATGAATGTTTAGGGGAGTGTGTTTGGAATTCAGTCAGAGGTTTGAACTCTGGCAGATGGATTAGGAAAAACAATTGGCGGATGACATCAGTCTGCATCTGTGATGATGACAAGAACATGCATGTGTAAATCATTACATCAGCGCTCTCAGAGTCTTTGTCTGTTCTAATGAAGGCGTTGTGGATGGACTGGCCTGGTGTCCCCCTTAAATGAATGCAGGTCTGTCAATGTCGTGTCCGTTTCCAGATGCATATAGCGCTTCTATATCTGACCGCAGCATCTGACGCTGTCAATATAAAAATACTCCTTCCGCCTTCTCTGCTGTGGGAGCGTCTCCTCATGTGGTTTCAATAAATGGAACTAATCTTGAGTCACGATTTCATTATTTGGATCATTGTGGTTACTGCTAGGAATGAGGCAATTCAATTTAAGGGCTGCATATGAGGAACAAGGCCCCTATTGATTTAGACTGGGATTATCCTAGGTTATTTTGTTAGTCTTCACCTTTTCAGATGATGTTTCTTTTGGTGAGACTGAAAGCTGCTTTAACTGTGCTGCTGATTCAGATGTATCAAGGACAGCTTGTGAAAAGATGCTCAGTAGATTCAAAGAGTTTTATGGAGGCATGCAGATCTGCGATTGTGAGATGGATACACTGTGTGCAGAGATGTCTCTTTTTCACTGTTTTTTTCTTTCTGGCATGCAGGTGTCCGCAAATACACCCAGTATGTATTCTCAGGAACTGTTTCAGCTGTCCCAGTACCTGCAGGTATGGAGCAACACTGACCTCTACTGGCCATGTAAAGACATTAAGAGTCCAAATTCAAAGATTTTGCAAGTTGAGATATGTCTATTCAGTGAACCATATAATGGTCTATAATTATAAATTACATAATAATAATAATGATGATGATCATTATTATCATTAGTCAAATAAGTGCAGGATTACTTTATATTATTTAAAAAGGTATTTACTATATAATCTGTAATGTATGTAATATGATGTATGATATACTATATATAATTATGTATATGTATGGTGATAACATGTATGTAATATGTATTGCATTTTATAGTGTATATATAATTCAGTATATTACTGTCTCAAAAGTCTCTAAAATTCTGCATTTGTTTGATGAAATATACAGGAAAAACGGTCAAATTTTTATATAATATTACCATTTAAAATAGCTGTTTTATATTTGAATCTATATAAATATTAATTTCCTGTGACGCAAGGCTGGATTTTCAGGGGCCATTACTTCAGTGATTCTTCAGAAATCATTCTAATATGCTGATTTGCTCATTTTATTTATTTATTTAATCATTAATTCGTTTTTGTGGAAAAAAATCTTAATAGATTGATTAATAGAACAGCATTTTTAAAAATAGATATTTATGTAACAATATTATAGACTTTACTGACACTGTTACTCAATTTAATACGTCCTTGCTGATCAAAAGTTTACTTTTGTTTAAAATATATCTTTTGAATAGTATACATATTAGAAATCTGATAATGTTGGTGTGTTTGTGTCCTTCAGGAGGCCTTACACAGAGAGCAGATGCTGGAGCAGAAGTTGGCCACTTTACAGAGGCTGCTTGCCAGCACACAGGAAGCATCAGAGAGCAGCTGGCAGGTACATCAGACATCGCAATTAAAGAGAGACTATTATTAATTATTCAATACAGATGGCTGTTTATAGGCATGTTTAGTAGTGCTCAGAATATGTTACAATTATGATTGTTTGTTCCACTATACTACTGCTTTTGTCAAGATAACAGAGTCTGTTTGTGTCTTTAAGGCTTTAATCGATGAAGACCGGTTACTCTCTAGATTGGAGGTGATGGGGAATCAGTTGCAAGCATATTCAAAAGTAAGGCCTATGTATGCTTTGAGTATTTGGATGTGTGCTCACAGAATATAGTTTCTGCTTCACCAAAGCATGTTGTTTCCTCAGAACCAAACAGAAGATGGTATCCGAAAGGAGCTTGTAGCCTTAACAGAGGACAAACACAATTATGAGACGACAGCCAAAGAGTCCCTGAGGCGGGTCCTTCAGGAGAAAATTGAGGTGGTGAGGAAGCTGTCCGAGGTGGAGGTAAAAACACAACAAAATGGTTTATTAATTCCTAAATGAAAGGGCTATTATAAAAGAGCTATATTTTTATATATACAGTGGGTACGGAAAGTATTCAGACCCCCTTACATTTTTCACTCTTTTTTATATTGCAGCCATTTGCTAAAATCATTTAAGTTAATTTTTTTCCTCATTAATGTACACACAGAACCCCATACTGACAGAAAAACACAGAAATGTTGACATTTTTGCAGATTTATTAAGAAAGAAAAACTATTCATAAGTATTCAGACCCTTTGCTCAGTATTTAGTAGAAGCACCCTTTTGATCTAATACAGCCATGAGTCTTTTTGGGAAAGATGCAACAAGTTATTCACACCTGGATTTGGGGATCCTCTGACATTCCTCCTTGCAGATCCTCTCCAGATCTGTCAGATTGGATGGTAAACGTTGGTGGACAGCCACTTTTAGGTCTCTCCAGAGATGCTCAATTGGGTTTAAGTCAGGGCTCGGCTGGGCCATTCAAGAACAGTCACAAAAAGAGTTGTTGTGAAGCCACTCCTTCGATATTTTAGCTGTGAGCTTAGGGTCATTGTCTTGATGGAAGGTAAACCTTCGGCCCAGTCTGAGGTCCTGAGCACTCTGGAGAAGGTTTCGTCCAGGATATCCCCGTACTTGACCGCATTCATCTTTCCCTAGATTGCAACCAGTCGTCCTGTCCCTGCAGCTGAAGTCACCACCAATGTCACGTTGGGACTGTAATGGACAGGGTGATGAGCTGTGCTGGTTTTCTCCATCAAAAACCCGCTTAGAAAGTAAGGCCAAAAAGTTCTATCTTGGTCTCATCAGACCAGGGAATCTTATTTCTCACCATCTTGGAGGTGTTTTTTAGCAAACTCCATGTGAGCTTTCATGTGTCTTGCACTGAGGAGAGGCTTCCGTTTGGCCACTCTGCCATAAAGCCCCGACTTTTGGAGGGCTGCAGTGATGGTTGACTTCTACAACTTTCTCCCATCTCCCGAATGCATCTCTGGAGCTCAGCCACAGTGATCTTTGGGTTCTTCTTTACGTCTCTCACCAAGGCTCTTCTCCCCCGAAAGCTCAGTTTGGATGGACGGCCATTTCTAGGAAGGGCTCTGGTCATCCCAAACGTCTTCCATTAAAGGATTATGGAGGCCACTGTGCTCTAAGGAACCTCAAGTGCAGCAGAAATTTTTTTTGTAAACTTGGCCAGATCTGTGCCTTGCCACAAATCTGTATCTGAGCTCTTCAGGCAGTTCCTTTGAACTAATGATTCTCATTTGCTCTGACATGCAATGTGAACTGTAAGGTCTTATATAGACAGGTGTGTGGCTTTCCTAATCCAAGTCCAATCGTATAATCAAACCACAAGCTGGACTCAAATGGAAGGTTGGAGACCCATCTCAAGGAGATCAGAAGAAATGAGACAGCACCTGTAGTTAAATACTTATGAGCGCACGCACAAAGAGGGTCTGAAGACTTTAGGACCATTGTGATATTCAGCATTTTTATTTTTTTATAAAATCTGCAAATAATGTCAAACAATCTGTGTTTTTCTGTCAATATGGGGTTTTGTGTGTACATTAATGAGGAAAAAATTTACTTAAATGGTTTTAGCAAATGGCTGCAATATAACAAAGAGTGAAAAATGTAAGGGGGTCTGAATACTTTCTGTACCCACTGTATATATATGCATGCTGCATTTACCTAATTAAACGTACAGAAACAAAACCGTAATATTCTGAAATATTGTTAGTTTAAAAAAGCTGTTTTGCTATTTGAATATATTTTAATATCAAATTTATTCCTGTGATGCAATGCTGAATTTTCAGCATTATTACTCCAGTCATCAGTGTCACGTGATCCTTCAGAAATAACTCTAATATCCTGATTTGCTGCTCAAGAAAAAGCAAATGCGTAACTTGCAGTCTATGCATATAGATTTTACCCTGGTAAAGGAGGATTTAGATGTAAAGCATCATAGCCAGTTATATCCATTGCATGTTTTCTGTTGTGTTTGTTTCAATTGATCTGTTATTGTATTGCAGAGGAGTTTGAGTAACACCGAGGACGAGTGCACACACCTGAGAGAGATGAACGAACGCACACAGGAGGAGCTCAGAGAACTCGCCAACAAATACAATGGCGCTGTCAATGAAATCAAGGATCTCACCGAAAAGATCAAGGCATGTCTGACCTTCACCCACTGACACGCCCAAAATTAATATTTTCTGAAAATTGTTGACTCATCCTCAGGCCATTCAAGATGGATTTGTTTCTTCATCAGATTTGGAGAAATGTAGCATTACATAACTTACTCACCAATGGATCCTCTGCAGGGAATGGGTGCCGTAAGAATGAGAGTCTAAACAGCTGATAAAAACATCACAATAATCCACAAGTAATCCACACCACTCCAGTCCATCAGTTAACGTCTTGTGAAGCCAAAAGCTGTGTGTTTGTAAGAAACAAATCCATCTGGGATCTGGCTAAAATATGAGTCCATAATGGAAAAAGTGGTCTGGTCTGAATCAGGAGAGAATTCTCTCTCCTTTTTTTTGGAGTTTGTGCATTTTGATGTGAAACGACAACAGGAGATGGACTGGAGTGGTGTGGATTACTTGTGAATCATTGTGATGTTTTTATCAGCTGTTCGGACTCTAATTCTGACGGCACCCATTCACTGAAGAGGATCCTTTGGTGAGCAAGTGATGGGATGCTAGGGTTTCATTTCTCTAAATCTGAAACAAACTCACCTACATAATGGATGGCCTGAGTTTGAGTAAACTTTTAGAAAATTTGAATATTTGTGCTAACTATTCCTTTACATTTCTTAATGTTTATGTTCAGTTGGCAGAGGGCAAACATGAGGAGCTCACTCAGAAAGGCCTGAATGAGAAAAAAGAGCTACAGCTGAAGATCGAAGAGATGGAGGAGAAAGAACAGGTGCTTCAAGCTCAAATCGAAGCTCTGCAGGCGGACAATGACTTCACGAATGAGAGACTAACAGCCCTGCAAGGTAAAACACACAAGCATGCTATATTTCTCTCAGTTGAGAACGGTGGACTCCCTTATCACGGTAACTAAATAGACGAAACAGGTTGAGGAGGAGCATCTGTCAGTATAGAGCTCTTATTTTTGGTCATCCCAAATCTTCTCGTTGTCGTTTTCCAGTCCGGTTAGAACAGCTGCAGGAGAAAAGCATAAAGGAAAACAACAGTTTAGGTGAGTTGGAGACGCATGCGTCTGCTAGTGTGTTGCTAACCTTGCATCACCTCCTTGACTAATTCAGCATGGGAGCTCGCCTTTGGTTGCCTGTTTTTCATTTTTCGTTCTGTCCCTCTTTCTTTCTGTCTGTCCGGCTTTGCTTCCGTTCTGTCTCGGAAGGCCTTGAACTTTTGCATTGAGCATGTGTGTTCAAGTCTGCGCCTCTGTATACAGTTTAAGACGCCCCCCCCATTTGGCCGTTTCTCGCCAAGTTAATTTATTTCTCAGTACAGAAGCGAGGTAGTTTAAACAATCTGAACGGATTGGCCTGTTTAGTTAGTTATACTAGGCTTCTTGCTTGATAAGGTTCTGAATGTTCAGGAGGACCCAATTTAATGTGCCACATTGCTAATTATTGATATTATTAATATCATTTAGTCAGTGTTTAATTAGGGCTGGCACTAAAACTCTGCAGGAAGATTGGACCACCCCTGCTAAGGCATATAGTAAGGCACTAGGGTTTGAAACGTTGCCCAAGATTCGCTTGGTTATTTATATTCCTGAACTGATTTCTAGTACTATATTCTCTGGCAATAATATGAAAGGCAAATTAAACTACTGATGTGGTACGCCACAGACCACAAACCTCTTGGCAGAGATGTTTGACTCACTGAACTGTCCCTTTATCATTCATTTCTGATCTCAGGAATGATTAGAATGGCATAACATGGGTTTTTTACTTCAATGAGACCTTAGTTGAGAACATCAGCCTGTGAAAAGCTGAAAGTGACTGAAAACTTCAAAGATGCTGTCGTTTGGCATCAAAATGTGTAGTTGTTAAACCACGAGTGATGTGCACGTCATTACACAACAAGTCGTTTTGTTGTTAAGAGCATAACTGTACAGGAAACTGACTTAAAGCTTTTTTAATAGGGCAGCCAGATTGGAAACTATAGAAGATTATAGGGCTGCACGATTTGGGGGATAATGTAATTGCGATTTTTCTGATAAAAACATAATGTGATTGCGATATGAAATTATTTATTTATTTTAGTTTCTGGTTTTATGTGCTTGTTTGTAGGGCTTCACAGTTTGCCAAAAAAAATATGATTCTAAAATAATATAAATAAAAATCAATATAAAACTAAGAGTAAGTAATTTTAATATTTCCAATAATGAAGCTAAGTTAGTAATGTTATTACTACTGCTACTAAATAAAACAAACTTAGAAATATGCTAGCATAATATATTCCACGGTAAATAAAAAAAAACTTACTGAATGCTGGAGAACAAAAATCAAAATTAAAAAAGAATAATACAACAGTTAACCAAATAAATGCTGTGATTTTATTTTACAGACTTCAAAATTACAATACTAATATTTATGCCATTTTTTAGTGATAAGTGATAAGATTAAGATTATTTTGAAGATTTTATTTAGAAGATCCCCTGACAGATTCAGTATTTCTAAAACATTTTAAATGGAATCATTTACAAAAACATTGCAATTTAATTTTTACATTTTCTATTAATTATTTTTATTTTTTCTTTCTGTAATGAGTTTCAGGTTTACTGTGCTTGTTTGTAGGAATGCAAAATTTGGCCATGAAATTGTAATTAGTATATACCAATATGTATAAAATAATAAGAATAATAATCAGTTATTATTATTGTTGTTGTTGTTTGTAGTAGTAGTACAAAATTAGAAGTATTACTATTGTAATAATACTGTTTCGCTGTAAATAAAAAAGTATTCAAGAAAAGTAATGTAACCATAATTTTATTTTACAGTATAACTATAAAATTACATTGCTAATATTTATAGCTGTCTCAATTTCTTTGATTTTAAACGTTAAAATGAGAAAGCTTTAATTTTGAGGATTTTATTTGGAAGATTCCCAGCCAAATTCAGTATTTATGAAACTTGAAAGAGGAGGAATAATCTGCTAAAGCATGACCCTTGATTTTTTTAGTACCAGACCTCCATGTCGCAGTGTCTGTCCCTGAGATGACAGGTGAATGACAGGTGTCAGTCAGTCTCTTCAGGGCAGTGAGGCGTCTCCGTCTGTGTCCTTGTCCTGCCCTCTGCATCTCTGTTTGGTTGCATCTCATGTTGTATCCTGTAGATCTGGCTTTTGTTTTAATATCATCTGATGCCCCTCGATGTGGGATTTCTTCCATTTGCTGTTCATTTAATGGAGGGTTTTTCTTTCTTTGGTAGACCACTTTCTTTTAAAGAGTGGAGGAGACTGCACTTTAATCCAACAGTACATTGAGTGTCAATGTGAGTACACCGCATTCTTTCCAACGTCTTCCTCAGCCGTACTAATGAACCATCTTATGAGCACCAAAGCAGGTTTACTCTGTAAAGTGAATTAGGTGTTTACAGGGACATTTAAGCTTAAGAACCTTAAGCACCGCCCTGCATCATATTTGCTCAATATGCTTCTTTCTTACTAATCTTGAGGTGCTGATTTTAAAAATAGTGCCTGTTTTAATCAAGCACATCGCAGTTTTTCACAAAATTTGTAGAATTTTTATTTTTGAGAAGCATTAGTAAGGTGAAGTTGTCTTGTATTGTCCCTTAATCAGCAGAAAAACACCATAAAGACATGATCCCTGTCTTCCTCTGAGCCAGATTACAAATACTTGTTCAATTCTCAGCCAGTTTTCACATGTATTATTAATTCTGCAGATGTTATTTTATTTCTAATGCTGGTTTCCACTTGTCCACTCTTTTGTGTATTAAAATGGCATGTTTTGAATACTTTTTTTCATTAAAACTTTTGACATTTGACTGCTTTTGTTATTTTGATAAATGGATAATTTCAAATTAATTAGAAAATCTTGATTGCTATTTGAATGTGATGTTTTTTATTGATATTTTTGAACTCAGCATCATCAAATTAGGTCACAGTAGGCCTTTTTTTGGTTTGTTTCAAAATGCAGGGCTATATATTTTTATTTTTTTGCATTTGCAATGAATTTAAAGTCTTTTGTCCTTTGGTGATACTTAGGGGTGTGCGATATGATGATTTTTGATCGTGGTTGATTAAAATGTCTCCCAAGATTTGCTTTTGAAGAAATATGGTAGCATCGTGTTACAGCGCACATTCTATCAGTTGCAGTTCTGGTGCCTCCCTCTCTAATCTACATACTGTATAACGCCACATGCATTCACATCAGTGTTAACTCAGCGGTTGAGTTACACTCACGGGATACTGCACTTATTCACAATCACAAAAGTACGTTATTTGTATGTGCTTTAAAGCATTGCCGGTTAAATCTTTCATTCACGTGCTGTTCTGACGTGTGCTTTTTCTGAGCATGTACACCCGAAGCGAGCGCACTAAAAAGCCTGTCAACAGCGCCGCTGATTCTACTTGACTAAGTATCTTTTTGCGATAATACTGTCAAACAACACAAGGTTTAACATATAGACTCAGTGGTTATGTCTAAAATGAAAGTAAAACAGGTTACTTTCCGAAAAAGGATACGTCCCTGTTATTGACGCGTACAGCTCTTAAAGGGACAGTACTGAACATGCAGCTGATTGTCATTAAAGGGATAGTTCACCCTAAAATTAATTTCTGTCATTATTTACTCACTCACACGTTGTCCCAAACCTGTATTAATTTCTTTATTGTGCTGAACACAAAAGAAGATATTATAGTAGGGGGAAAAAAATACTATGGAAGACGCTGGGGACCAGCAACTGTTTGGTTTTACACATTCTTCAAAATAGGGGGGGCCATTATGTTCAGCAGAAACAGAAAAAGAAACTCATTCAGGTTTAAAAAACAACTTGAGAGTGAGTAAATGAATTAATTTGTGGGTGTGAAATTCCTTAACGTTGATAAAACATCAAAACACAAAGAGAAAAATCACTCAATACTCTTGACTGAAAAATGTAATACAGTTGCTTTAATAGGAATCAATTATTATGATATAATAATTATATTTATTCATTGAATTTCTTGAATGCTCCTGCTAAATAAACCTATTGTACCTGAAAATTAAACCTTGTTTTATTTGTATATTATGTGTATCTGTATTGTAATGTGTATCTTTGTTCTAATTTTTTAATAACAAAGATAAAATAATGACACAGATTTTTTTTTAATCTTTGCCCACTTTGGCTTAAATATCTGCCATTCTTTTTTATATTTTGTTAGCTTGAAAGGCTTTGTCTTTATAATAGGGAAATTAAATTTGGCTGTAATGCTCAGACAACTTGCAAAATAGTAAAACCAACATGACAAAGAATCGTGATAAAATCGTGATATTTCTAAAAAAAAGTTTAAAAAACTAATAATAATTGTGATACGATATTTTTGCCATATCGCGCACCCCTAGTGATACTAGAGAATTTTTTTCCATATGCGGTTCGTTAAATATTATCTTAGTCAATCTTGTTTTTAGAGTGCATGCTAGTGGTTCCTAAATCTTTCTGTGGTGTTGTACATTCAACAAGCAATTCACTGTGAACAAATTACTCTTATGAACTGGTTCTTTTTCATTCAGAAAGATTTACAAATCAGTGTTAAATTCAAAAGTGGGTTTGAATCCGACTCTGTAAATTATTCAGAACCATTATAGAGTTCAAAAATCATTTTAAACCAAGAAACATTCATTATTAAATATAATTTTTTCATTAGGACCAGCATTGATTTTTCAGACTCATTGATTGTTCAGATGACATCTTATTAAAAATGTATATTCACAACAGACGTGCATAATAAAATAATAAATTGTTTAAAAAAATAAATCCAAGTACTTTCACAGAAATATTATTGGCTGTTGTCTAGCATAGTGAAGCCCAGTCGAATAGACTGTCCGTGACATGTTGGAAATGTAAAATGGAAAGACAGATCAAACTTTCCCCCCCTTTTTAATAGGAAGAAATATGCAGTCATCTTTATCAAGTGATTTTGTCATTTGGAGGCTAAAATGTGTTTTGGTGTTGACTGTCTATTTAAGCGCCTCGTTCCAGATCTGGTGAAATGCTGGCTTATTTTCTGACTTTCATTCAGCTTGTAATGATTAAAACATTGTTTGGCATATGCTTTGGTTTGTACTTCAGCTAAAGTTAGTTCTAGTTGGATCTCCTTAAGCAATTTTGGAAAGTTATATTGCTGTTTTATTTGTTTTAAGTCATAAAGTTCAACACACCATGCTATATGTGAATACATCACACTATATTGCAGAACAGAGAGGCTCTCAGGATCTGTTGTATAATCTGAAATCTGTATGTGGAGATCAGATCATAAGCTTTCCCTGAGAAAGTGAATATCCTTCTCCAAACTCGACATGGATTCTTAACGAAACACCCTTGCATGCCGTCTGTTCTCACTTCACCTCCAGCTGATGGATTTTCTCTATTCCCGGGGATTTTCACTCTCACCAGCATGCATTCTGAAGTCTATGAGCTTCCACTGATGCTTTTCATGTTTCATTTTTTGCTTTGTTCTGTATGTATGGAAAAAACTACAAATGCAGTTTTGCTGCTGCTGATACTGTATTCAGTTGGGCTGCATCAGTGTCATATAATGACTGAGATTTGATATTTAATGCTAAATATTTAATAGATGCACCAGGTGAGCAAGAAGACAGATATACTGAAATGCTTTTTCTCTTTTTTTTAACCAGCGGTGAGGCAGCTGAAGGAAGCGGTGGACTCATCCATTAACAAGCTGTCTAACTTTGACGGTAAGATAACATATTGTGTTTTTATCGATTTATTGGGAAAGACACTAAGGCCGTTTTCACACTTTTGAGGTTCATTTGAGGTGAACCATTCATGGACTCAAGAATGGAGCAGAGACCTGACATGTTTTCCTGTTTTATTCCACAGAAGTCATTGATGCACATCTCCAGAATAACCAGACGACAGTGGACAACAGCTTGGCCAGTCCAGACAGGCTTAAAGGTATCATCACATTTCTGTCACTTTCATCGACGTTTAATCAAATCTGATTCTTTGTAGATTAAGCTCGGTTATAGGGAACATCACACTGGTATGATGCAATCTGATGGCAATGGAGGCACATGGTTTCACCCTGACCTCTATTTAAAACCAAATTAAACAACTGCGCTCTCTGGGTGGCAGGAATGAGCATTATGGTTATTTTTAGCATCATCAAATAGCATGACCAGGTCAGGGTCATACTGTAATGAGCTCTAATAAGATCATCATCATCTGTGGAGTTTTAGCTAACTGTCTATTATTATTATTATTATTATTAAATAAGATAGTATACTACTTTGTGATTTAATTTACATTGAAAAGAGTTAAATCAGTTGTATCTATTAATAATAATAATAGATAAAAACCAAATCATTTGTTGTAACCTTTTCGTTTCTGCTTTATAATGTTTAAAATCATTGATCTTAATAAATCGTCATCATAACAGGTCAAAAAGAAAAAAAATACAAATTAGCTGTTTGTTGTAACAATTTGTTTACACTTAAAATGTTTTTAAATCTATTTTGCATCATAATCAACGGGGCAACTGTTTTTTTAAATATATATATTTAAATATATTCAGCCTAATAATAATGATATTACCGTAATGACCCGAATATAAGACGATGTTTTTTCTTGGAAATACATCTGAAAAAACGCGGTCGTCTTATATTCAGGGTCTTAGACTTTGACATGTCAATAATACACCTACAACAATAGGTGGTGCCAAATACGCATTAAACGAGTGTGCTATGAAATACGTAATGTAATGCGTGTTGTAAAGATCGCGAGTAAAAACTAAAGAAACCTTACAGCTGCATGAGTCGTGACTGGCACGTTAGCCTGATGGGACCAAACTCACCCACCCTTTGTGATTTTGAAACTACATAAGATATTAACTTCTACTGTTAATAGATATTGGTAGGCTGCTATTAGATGATAGCCTAATCTCCTAAAAAAATTCCAAGATTTTTTGGCTACCTGTTTTGTTTTTTTTTTAGGGTATTCAACAAGAGTATTTTTTTTAAAATGTGATTATTAGTAATTTACCCTTTTAACCAACTTTCAGACAAAAATTAAATAGCAAAAATATGCCATCTGAAAATATTGAGACAAAATGTGTATTTTACTGCTAAAAACAAGATTTGATTTTTCAAAAAGCCTTTTTCCAAAGTACATCTGGAAAAAGGGGGGTCCTCTTATAATCAGGTCCTTCTTATCTTCGGCTAAGACGGTACTAGATAAACATAACAAAATCTATTTGTTTACCTTTTTCAATTGTACATTTCAATTTTTAAATCTTATTCTATTTAATACTATTGGTAGATTCACCGATACCACTTTTTCCAGTACTCTCCCGATACCGATACTTTTATTTTTGGTACTTGCCGATACCGAGTACCAGTATTTTTATTGCATTTGTAATTTTTTTAAATATCGGGTACAGAAACCAAAGAGTATGTAATGTTAGTTGGTTAACTTCATTTCTCAAATAGATACAGTAAACAAAAATTATTCAGACACCTTCAACACTTCCCCTTATGACAGTTTTATTCCTATAGTTTTAGAACATGGTAATTCAAGATAACAAGAACTCAGAGTTAACGGAGTCAGAACAATTCGCTTGTATGTTAGATAACTGATAGAATTATTTATGTATGTTATGGGTTACAACAACCAAAAATTAAGACTGCTGTTATCTCACGTATTTACACAACATCAATCCTTAGTTCGCGCAACCCTTAGGCCTCAATTACAGCCGTAGTCCCTCCTGGGGGGGGGGGCCCCCCCCATGCTTTCACCCAGCTTATGCAAACGTCAACTTAATTTTTTGTCTGAATATTTTTAGTCCCCAATTTGTTCATTTTTTACTGGTAGTCCACTGTATGAAGAAGTTTTGGGTGTGATTTGTCACGGTTTACTTTATTTTGCTATCCTCACACTTACATAAATGAACTATAGTGTCCCGCACCCACTAAAAAAATATCAAAAATTTTTGGTTTGACTTATATCCTTTGGTTATTTTCACACTTAAATATGCCCATTAAAATGTATTTTACAATTTTTTGTTACTTTCACTGTTCATTTTTTTGCTTTGTGGTACATCATCCTTAATTTAATAGCATTAGAGCTGCTCCATTGCAGCGGCTTAGTACTTTAATCACGCACCTTGCTGTAATAATGCAGGGAACCACTATAAATCTCCTAACTGTCATATTTTCAGAAATAGAAGTCGCGTTTTTTCAACTGAAACTCTGCGTTGGTTTTATTTTTACGATTTTGTTTTAATCCAAATGATGCGTGTGCTGAGTGAGTGAACGTCAAAGTTCACACAACAGAATTGCGCGCTCTCTCTCTCTCTCTCTCTCTCTCTTCTCTTCTCTCTCTCTCTCTATCTCTCTCTCCCCCCGCTACCATTCCGTCACTTGTGTCCATGTTTTTACTTGTTTTTGACGAGGTATCCGATCGAACGACAAACTTTCCAGTGATGTCTGTGAGAAAGGTATATTCACTCGACAAGCTCGCGCTCAATCCACTCAGCGTGCTTTGCTTATCAACTCGCGCACATCAGCTATACAGGCGTTAATACTGAATGTTTAAGATTATATTTATTATACATATACTTCGTAGACATCCTTATCTCTAATAACTCCATTCTGCTGTCTGTTGTTCTGTTGTTGGTGTTTTTTTGTTTGAATATGGCGCTTATCACATGCTATCGGGGTTTGTTATCGGGGCATTTTAACGAGTACGAGTGCGAGTACAGAAGCTGAGTATCGGGCCCGATACCGGTGCATCCCTAATAATTGGTAAAAGAAAAAGTTACCTATTTGTTGTACTTTTTTAATTTACATTTTAGAATTTTGCACCATTCTGCCTAATAATAATAATAATAAAGTTTAAAACATATTTATTGTAAACTTTTTTTTGTTTACAATTTTAAATCTTCCGGCTCATTTAGCCTAATAATAATAATAATAATAACAATAATAATAATAGGTACATTTTTCATTTACTTTTAAAAACTTTTAAATCCTTTCTGCCTAAAAATAATAATGATGATAATAGATAAAAATAACAAAAGCTATTTGTTGTAACTTTTTCGTTTACATTTTTAAATGTTTAAATACTATAATCAGTCCAGGAAAAAATGAGTAAATTCACTCTGGACCAGGTTATAACCTTATGAAAGCTTATGAATGAGGTGGCATTTAGACCTTGACCCCGTCCTCTTTGTGCTGTTCTTGTGTGTCTGACCTCTCACAGCTGCTGGGGCGTCTGACCTTGACCCCTCAATTCTCTTCAGATTAGAGTCTGAGATTATGGCCACACAGATTAGACCATAATTCACCGGTCAACCGTTACCTATGACGACATAATTTCGTTTTTATCCATTCGGTCGCACTGAGTCACTGTTTGTTCTCTTCACTGTGCTTATTCATGGAACACTGAGTTCAGAAGATCTATCATGTGATGTAACTGCAGGATGGGTGGTTTTTCAGGTCATATATTGATTTAAATGTGCAACGTTTGGCCTGATGTCTGAGAGTAATGGAAATATCTAGACAGCATTGACTGATAGTGATTTTTTGATTGACATCTACAGCTTTCATACTGAAAATGAAGTGCCATTCATTCATATCCGATGATGCATGAACATGTTGCCAGGAGTTTTCTTTAGACCGGCGTCACCTCTTCCTGTTCAAACCACATTTATAACTCTTTTTAGTCCACATGGATACTACAACAGCGCAAAACTAAATCTGCAACTAGTTTAGCATGTGACTGTATGTCCCATTGGAAGCCCAGGTCACTCAAATGACCATGTGTGGGCAATAACTACCACCAGCCAGAGAGGATGAACTACAGGGGGGCTCATTCACTGCCTGCTATTGTAGATCAAGAGTAATTGTGATTAATATATAAACAGCCATCAAACACACTCCTGTTTGGATATAGATACTGAAGCAGAGAGCCTGGTAAAGGTTGTTATCGCTGTATAGTTATGCTTATTTTAATGTTGTTTTGAGTTATGATTGTGTCCCCCCTCTCCTCTAAGTGGTCTCTTCCGCTCTGCCTCCATAGAAAACCAAATAGACGCTAAAGAGTGCGATATGTCAGATACTCTGAGCCCCAGCAAGGACAAAAGCAGTGACGACACATCAGGTACGTGAAACATGGACACACTTGTAATTTTTTGCTGTGTTTTGGTTACTACAGCTTTCATTGATACATCCCACTTTTTTCCCCAGATATAATAAGTATTATATGAAAAACATATATTAACAAAATATGTATTTATCTTATAAGTTATAGCTTATGTAAACGTGGTCTGATTTATTTTATTGTCTTTTATTCATGTTTTTTTGTTTGATCTGTGTGATCTTTTTGTCTTTCCTGTATTTAACATTTTTTCTTTCTTCAATTTTTTTTGTTCTTTCTCTTTTCATTTTTTTATTTCTTAAATTTTTTTTGTTTTCATGTCTTTTTGTTTCTTTCTTTCTTTCTCTTTTTTTCATGTTTTTATTCTTTCTTTCCTTCATTTTTTTGTTCTTTTCCTTAAATTTTTCCATGTTTTATTCTCTTTTTTTGTTTTCATGTTTTAATTTGTTTTTTCTTTCTTTCCTTTTTTCTTGCCTTTTAATTTTTTCATATTTTTATTCTTTCTTTCGTTCTCTCATTTCAGACGGACAAATGGATGAACAAGAACTGAACGAGGCCCAGAACAGGGTTTCTCTTCTGAAAGGTAATCCCTCCATTCTTTTGTATGGACTTTTTTTTTTTCAGCTTCCCTGTCTGAAATGCCAGTGCTGATGTGGGTGTGTTTGTGTGATTTGGCTGGCCTGAACTGTTAGTCACCCTCTTTATCTCTGCACTCATTAGAGCTCAGGGGACTGGCATGCGGCACAACTGTGCAGCTTAACAGGGTGTGTTATTCCCCAATCTGACTATATATGGTCTGCATCTGCTGGAGGTGACAGCGGTGGGACCCAAAGGTGTCCTCCTGGCAGGTGTCTCAGCGTCATCCTGGTTTATCTCCCTCCCTCAGATCTTTCCCCTCGCCCCACTTTATGTTCCACTGGAGGACAGTCTGGAATGTAAACCAATTACAGCCCAATTAGACACGGTGCTTTCACAATGTCACGTACAGCTGCCGCTCAGACGTCTGTCAGTAAGAAGAAGGGTTGCTTTCAACTGATACAATATCACTTTTTAGAAATTCTAAATGTGTTTAGTGTTACATTTTAAAACCTTCAGAGTAACTTTAAACAGATATTTCACCCAAAGCTGAAAAATCTGTAATCATTTACTTGTTTACTTTAATGCTGTTCTAAAATCTGTATGACTGACTCTCTTTTATGGGACACAAAACTAATATATTTTATTAATTGGGGTCCCAACATTCCTCAAAAAAAGATCTTCTTTTGAGTTATGAAGAGGAAAGTCATATTTAGAACCACATGAGGATTAGTAAATGGTGACAGTATTATCTTTTACTGCATTGTCCCTTTAATTTGATTGGATTTTTAATGCTACCTAAGAATATTGCTCAAACTTTGGCTTTGCACAAAGCACCCCAAAAAAAAAGAAGAAAAAAGAGACCGTCATAGATGGGCAGAAAGTGTTGGGTGAAAATTTTAAGTCATTGTCTCCTAGAAAAGGTTTTTAAAAAACTGGTTCAAGCTGCAGTTGCATGAATGAATGGCGATGAAATAGACACTACGGTGACATGAGCTGAAATGGCACTGATCTCTACTGGTAGTTTGTTTTCTAGTTGTCATGGTGGCTCTGCTGGATCGAGGGCATTCGCCCCCTTCTCACGCGGTTTATCTCAGATGTCATCAGCTCAGTTGTGACTCTCACCCGCTCAGGCTGAAAATATTGAGATCCTTCATCTACTTTCACACTGCTGAGTCACACCAGACAGCAGGACATTTGTCTCCCACACATCCATTTTCATTAAGGCTCATCTGTAGCACATCATGAAAACAGGTTTGAGGTTGAAGTTCTATACAGCCATACATAATGTTCATAATGAGTAAATAATCCAAAATAAAGACCATTTATTGAAACTATTCAATAAAATCAGCTCATTCAGAAATCAATATGATGTCATGAGCTCATTAATATATAAACACCCATCTTTACATATTCACTGCCTGTTGAATATTCAGCAACTTAATGCACTCTTAAGGGTTATTTGAGATGTAATTATGGGTGTTTTTGGTCCAAGTCACCTTGAGTAAAACTAAGTGGACTTAAGGTGGAAAAAATGTTGGTAAAGTAGAATATGGCACCTTTAAAGGTGTTGTTAAGCTCCTGCTGGGGCAGATAAAAGCCCCTGGTAGACGCTTTGTGTTTGTGTAGTTATAGTTTGGCCATGTGTGAGTCTAGTGCCATTTGACCTGGCTGGATTTACTGCTGAACTCTCTCTGTATCTGTCCTAAATAAGAGAGATGACACAGCAGAAACCTCAGTGTAGGCTGTCCAGAATGTCACTGTTAATTTTTCTAATTAATCTGATTCAAGCTCATATTTTCACACCAGTTTTTCCTCATGTTTTTCAGATTATTTTTTTTAGCAATTAGGCAAGTTCTCATTGAACAAAAATGTTTTTCAGACTTGCCTAGCGTTTGGTTTAATTCAGTCTAAGTGGGCAGTCGTGATTGCATCGAGCACATGTCCTTTAATGGGATGTCAGATAAGGAGCGCTGGCTCGGATCAGGGAGGAAGTGCCAGTTTCAGCACCTCATTGTTCGAGGGCACACTTGATGAAGTGTAGGACATGCCAGGCAGACTCAGAGGCGGCCAAGACCAGAGGGATGTGTGCTGCTGGAGCTTTTCTCTACCTTCTTGATTAAAGAAGGTTTATTCTAGCATGCATGTGTTTCCAGCTGAAGATAATGAGGAGAAATCTGGATAGATACTGGATAGAACAACCAGGATATAACAATTTTCTGTTTTTTTTTTTTGTTTTTTTTTGTTTTTGGGGGGAAAAACACTTTCTGGTGCAAAAACGGTACTAAGCTCATAAGTGGATTGTAGGTGTAGTGCACCTCAAGATCAAGTTGCTGAATTCTCAATGTACAGTGATAGATATAAATAGTTATCTAAAAAGTTATCTTTGGAAGATTATGGAAAACATTGATTGGGCATGAAGTGCCTTAATTTTGCATAAAATTGGGTGCCAAGCCAAAACAATACAACCAAGAAAAGTTAACTAGTTTTTTATCCCCTAAACCAGTGGTTCTCAACCTTTTTGACTTTTTTTGGGGGAAAAAATAGATATTTATGGTACTTCTTCTGTAATGAGAGAGCTGCTTTTTTTTACCATTTAATATTATTATTCCCCAAATAAATATTAAAATTATATTCAATTATATTGAAATCAAAATAATTACATTTCTGATTTCAGAACATTCAAGAATGGAATGTTCTTCAAGGTTCAATAATGAATTTATATGGCTTATAATTTTTTTTAATGATTTTTAACCCACAAATAGCAATTCTACTCAAAAATAGTCATTTCTACTAGAGGTCGACCGATGTATCGGTTTTACCGATTATCGTCACAATAGTTTTTTTGCTGGAACTATCGATATCGGCAAAAATCCATGCCGATAGTTTTCCGTGCTGCGTCCGTTGCTGTCACGGCTGAGAAGGGTCTTCTGTCATCAAACATTGTCGAGAGCGGCCTCTAGTGGGTTGAAATCACTGGACAACACTTGCTATTTGTTTAGACACGTGAATGCTGCACACGAAATAGTCGGAAACTTCAAGACTGCAGATTTAACTCACCGACAGAAAATCCTGCCGCACCACTAGCGCAAATTCCCTGTTTCCATTAATTACATTATATTTGTCCCGACTTGTTGTTAATACTTTATTTATAGAGCTATAATATAGATTGCGCTTTCTCATTCCGTTCGCTCCATTTTTTAAACCCGAACTTTAAACTCATCTATGCCTCTTGGTCTTTCTAGACTCTTGAGTAACTTGTGTCCGTTTGGTGATTTAAATAAAACCGTTTTAAGTAACGCTGCTCGATTGTAACCGCGACATTCCCGAGTGGTTGGTGATATACCGGTGAGTTCTCCTAGACCAGAGGTCGGGAACCTATGGCTCGCTCGCCAGATCTCTCACCCTTTACTAACAAATGATCTATTACAAAAATTAGACATCACTAGAGATCAGCAATTCCTTTGTTGTAGAGCCTACATAAGCTCTACATATACATGTAAAATAATAATACATTTTCTGTACCGGCCATTATTTTTCTCTTGCACGCGCAGAGAGAGAGAGAGAACTGAAGAGAATTCACTCCTCTCAGGTTGTAAATCAACCTCACAGTAAAAGCCCTGCACAATTTTTGACGATTTGTTGCATATTTGTGTATTTTAGTTTCCATGGTCCTAATAAAGTTACTATTATTAAAACGTTATTGAAAACACACACCACACACATTTATTATTATTATCATCATCATTATTATTATTATTATTTTTAGAGTTTTTTTTACTTTGCGCTCTTTCGGAAAAATGCTTAACCAAAATAAAAAAATACACACAGGTGCTAAGGATCCAACAAGGCGAGTGGCTTGCCCGACCCCTGAATAGAGGCTGCGGGGGTGAGGGGTAGGGACAAGAAGATCGGAGGCTTGGGGGTAAGGGATATAGTTGGCGGAAGCTTTTATTTTGATTAGATAATCATCAAGTGTGCAAGAATAGAAGCAGTTAAAGTGTGAGAGTATACATAAAATATCCATATTTATATAATTTTAATGCTATAGCCTTTGTGTATATATTTAAAAATATGCATCTTTAAGCATGACAGTTGAAAATAAGTGGCAACACTTTAAAATAAGAGTCAATTTGTAGCATTAAGATTAATGAAAGATGTGTAAGTATTAATCCTTGTTAGAGTGTGTTAATTTCAAAATTTTTATTATTATTACTACTACTACTACAACTACTAATGTTCAGTACTGTTTTTTATAGTAAAGCACTATTTTAGTTTTCGTTCAGTATCTATTTAAAAAAATATTGGTTGGTTAATCTGTATCGGCCAGTGTGGTCCAACCTAACTATCGTATTGTAAAATCCACTATCGGTCGACCTCTAATTTCTACTCAATAATATATTAATATTTTAATGATTTTTTTTTTTAGAGCTTGACATAAGAAATTTGTATTCATTCTAGAAATGTACATGAATTTTTTTGAATTTTTAAATAATTTTCATGACTTTTCAAAGTCAAAAGTCTTTTAAAATTCATTATTTTTATCCAAAGTTTTCCCAAGACCGCGAGGGTTCTGGCTCTTAACATTTTGGGTGGTTTTGTTGTGTTTTTATTTATAAATATTTCTATTAAAAAAATTGTATACATTTTTTTTTTCCAGCTTTAAATTATTTTAACACCATCAAGGTTGTTTTTTTTTTTTTTGTTTTTTTTTGTTAACTGCTAATAACCCTGGAATGAAATATGATGACAGTTTTCATCTCGCTTTTACTGTTTTTGTATTATACATGTATTCATGTATAATTTTCTGACCCCCTTAAAAATGTGTTTAAGCCCCGTAGTGGGTCACGACCCCCTGGTTGAGAACAACACTGGTCCCATGTGTTTGTGAGGCAGATATCTTAATTGTTCAGTTTATAATTGTCATTCGGAATTCTGCTGTATTTGTCTTGGATCATAAGACATTTGCGTTTGTTTTTGCATAATGATTTGGTTTCTCCAGAAAGCTTTGGTAAAATGTGCCACTAGGAGGTACTGTTGAATTGGTCTTTCACCCCTAGATTGCATCTACACCGAGGCGTCTGGCATGAGTTATTCAATTGCCTTAATGATGAGTTATCTGAACACATGTAACCTTATATGGCTGTGATACTCGATCTCAGCCATAAAATCCTTTTGAGACGCTCTTGATGAAATCACCGATAAAAGGAGCAGAATGAGATTACACACCACTTCATGCCCCTTCTCATTAAATAAATGGCAGAACTTCAGAAACACCGCTAAGTAGACGAGTTCGTTACATCATTTTGCCTGAAAGCAGCTCTCTCGCCCACAGTAAACACCCTTTGTCTGACATCATGACAGATTACCAGCCCTTAAATTAGCTCATGATTTTACCGACATCTGTAGAGTGTTCAGAGAGGGGGACGTTCATCAGTTTATGGTCAGAGGAGGTTTCCCAAAAGCCTGTTGTTACAAGACCACATGAGAGACCAACTGGATGCTCCTCAGAGAGACTGCAAATGTGCGCTTGCTCGGCATGAAGTCTTATGAGGGAACGCAGGAGACTGTCTAATGTCTCTTTTGCTTGGCCTGGTGCAGGTCATCTCAACGGCCCATTTGTAGATCTTGCATTAGAGCCGTCTGAGCGTGTGCTGGACTTACGTAATCAGGCTTCAAGTTGTGTCCCGTAGTCTAAAGTCAATGTATTTTGGATATTCTATTGTTCGATGCAAGCAGGGTTGTGCATGTTGTGCATTTGCACTCAAGTTTTTCACTGACACACTGAGCAAACAGAAATACATCATTCTTCACATAATGAACTGATTCTGAGCAAGCATCTTGATTTTGGTTTGCGGTAATCGTGTTTCAGTGCTTGATGTTTCTGCCCATGGGGTCGACCAGGATGCGTCGTTTGTGGCGCCAAAGGTTCTGACCCATCGTGATGGATTGGTCTCACACTCACAGTGGCGGCTTTGGGCTTTTAGGAGAAGCATTTTTAGCACAGATATGTTATTTTATATGTCTGCAGTCCGTTTAAAAGTCCTGTGCAAAAGTCCCCTGGCTTTCGGAGAGCCAGAAATGCAATATTTGTATAAAGCAATTAAATAATAACCTAAAAGTCACTAGATGTGGGTCCAACTACATATGACATTGTGAAATTGATCACAACAACAGTTTTGATATTCAAATGTATCTATACAGTGAATGGTACAAAAAGTAATACATTTTTTGGGGGTGTTTTCTGAGCAATTTCATCATTATTGTCTCATTGATTTAACACTGACTATTTTTAAATGAAGTGGTATTAAAATCACTACATTATAATTAAAAATATGCTTTTACATACATTTACAGTATTTAAATGCTCAAATAGTTAAATTGTGTTGAATTGTGTTTTCAAAACTTTCACAAGTATTCAGAAGTTCCTCTTACTATATCACAAAATTGTAGTGAAATTTTGAAAACTCTAAATGCACAGTTTTACAACATTTTATAAATCATAGCTCAATGCAAATTGTCCCTAACTAAATACTTAAAAAACATTTTTTTTTTTTACATTTAACTAAAACTAAATGTATTTGTAACTAATGGATAATTGTGAAAAAATATTGTTGCAATTATTGTAGTTATAAAACAATTTAAAATGTAGCCTAGTCATTTTTAAATTATTGATTTAATTTTGTTTAATTAAGTTGTATTAAAATTACTTCAAAATATGCTTTGATAAGTTTATTACATTTAAATTTAAATACATTTTTATCAAAAAATAATTTTGCAACCCTAAATGCCCAGAGTTAGTTTCACAACGTTTTTCCAAATTATACCCCAATGCAAATTTTGCCTGAACTGAAACCTGAACTAATGGCTTCCTGAAGACATGTGAAAAGGTGTGAAAAAATTATTGATCCTCAATATCAATGCTCGGGTCTCTGAGGGATAGAATCATTAAGAAAAGTTCAAGGATTTCGTAACAAGCTGCATGATTTGAGGCATCATTCATGTTCGGGCAGGATGAGTTATAATGAATACTCTATGCTTGACTGTCGGTTTTTTTTTTTTTTTTACAGCCATGTTTTTTCTTCATGCTCCCTCACTGCAGCATCTGCTCTGTGTGTGTTTGTAGAAATGGACAGGAACCTGGAAGCTGGAGACACTGAGCAGGTCATTCCACACCTCCACCGAGAGCTGCAGGAGGCCCAGGAGCTCGCCAACACTGGCAAACAGAAATGCCTCGAGCTGCAAGGTACGGCAGCGTACTAAACGCTCCTTCAGTAGTGATTCGGCATTAATAATCGAGGGTCATGACTGCACTGGCATTAGTGTGAATCGCTGAATGTCTTTTTCTCATCAGCACTGCTGGAGGAAGAGAGAAGAACCAACAGACAGCAGACTGAAGAATCTGCTAAACAGATCCGCTTCTTACAGAGTGAGTCATTCAACACTTACATGAAGTGGGCTTTAGTGTTTTGACTTTAATCTTCAAAAAGACTTCTAAATATAATCATCAGCATGGGTTGATCAACTTCTAAATATAATCATCAGTATGTGTTGATCAACCAAAATAATTTTTTAAAATAATCAATTGATTACATTTATTTAATCAACACTAAAATAAAAACTGAGTTGCATATAAACATTTAAATTAGGGCTGCCCCCTAATAGTCGACTAATCATTAGTCGATTAGAAGAGGCTTGGTCGACCAAAATTTTATTAGTCACTTAGTGGCAAAAAAACCCACTGGAAGTCACGCAGTTCGATCGACTGATCGTAAACGGCTATAATACAGTACATCAGGCAGGACATCCAAACACTCGCCTATCATTCATCGACCTCAAATATGGCTTATCATCTGAAATATGTAAGTATTAGCAACTTTACATGGCTGCTCAATCTAGAGAAATGTGCACTGTTCAAGTGTCTGTGTGGAGTGTGGAAGCTGAACAGTAGCTCACTGCAGGACAGGTGGCGGTGCCGGTGCGCTCACTTGATGTTAAAATACTCCCTCATGTTTGGTCATACAGATAAGAGTAAAGCATCTTTAAAATCGGTGAAGACTCTACGTTTATTTGTGTGCACAAATAATGAAAGCAAACAGGATGCGCTTTCTGCCGTCTAGGTCTATGTGAACTTGAGCGCGAAACTGTGTATCTTTGCCTTACAGACAATAAGTGAAAGTGAAATATAATAGATAATATATAATAGAGAGTGAAATGTCTACTTTCAAATGAACCAATTCAAATGGAAAACAAATATTCTCAGATTATGTAATCCATATGAAACATGCATACAGGCGCATCCACTACTGTGGAGATGACGAGTCAGTGTCGCAGACTTCATCTCTTAAACCGAAAACAAAGAAAGCACTAGTTTATCAAATTATTAAAATGTTAATGCAGTCTCCTTACTGTTTTTCACTGACACATTCATAATAATTTCTTCTGCCGGTGCGCTGTGGCAGCATTATGTGTGTGCTTGAGCGCTTATTAGGCTATGTAGGCGATTAAAGGCTCATTATTATGATTTCAATGGTTTATTAATAAACGTGCAATTAGTCGACTAATGTTTAAAATGAACATCTACTAGTCGACCAGAAAAATCCTTAGTTGAGGGCAGCCCTAATTTAAATTGTACACAAGGCAGTTTTTATATCAACTTTTTAATTATATAATTAAGTTTCTGCTCCAATTCGTTGTTGAAATATCATTTAAACTGTGGCTGTAATTAAACACTGTTTTTATGACAAATTTATTCAAACATAGATTAATAATGAAGTAAAATTATAATTAATATTTATGGAAGTGTATATATTTTCTTCTCTACAGTTATTTTTTTTCTATCTGACTAATGAGTTTATAAAAATTGAATGGCTTCCTGAGATAAATGTTTTATTGACATCTTTACGTGGTTGAAACACTTTAAGTGATTACATGAGACATGATGTTAAGTCATACAGTTTTATTCAGCATACCTTCTGATGTTCATTCATGTTTACTTTTTTGCTGTAACTAGTAGTAATGAGGAAGAGATGATCGGTTCAGGTGCCGCTTGAACTAAGGTGCTACAGTGGTCTGTACGACCATGAAGAAGCATTGCATTTTGTTATAAAAATTACAATTTGAACATTCAGTCTTTGGTTCATATCAAAAGCTCAAAGCTTATTGCAATTATTGGATTCCAGACACACTACAAGTAATGTTTAATGAACTGAAAACAGCATAGACTAAAATATCTCTGTTGGTGATTAGGGCTGAGACAATAAATCGATGCATCGCGAACCGAGAAATTATTCTCCATCTATTCTGAGATTTTCCGAAGGCATTGCAATTCTCTCTCGAATCGATTCTGAGCTTAGTTTTTAACAGCAGATGGCACTGCGTGCTTTAGAAATAGCCGAATTCTGCTTGCTTCCAGTTCCTTATACACGCACCATTTGAACCTAAAATAATCATTCATAGAGTTTGAAAAGGTTAAAGCAATAAACTAGGTTAGTGGATAATTTGGCAGCAAAAGTTTTTCTAGAAAAATCAGTGCACAATCATTTTAGAAATCCAAATATTTAGTGAAAAAAATATATTTTTTTCTAGAAATTGGAAGAAAATTTGATGCGTAGTGTATTATATCTGTGAAACACTTATTGAGCCTTTCTTTTAACAGTTTAAAAATTCTGTTAATGTGCACGTTAAAGACAATTTATAGTCTTTTCTACACCCGTGTTCTGTTCTCACAGACACCCGGTAGCAAGTAACAAAACAACACTAAACTCCGGCAAGAAGATAAAATCCTTTTTGCAAAATCATAGACATGTCAAGTATAATGGGAAAACAGAATGATCTTGGAGAGAGCTCTACCGAACTGAGTGTCGTAACCGAACGCAACCAGGGTTTTAGTTGAACGAATGACTGACAGCCACAGCGGAGAAAAGAGTTTGTGTGAACTTTAATGTAAGGACTTAAATATTCACATGTAGCTCACATTAAGCTATAGTATGGCTTCAGAAGTAACACAGAATAATCACCACAACGGGGGGGGGAATCTCGATTGGGACGACCCCTCTCTGACCCGATCCGAGAAAAATGGCACTATCGGAGCCGATACCCGATTTGAATATCGGATCGGAGCATCCCTAATTACAAGGATGTCCAGGGGCGTGTTTAACATTAATCTGCATACAAAAAGCATAAAAGCGATTGCAAGACATTTAAAACACTACATACTTCAGTTCCGGAACAAACAAGTGCTCTTCATCATGAACATTTGAGTGTGCGGTTAAAAACTAGCCTAGAGCGCCACCTGCTGTTAAAAACTAAGCTCAGAATCATTGAGAAAAGAGGGGGGAAAAAAAGCACACTGCATTCGATATATCAGAATCGATCCACGAAACGCGATGCATTGATTTATTGTCCCAGCCCTATTCGTGATAATGAAGATTAATTAAAATGAGAAATCGTGAAATCAGTGATTTCGGCCCTCCAAAACCAAATATTTTCGGTTGCCATATTTACATTTTTAGACCTAATATCACCCATTAATCATGTCAAAATCACTGTAACTCTTCTTTGTCTTCAGCTCAACTGGCGAAGCTCCAGTCTGATATGGAGGCTTTACGTGAGCAGAGAGAGAACACCATCACCACCACCCGCGAGGAGCTCTACAGCGCCCAGGAGGAGATCCTGGTTCTCCGGCACGCCATGGAGTCCGCCACCGCTGAGCGGGAACGAGAGATCGCCACCCTGCAGGGAGACTTGAGCGTCGTCACCGCCGAACTGGACAAATGGAGACAGACGGCAGCCAAGTATGAAGTGGAGATCAGCAACTTACAGGCCAGCTTCCAGCTCCAGAGCCAGCACCAGGAAAGAGCTAGCCAACTTCAAGGTACTCCATTGGTTTTTGGCCATTAGGAGGCCTAGCTCAGCAGAATCACTGTTAAACCCGGTTCAGCAGTCAGGCCAGCTTAGCATGTCGTCATTGGCGCTCCTGCGGTGAACCTGCTGCGTCCCTGATGTGCTGTTTGGCTAGTAATGTTCCCTGTATGTCATAAATCAAGCTGACTTCAGAGGAACAATGGCTGAGATCATCACTGATGTGGTGTTTTGTGATCTCTCTCTTTTCTAGCGCCTTTGATTCCTGTTTGGAAACATTTGTTTCCTCTCATTTGCTTTGTATGAGTTCAGTTTTTCTGAATTACTGGCCTTGAGAAGAGAACTGAGTTTGAGTTAAATGAGTAGAAAACATGCAGTACTTTTTAAAAGATTGGGGTCAGTAAGATTTTTATTCAGCAAAGACGCATTAAATGTGACAGTAATGACATTTATAATGTTACAAAAGGTTTCTATTTCACATAAATGCTGTCCTTTTTTTTTTTTTCGAGCTTTGTATTGATCTACGAATCCTGAAAAAAAAAATGCTTCCACTAAAGTTTCCACACAACATATTATGCAACAATTAACTACTAAAAATAAAAATAAATCTCGAGCAGCAAAATTCAGCACTTTGATTACTAGAAGAAATGACATTTTCAGTATATTCGAGTAGAAAACAACCATTTTAAATTGTAATATTTTTTCACCATTTTACTGTATTTTTAATCAAATAAATGCAGTCTTGGTGAGCTTTAAAAAATATTTAAAAATCTCACAGACCTCAAACTTTTAAATAAGTGTAAGTCAAAAGATGGGAATATATGACTCCCCAGAGCGAGGTAATGTTTATTGGCATTTTTATGGACCTAATATTATTATAAAAAATATTGCGATTTTAGTTTATTCAGTGTGTTTCTTTAAGTCCGTACATTTCACCAGACTTCTTCACATATTGAGAAGGCACACATGCTGTATTAATTTCACTGGGGTCTTTCCCTCCGGGCCCTCTTTAATGTGTTGTCCAGAGGCACGAAAAACAGATTGTGTTATCGTCATCCTCTGGGTTTATTTATTATTATTGGAACCTGTTTTGTTTTTCACAGAAAAAGTGCATTAAAAGGTGTCGGACAGTGCTTCTGAGATCGTTTAAAGCCATTTTAGGCTACACAGAATCTCAAGCAGTAAAATTGAACATGACAGGATAAAATTAACTCTAGTGATGTACCAAAATAAAAAAATTCCAATCTGAAACCAAAAAGTCTGGACACAGACACACTGGACAAAAGACAGAATATGAAAATGGTAAATTAGCCTGTGTTTGGAATAACGATAAATGTGATTTTGTTTTAATTTTGCATAATCACTTAAATCAGGTGATGGTTTTAACTGGTAATATATTAAATGGTAGTATATTGTATGGCGTGATATTGTAAAAAAAGAACTTCTAATTGCTAATAAATACATTGAATGTTTATTATAAGTTATAAATTGCATATTTTGTATGTTTTGTAATATATTTATATAACTTTTTAAAATATATATTATAAAGTCTTATATAAATTTGTTAATTAATTTAATGTATATTTAAAACTTCAACATTTTAATTTTAGTTTTTTTTAAACTAAATGATATTTTAATGAGCTGAACAGTGGTTGCACTTTAATACATTATGTTATGGGGTGTGAGTATAGGGAATCAATTTTATAATTAGTTTTTCTCTCTGTTTCTGTGTGTCAGGTGAATTGGAGAAGCTTCAGGGCGAGTGCTCTGGTCTGCAGAATGAATGTGACAGTCTGCGGGCTGAGAAGACCACACTGATGCAGAAACTCCACAGACTAGAGGAAGAGCTCGACAGGTGGGTCGCATTCACACAAACAGGCTCTCAGTGGCGTTTAGATCGTTTCACACAACAAAAGTGAGTCAGGTTTTAAAGATTTTTTTAAAGCCGTTTTACATTGTCAGATTCCACACCTGCTCTCTTAAATGAAGAATGTTTGAAACGCCATATTGCACAACAACTGCATCTCTTTGTATTTACAAAAGACTATTTCAATTATGCTTTTTCAAATAACTGGATACCATTGTAGTATTTAAGTACCTTTGTCCTGTACTTAATCTCTGCCTTAGGCAGTGTGTGTGTACGTCTCTGTGCTGACATTATCGTTTTATAAGTCACCGCTATGAGCTCACCTGCCCTAGACCTTCACATTATTATTAGGAATGTTCTAGAACATTCTCTCCCATGTCACAAATTTATTCCATTCATTCTGAAAACTCCACAGAATGTAAACAGCACAATCTTTGACTTTATTTTCCGTTCTTTGTTTCACAGCTCCAGAGAGCGGAGCACGACGTTGAGCAGCAGCCTGAATGCTCTGGAGAAATCCCAGGGAGACCTGGAGAATAAGCTGGGCTCAATACAAGACCAGCACCAACAGGACGCTAGCAAACTGAAGATCCAGCTGGCTCAAGCCGAAAGCCGCACCAGAGACCTGCAGAAAGAGGTATAAGCAACCAAAGACCACCCAGATCTTTGATTGATAATAAGCTGCCAAAATGCACAACACATTAATTACTTTTATTCAGCAAGGATGCATTAAAATTAATCAAGTGACAGTGAAGACCTTTATAATAGGGCTGTCAGTCGATTTAAAATTTTAATCTAATTAATTACAGGTTGCTGCGATTAATCTAATTAATCGCAAACTAAATTTGGCTGTGAAAATACCCCCAAAAGATAATTTAAACTTATTAAATGTATTAGGCTACAATGGCCTAAAATAAAGTATGGAACATAAAAGAAGATAATTCGAGAAAAATCTCTGTATTTTTTGTTCATGCAATGAAAGTCACTAGTGACCAAAACAGTATTCAAAATACCTTCTTTTTTTATGTTGTGCAAACGAAAGTAAGACATTCAGGTTTGAATAGGGCTCGAATGCGATTGTGTGCATCTCGTCAGTAAAGCCGGTTCTGGGATTAGTACTAAATCTCCATCACTTGCTTTCAGATGGAGCAGCATTTACTACACAGAGCCGTAGTTCACTAACAAGCTACACAAAATCACGTTCATAATCGCAGACGATATAATTGCGTGATAATGAATTTGAAGAAATCGTTCTGCGATTATGAAAACTATTTGCGTAGCTTGTCAGTGAACTACGGCTCTGTAGAAATGCTGCTCAATCTGAAAGCACGTGAAAATACCACATTTAATAGTGTTTTTACTCCAAACTCACTTCATAAAATCAGTCGAGTGTTTGAAATAAATCTTTAAAGATGATGTGGCTTCTTACACAGAATAACGCACACAACATATTTATAGTATTCTAAGCAGTGATAAAGGCTATGTCGATTAGCATTGCATTATTATATCATTTATTATAATAAAAATTATAATAAGGAGAACTCAAATAAATCATATATTGTCGTAGTCGTGTGTTTATTAGTCAAGGTGAATTAATGAAAGCAGTTGAATCTTCTGTTTATCCAGCTGCAGCGAAATCTCCTCCTGGATTTCTTCTTTGGGGCATATTTGGAGTTTTAGCGCGAGAGTGCCTTCTGACCAATTTACTGCTGATCACAGAACCGTACTTAATTGAAAGATACGCATGACAATTGCAGCTTCTGTCGAATCGCGAAAAAAATTTATGCCTTTGAAATTTCAATTTCGATTAATCACGCAGCCATGGGTTTGAAAAACCATGGGGTGAGAAAATGACGATTTATTTATTTATTTGTATCATTTATTTGTGGTGAACTATCCTTAATGTTTTTTTTTTTTTTTATAAATGAAATGCTACTCTAAAGAAGAAACTAAAGCTACCAGCAGATGGCGGTAAATGTCTTCACGAGTCGATTCGTTCAAACGGCTGATTCACTCAGGAATTCAGTAAACGTTCTCTCTATGGACTACTGAATCATTGGTTCACACGATTCGTTCAAAACGGATTCATTCAGAAACTAAACACCGCTGTGCTGCTCGGAGATGCACAACAGTTTTGCTGTGGCTTTATAGGTAATATTTTAAACAATATTGTTAACAAAATGCACAATATTGTGTTTAAATTTTGCACAATATTAAATTCTTATTTACTGAACTGTTGGATAAAATCACATTTGCACTCGTGTTCTTAGTGACAAACACAAGCACGGAAAGGATAGTGATTTCTGCTGGTCTGATATCGCTTATCATATGATCATAGATGCAAACTACTCACCTTTAGGTGACAACTCACTTTTTTTTAGATCAAAATAGGTCACCTATGAGATTTGCTTAGAGCCAATGAGAAAGTGTTTTATGGGGTGGGGTGGGGTGGGGGTCTTACAAGGGTACTTGTGATTTTACAAGGGTAAATAAAGAACTGGGACCGGTTGCAGACTGGTCGTAACTTTATATTCAGTTATGAAAAGGTAGACTGGTCTTATTTGTATTGGAAAAGTAAGACCGATAACCACTTGGCAACTGCTAGTAAGTTTTGTATAGTATTTTCTTTACCTGTAACAAATTGAATCTAAAGCTGGTGTCTTGGCTTTCCTTGCCTTTTTGCACCTCTCTTTCTTCATGTGTTCAATACTTTTCCCTGTGTCATTCAACTTTAATACACAGAACTTAATTTCTGAACTTATTTGTTTTGTTTTCTTTTATGTATGGATTACTTTGGTTGTTACCAACATCTGGTGAAACTTTCATGTCAACAGCACCTCTAGAAATATATTTACTGTGTTCAATACTTATTTTACCCGCTGTATCTTTAAAAAAAAAAAAAATCCATGTGTAGCATGCCCCCGGTTCTCACCCCCCCCACTTACCTGTTTGCATCTCTGTATGATATAAATATGAGACAAACTCATACAGGGGCATTTTTTTGCCCCAATATCTTAAATTTTAAGGCATAACTGCATTTATGAAGTTGTTACCCTGCATCATATTTGTCAAAAGTCAACTGTATGAAATGTAAGATGACGTACAGGTATTGGGGTGGGGCCAGTGCATTAATGGCGTTAAAATATTTTAATCGCGTTATTTTTTTCAAATAATTAGTTACGCGTTAAACTGCAGCACTAAACTTATAATGTTACAAAAAGATTTCTATTTCAAATAAACGTTCTTTTGAATTTAATTCATCAAAGAATCCTGAAAAAACAAAATCACCCAAACAAATATAACGCAGACACAAATGTTTCCAACTGCAGAGAAAATGTTTCTGAGCAGCCAAATCAGCATATGGAATAGGATTTTGAAGCGATTAACAGGGCTGTGAAAAGGTTTTTGCCCCCTTCCTATTTTTTTTTTTTTGCATATTTGTCACACTTAAAAAGATTCAGATCATCAAAACAATTTTTAATATTATACAAAGATAATGCAAGTAAATACAAAATGCAGTTTTTTAAATGATGATTTAATTTATTAAGGGAAAAAAGCTGTCCAAACATGCCTGGCCCTACGTGAAAAAGTAATAGCCCCCTAAATCTAATAACTGGTTGTGCCACCGTTTGCAGCAAGACAACTGCATTCAAGTGTTTGCGATAACTGGCAATGAGTCTTTCATTTCGCTGTGGAGGAATTTTGGCCCACTATTCTTTGCAGAATTGTTTTAATTCAGCCACATGGGAGGGTTTTCGAGCATGAAGGGACTGTTTAAGCATCTCAATCGGATTTAAGTCCGGACTTTGATTTGGCCACTCCAAAACCTTCATTTGTTTTTTCTTGAGCCATTCAGAGGTGGACTTGATGGTGTGTTTTGGCTTCATTGTCATGCTACATAACCCAAGTGTGCTTGAGCTTGAAGTCACAAACTGATGACCGGACATTCTCCTTCAGGATTTTCTGATAGAGTGTAGAATTCATGGTTCCATCAATTATGGCAAGTCGTCCAGGTCCTGAAGCTGCAAAGCAGCCCCAGACCATCACACTACCACCACCATGTTTGACTGTTATGATGTTCTTTTTATGAAATGCTGTGTTGGTTTACGCCAGATGTAATGGGACACACACCTTCCAAAAAGTTCAACTTTTGTCTCATCAGTCCACAGAATATTTGCCCAAAAGTCTTGGGGATAAACAAGATATTTTTTGGCAAATGTGAGACGAGCCTTTGTTATTTTTGGTCAGCAGTGGCTTTTGCCTTGGAACTCTGCCATGGATGCAGTTTTTGCCCAGTCTCTTTCTTATTGTTGAATCATGAACACTGACCTTAATTGAGGCAAGTGAGGCCTGCAGTTCTTTAGATGTTGTTCTGGGTTCTTTTATGACCTCTTGGATGAGTCGTCGCTGCGCTCTTGGAGTAATTTTGGTAGAACGGCCACTCCTGGGAAGGTTCACCACTGTTCCAAGTTTTCTCCATTTGTGGATAATGGCTCTGACCATGGTTCGCTGGAGTCCCAAAGCCTTAGAAATGGCTTTATAATCCTTTCCAGACTGATACATGTCAACTATTTTAATTCTCATCTGTTCTTGAATTTCTTCATATTGCGGCATAATGTGTTGCTATTTAAGCATGCTTCACTTTGTCAGACAGGTTCTATTTAAGTGATTTCTTGATTCAACAGGTCTGGCAGTAATCAGGCCTGAGTGTGGCTAGTGAAATTTAACTCCACTTTCTAAAATAATGTGGTTAATCACAGTTCTTTCATGATTTAACAGGAGGGGGCAATAATTTTTACGTAGGGCCAGGTAGGTTTGGACAGCTTTTTTCCCTTAATAAATGAAATCATCATTTAAAAACTGCATTTTGTATTTACTTGAATTATCTTTGTGTAATATTAAAATTTGTTTGATGATTTTAATCTTTTAAGTGTGACAAATATGCAAAAAAATTTAAAAACAGGAAGGGGGCAAAAACCTTTTCACAGCACTGTATGTGACACTGAAAACTGGAGTAATGATGCTGAAAATTCAGCTTTGCGTCACAGGAATAAATTCCATTTGAAATATATTCCACAGATAAACCAGTTATTTTAATTGTAATAATATTTCCCAATATTAGTTATTTTACTGTATTTTTGATCAAATAAATGCAACCTTGGTGAGCAGATGAGGCTACTTTCAAAAACATTAAAAAATCTTAGTCCCCCAGTTTTTTTTAAATGCAATGATTGCATAATCTCTCTGTTTCTCTCCAGTACGACGACACTCAGAATCTGCTCTCAGATCTGCGGCAGCAGTATGAGCAGACGGAGCAGGAGAAATACTCCATCAAAGACGAGCTGGAACAGTGCACGGTCAACCTCAAGCTCCTGCAGGAGAAAGGCAGCAGTGTGAGTCTCACAACCCACACAGTTCATTTGCAAAGCACCAAAAAACTCAACACATTGCTTTTAAGCCAGCATTAAGATCTTACTCCAGTTAATTAGCTATCATCCACATTACGCCATTTATCGCGGTTGTCAGCAGTCAGTGATAGATCTTACTTCACTGTTTTGCACGGCTCTGGAAAACACAGCAGAACACACATATACGGCATGATTTTGTGAGTCGTTAGCAAAAATGATTTGCAATTCAACATTTGTAGGCATCATAGGTGTATTAAAATGTTCTGTAATACTCTAAAAAGCTGTAGTTAAAATACCCAATATGTTTCATTAAATATTATTATTGTTTAGCAGCTCATATTGAGTATATATTCATTAACCCCTCAAAGACTTCAGATTTTTCACTTTCAGGTTCTCCTTTTTTTCATCATATGACCTAAGAGAAGAATTTTTTTTTTGGACACATTTTACAATTTATTCTTCATTTTTGGCCAGTTGTACACTTCAGTTTTTCGAATTTGCTACACAAAACAGTAGTTATCACCTTAATCTCCCACAGTTCCCTCAGAACAATCCCTTGCACACTGCTGATTGGAGTCACAATCACTTCATGTGTCGTTGATTTGAATTTAACACAGATAAATTGTAGATTAATTGTTCTTTAGTTGAATACAAATAACCAGTTTATTGTTTGCTGTGATTTATTAATGCCTTGAACACTGTCCTCGTTCCTGACGTCCTGCTTCTAGATGTTCAAATGTGTTTGTGGTTCTGGGGTGTTTTATATTTTTGTTTGTATTGATTTATGGAGAGTCCCTTCCACCGCACCTCTTTATTTGGCTGTTTTTGTTTGTATACGTTTGTATGTTTGTTGTAGTTGTTCGACTCCCCCAGCCTGATTTCCGTTGAATAGTTTGAAGATTGATTTTTTGTTTTATTTGTAATATCCCTTCCCTCCTCTAGCCATCCATATTGCAGCCTGTCCAAGCCATTTTCATCGGTCTATTCCTGGCTTTGCTGTATTGGTGCTTCAGCCAGTTGTGGTAGAAAGGTACACACGCTCCTGTTGAGTCTGTTTGTGTGTCTCCTGTATATCCACCTCTGTATATATCATCACATATATACGACCTGTGCATGGCAAACTCTCATCCGTCATCTCTGCACCTGCTTCGCCCCAAAATCCCTTTTCGGTGCTTGGCGACACGTGGGAACTCTTAACCAATTCCTCGTCCAGAATCACCAATTACTAACCAAACACATTAACTGTCTTGTCTTGCTTGGATCGGCATATAAATCTCTGCATTCTGGGATTTTGGATGCTTTTTCATTTTTGGGGGCATTTTGGTCATCATGTTGTCTTTCGTTTGCTGTTCTTCTTTACTTTTATCAATTTAAAGGCATATTTCATCCAAATATGAACATTCTGTCATCATCTACTCACCCTAATGCTGTTTCAAACCTGTATGACTTGCTATCATTCAAAAGAAGAGGTTTTAATAAATGTTCATGCTGCTCATTTCCATGCAGTGAAGGAATAAAGAGATCAGTGGCTGTCATACTGTGAAAATATAGGCCGAAGCAAGCCACAATGACATGTAGTACATTAAGTGTCAATAATTTCTGAAAATCATTCCTTTTTGTTTTAGCTTCCTAAAACAAAAAGGGATGCTTTTTCATATTCAAACGTAATGCATTAGGACAATTTTTGTCATTTAGGGCCCACCTAAAGGCCATTGAGGTTTACTCGCCATATAGACTACTTATTCCCTTTTTGTAAGATGAGTTTTTTTCTGTTTTTATATGGATTTCTGTATTTCCTGACCTGAAATATGAGCCATGAAATTTGCATAAAGCAGAGGAAAAAAATTGCTGCCATTGCAAATTTTATGCCAAAATAAAAGTTCCTGTTTAGAGCACAACAAAAAATAAATGCATAAAGTAAGATTATTAGTTTTTATTATAACACTAAGTAATAGAAACTATTCAGTACTAATTTTCATTATAATTTTACTTTTCATAAATTAACATGTAGTAAATGTTTATTATAAAGAATTTAAGTTATCATTCCAATACTTTGTTTCACAGTACAATATTACCAATTTCAATAGGAATGTATGTAGTGATTTAATTCCGATATGTAAAAAAGAAAAAATAATTTGCATTATAATATATAATTAGTACTTATTATATTAATAATATAATATATAATAAGTATCACAATATATAAAGTCATAAATATAACTATATTATCTTTATTTTATTACTTATTATTTTTATAGATTGACAGCCCTTGGTCACTGTTCACTTTTATACAGGGAAAAAAAAGCAGCATGAATATTTTGGTAAAATGCTTCAAACTTAGTCATACAGGTTTGAAACAACACAAGGAGCACAAAAGGAGCAAATGATGTCCAACTTGTCATTTTTGAGTGATCTGTTCCTTTAAGCGCAACTTTTCTTTCTTTGGGTTTGAAGAAAGACGGTTGTGTTTGCTTTTATTTGCTTTATAACTCCTGTGAGGTAACTGGTTCTCCCAGTTTTACTTAAATATTTGCTTTTCCTGTCTTCTCCCTCTTTCTCTCCGTTTCTCTGTGTATTTCTCTCGTAACTCTTTGTCTCTTACTATCACCCAGGTCTCTCTCTGTCTCTTTAGCTCCAGTCTCCAGTGCTTCTGTCCTGGTTGCTCTGGTGCATCTAAAATAACGACCTTTATTAATTGCATTGCTGTCGTTTCAGAGCGGTTGGATGCCCTGGATGCCGGTGATTGCCGCAGTGGTCGCTGTGACAGCAGTGGTGCTTTATCCCAACTTGTCCAAGAGCTCCTCCTGAGAACCAATCAGAACACTCGTCGTCTCTACCACTTCCTGTCCCCAGCACGGCCCTCTGTCCAACCTGAACATAATACCTCTTGTTTTGACAATACAGCCCCAATGTCTGTGTAAAATGCAAATGTATATATTATAGAAAGAAAGAGGGAATAAAGTTGTAACGCATATTATAGAATAAATAATCTATCAGCGTTTTTGTCACTCGGATGGGAATTTTGATGATTAAAATGGCCTAAACTAGGTCTACTGTTTCGTTTTCTTGAATGGGTACCACGTTTTCTGTTAGCAAGTTTTTGTTTCTTGGACTCTTCTTGTGGTTTGCCATCTTAGATGTGGCAATCCAACTAGATGTACAGCCAAATGAGGATCTGAACTCTAGGGCACAGAGGGGAGAAGTGCCTACTTTAAATACTAGTAGGACTAGTTCACATTGAAGTGCCACTCATGCAGCGTCTCATCGATTCGAATGGAAAAAAAGTCTAAATTTCACGTCGTCTGTGCTGTTATTGTGTGTTCGAGCCGACATGCTTCTAGCACAGTGATGTTGTTGTTCTCTATGGCTGTTTCTCTTGTATCATGTATTATAAGCAAATGTTCATGTCAGAGACACTACAAGTATCTAGGTGGTTTTGAAAATCAACGTTAGGATTGCGGTCAGCGTCAAACAGATGGAGCGTTGACCTAAAACAAAAACAAATGTTGTAGCTTTTTACCAACACACTGTCCTGCTGTTCGGACTGAGATGGAGCACTTTGGAAAACTCCTACAGTACCTCCTGAAAAAGGCTCTGGGATTTTGCTGCCTTACCTGTAACATAGGTTTCTTCTTACAGAGTGAAATTGGATGCAAAGGCTTTAAAATGAATGGGATAAATGGGTGGAACTGTCACAGATCCGCTCTCGTGAAGCACAGAAATGGGTGAGAGTGAATTATTTGGAGGGTGAATGGAATGAGTTGTTTAAATGTGGATGTGCAAGCTGCTTTGAGACTGCAGGAAGACGAATTAACCAATGATGTGTTTGGTGTGTGGTTCACATTTGTCTGCTGTGCTGTAAATAAACAGTCGTGGTGCAAAAAGCCGAGCTCATCTGGTTCAACGTGTCGCAGACTGTTTTTGCATCTTTTTTTGTTTCACTGGAAAGACATACTGCAACAAAAATTCATTGAACATGTCAACATGGATTTGACCATGAATGAAAAAAGCAAAGCTTGTAGCACAGAAAGTATAGCTTTAAACAGATCTCTTGCATCGAAAGCAGCGTTTTTGTTCTTTAAACAGCACGATGGATTTTTTATTTATAAAGTCCGCTTGGAACATCGTCCTTCACAGGCCGTTTGTAAATATGTATGTATGAATGTTTGTGTGTAAATATGTTATAGTCACAAAATAAACATTGGATATAAATGATATCGGTCACATCTAATTTGCTGCTGAAGCCAGTTTTTAGGATATGATGCGTTGGCCTTTTCTTATCCTTTTAATTGAGATACCAGTTCTTCGTTCAAGTTCGGTTTAGTTTAGTTTTATAGATGCATTTGTACCTTTCATTTGGCTTAAACACGTACAGTTTTTGACCAAGCGTTTTTTCTTTTAAATTGCAAATGAAAGTTTTGGAACTCGTTAACGATACCAACAAACATTAGAACTAAGGAAAAGATGCAAACGGTGATGTGAATTTAAACAGGTCGTAGCTGAACCTATCAAGGCTGGTTTTTGTAAGCATAAAGTTTGCATTTTTGTTTCTTCATGCTCTGTCAGTTCATAGTGGTGCAATAAAGTTTCTCACAAGTTGTTTGAAGTTGAAAATCAAAGCTAAACCTGGGCCTTTGGGAAAAGATCTCTTTAAACTGGTCACCAACTACCAACCAAGTCAGTACAGTACAGCACACTGCCTGTATATATTTTTATTCGTAAATATTGTTTGAGGGGTTTTTTTTGTCTTGAACAGAGAGCTTTTGTTTCTACACTTTTGTTTTAAACATCAAAGATAGTTCATTGTCAAAATTCTATTTTGTAAAGACAGAAAGGGTATTTGCACTAACCAGTGTGATGTGCATGACTTCAATAAAACAGCTTCACTTTACTTGACTAGTTTGATTCTTTTTGGTCAACACCTATTTCATGTATTTTTAGCTATATCAGCATATCATTTTTTTTTTTTTTTCCTGTATGGGTATCATCAAAACTAACATAGTATTTTTTTAGGGGGCAAACATTCACAAACGTAGCCGCGATGTCGCATTTCTAATTGTGTGTGCGCGGGTTCCGGTTTCATTACAGTAATTTTAGCTGTACAAAAACAGTCCGTTATGCTGCTTGATATGGTATTTTATATTATTTTAATTACCTATCATAACCATAAACACGCAAATAGTTTAAACGTTAATGATAATTGTTTTTAGTTATTTACCTATAGCAGCTAATGAACCAGATGTCTCGTATATTCACAGAAAACTGCTTAACGTTGTAAAATAAGGTGAATAGACCCCACATTTCTTGAAACTGACACAAAACTTATGTTAAATTATGATGTTTTCACCTTAAATGTTGTTTGTAGAAATGAACACAAGATGGCAGCCCTTACAAGATTTTTTTTAGAAGCTGTTATGTTTCTGTTTTCATGTGCATTATGAAGCGTCTTTGGCATTTACAAGGCCATATATTTGTTCTCAGGACAAGATTATAAGTGTTCCTTTCTCAAGCACATCTCCTTGATCTTTATTTCCAATAAGGTGTGGAATGTCTCGAATACCTTTGCTGAATTGTTCTTTTGTCTGGAAGTCAGGACAGATCTGTAAACTTGAGATTCCATGTTTCCTGCAGCGGTTAGAACCACATTCTCATGGAAGCCTGATAGAATGTCAAGCTGTCTGCACCCACTGCCAAAGCTCATCGACTCCTCTCTGACACACCCAGGGGCCCTTGGGGGCCTCGCTTTGACATGACTGTGACGTGGGTGTGTAACCGGGCCTGACACAGGACATAAGCGATGATAGGAAGTTCCCCGCCCCGTCTGATAACAGTTGACTGCTGAGATTTATGCAACATTACTTTCGTATCAGCACTGAAGCGAACTCAAATCGCAGGCTTTCTGTTCTCAAGTTCAATTTAAAACTATACTGTTGCTCATACAACGGAACATGCGTGAACAGGGTCTATAAATATGTATAATTTAGTCATAGTGAAATAACAGATATATATGTATATACAATTTTGGAGAAAGAAGCTGCAGAATATTAAAATGTAATCATGTTTTGAGATGGGGGGGGGGCAAGTTAAAGACAGGCTATGCATGTGCATCTGATATAAAATCATGCATTGAATAAATGTAATGAAATAATCGGCTATCAAACAGGATATAAATGGGAAGAAATAAAACATATCAGTTTACTATGATACAAAAAGAAAATTAAATGCATGCCTTTTATGACAAATTTGTATTTTCTCTTTCATTAGACAGTTAGCTAACTGTGCCAGGAACATATTAAAGGTTATTTTGGTTGCACAAGAAGAAATTTCTTTTAAAAATCCTAAATGATTAACTGGAAAACACATTAAAAGCATTGCTCAAAAGTTCTGGCAATCTCAGAATTAAAGCGGTACAGTAAAACATACAGATTAATTGTTAAATATGTGCCCTTCAGACAGAAAATGTGCCTCTGATTTCATTACAATGAATAGTGCTGATCTCTAACAGCGACATCCTGATGATTCAGATGCACCTGGAAATGTGATGCCAGCACTATCAAAGATCTCATGCAATCTGCTTTACCAACAGTACGTCATCCTACAGATGAGTCGGGCCGTGCCTGGGGGCCTCAGTTTGGTGCAGCCTGTGGGTTTGAGTCCAGACAGACAGACAAAGGCTGTAATCTGTGCTTCAGACACATTACTCGGCTCAGAAAGGTGGGAGATTGTGACGAGAATCCTGTCACTGCAATCTTCACTGAGGTTAAAAAATAACAAAAAGCCAAGACAAATGATTACAGGACAGACTTTTGCAGCGAACACAACTCATATTTACTTAATGACATTTAAAAATCTCTTTCAGTCTTTATTTAAAGGAATAGCTCACCAAAAAATTACACTTGTGTCAAATGTACTTACCTTCGGGCCATCCGATTTAGAGTTTATTTCTTCTTCAGATTTACAGGAATGTAGCATCACATCACTTGCTCAGCAATGGATGCTCTGCAGTGAATGGGTGCCGTCAGAATGAGAGTCCAAACAGCTGATAAAAACATCACAATAATCCACACCACACAAATCCATCATTAAGATGTTTTTTAACTTCAAACCATCGAATCTGGCCAAAATACGAATCCATAATCCTTAATATTGATTCCTCCAGTGAAAAGCGTTATTATGGATTATGGACTCATATTTTAGCCATGCAACAAGTTAAAAAACGTCTTGATGGATTTGTTTCTTACAAACACGCAGCTTTTGGCTTCACAAGATGTAAACTGATGAACTGGAGTGGTGTGGATTACTTGTGGATTATTGTGATGTTTTTATCAGCTGTTTGGACTCTCATTCTGACGGCACCCATTCACTGCAGAGCATCCATTGCTGAGACACTGATGCAATGCTACATTTCTCCAAATCTGTTTCCATAATGAAACAAACTCATCTACATCTTGGATGGCCTGAGGGTTTTCACTTTTGGGTGAACTGTTCCTTTAAGTGTTTGGCTTTGTTTCGAATGCTTCTCAAACAGAAGAGCTCAGCTGCTGTCATATCACAGATGTGCATCTTTCTTTTCATTTGTAAGAGTGTGATGCAATGTTGATCCACCCTGGTAACTAACGCTGATCATGTACTGTATGCTGCATGGAATAATAGCCGCTGTTGATACTGGAGTGAATTTTAAGACTCCTGTCAGCAAAGGTGGGAAGCCGTGCAGGATATGAGGGCGAGGGGAAAGGCGTGTATAATGAAAACGTCTGGATACGTCTGTTATGATTGTAAAGTGCTGCTGACACCTTCCCAGAGACAAAACAGAGCCGTCAGTGTGGCGTTCAGGAGCTTGCCAAACGTGTGGGAAACATTTGTCTGGCGAATCATAAAAGTGTCTGAAGGTGTCCATTACAGCGATGCATCTGAAATCTGTTAGACGGCCCTGTGTGGCTTTTATCAAACAAGCAGAAAGTGTTTGGGGGCCTTTTGTGGAGAACATTTTTGCAATCAGTACACATTTACACGATTATCTACTCTAGATTGCAATGAAAATTACTGGAGAAGAACACACACACACACACACAAGTAATCTAATCATTTCTCTTAATATTTCTTATTATGTAGAAACCCAGTTAATAAAGCATAGAACAAATGAAAGTTTAAAACAACATAAAAAGTTCAGGACAGGTTTAAGAACATGTCTTCAGTTGAAACCAAATTTGGACTATACTGTTTTAAGTAATTACCGACCTATATCAAAACTACCTTTCTTATCAAAAATTTTAGAGAAGGTTGTTCTGTCTCAGCTTGCGTCATATTTAGATATGAATGCTGTTATAGATATGTTTCAGTCAGGTTTTAGATCTCTTCATAGTACAGAATCCGCCCTTCTTAAGGTTTTTAATGATATTTTATTGACAGTTGATTCAGGAAAGGTAGTTATTCTTATTTTACTTGATCTCACAGCTGCTTTTGATACCGTTGATCATGGTATTTTATTGCAGCGTTTGGAAGATGTTGGTGTTAAGGGTACTGCCCTAGAATGGTTTAAGTCGTATCTAAAAGATAGATCTTTCTCGGTTTGTCTTGGAGATCTGTGTTCTACATCAGCTAAATTACATAGTGGTGTGCCACAGGGGTCTATACTTGGGCCTATTTTATTTTCATTATATATGGGCCCTTTGGGCTCAATTTTTCGTAAATATAATATTATGTATCATTTATATGCAGATGACACTCAGTTATATATCCCAATAGATCCAAATGTTTCTCAATCCTTTGATGGACTTGCTCAGTGTTTAGGTGAGATAAGAGCCTGGTTGGCAAGCAATTTTCTTCATCTTAATACTAATAAGACTGAGTGTGTTGTTTTTGGACCTTCTTCTGCTTCTAAGGAAATTATAAGTAGGTTGGCCGCTATGAAGATAAGTGTTTCAGATCATGTTAAGAATTTGGGTGTTATAATGGATCCAGCCTTAGTTTGAGATAAACAGGTTACTAATGTTGTGAAGACTGCCTTTTATCAACTCAGAATATATCTAAACTGAAAACATTTCTCTCTTTTAAGGACCTAGAGACTATTATTCATGCCTTTGTGTCATCACGCATCGATTACTGTAAGTCTGCTATATATAAGTATTTCACCAGGGTCAATTATTCGTCTTCAATTAGTACACAAATGCTGCTCCAGCTTTTGACTCGCACATAAGAAGAGAAGAGAGAGAATTAATCCAGGGTTTTGGTTCTTTACACTGGGTGCTGTAGAATTAGAATTGAATGTAAGGTTTTGTTGATGGTTTTAAAGCGGTGCATGGCATTGCCCAAATATATGTGGACCTATGATTCCGTATCAAAATTCAAGAAGCTTGGATCTTCGAATCAGTGATTCTTTAGGTGTCCCAAACAAGCTTAAAATCAACGGGGGATAGGGCGCTTCGCAGTGCTGCTCCGCGATTATGGAAAACCCTCTCCCAATGCACAGGAAATCTTCCCTCGTGGCACTGCTTGTAAGTATAGATTGACATGTACTTTTTGGTAGAGCTGTTTTAGAATTGACTGAGGGACCCGTGTTAGTTTTAATGTTGAAGCTGGATTGTGGAATGTATGATGTGCTGGAAAGAACTATTGGTCAAAGGCAGTGTTTTAAAATGGGCTATAGAAATAAAGTGGTATTGGATTATTGTATTGTATGATGCGTATTTACTGTGCATATAAATAATACATCTAGATTATTGTTATAACTTTACTTATATTTGTAAATATGCTTGTTCATTTCATTTACTATATATTTGTTTTTAGAGTTATCTGAGTGATGATTTATATAATTTCTTTAGGATTTTAAATCGACCTATTTTCAGTTTATTACAATTATCTATATAATATAGTTAAGTATAATTTAAGGAACAGTTTATAATCTGATGAATCAAACTTATTTAAATGTATGAGTTCCAAATTTTCCAATTTTACTTTGACTTTAGTTTAATGTTTTTAATTCTTAATTTTTAAATGTTACTTTATGCCAGCTTTATTTCATTAAAAAAATAGTTAACAGTAATAACCTGGTATCTAGATGTTTTTCCCCCATCGAGTTGTTTTCATTAATTATGCTATTGATGCTTACTATTAAGTTTGTGCTTTAACGCATTTATGATGTATTTCGAATAATGATATAAAATATATTTAAAAAAATCACAGGGTAGGAAAAAACTAACACAGTACCACGATAATAGTAAGCTTTTAATGCTTTAAATAAAAAACATTAAAAAAACAATAACAGTGCACGCAGATTTTTCTTTTCTTTTCATTTTATCATTATGCTTTACAGAACACAAGCAACATTTAATCGAAAAGAAATGTATAAATCATATAAAATGTTATATACAATTGTAAAAATAGCCAATATCTCCTATTTGACTTTTTATTGATCTTTATGTTGATGTTTTTATTAAACAGTATTTTGATTCTCTTGTAAGTTCTGGTTCGTGTGGAGCTCACCGGGCAGAGCAGGGCTGGAAGGCTGTAGCATGCTGTGCTGTAGAAAAGCAGGTTAGGTCTGATGCTGCGCAGGTGGCGTCACGCGCTTGCCGTATATAACAGCGCGCAGGCGCGTCGCGAGACAGAAAGAGTTCGGAATACAGAGCGCACGAGCGCAGACACATCCAGAGTTATTAACCACACCACATCACACAACACACGAGTATTCAGTCATCATGCCGGCCACAGAGAAGGACCTGGCGGACGACGCGCCGTGGAAGAAGATCCAGCAGAACACCTTCACGCGCTGGTGTAACGAGCACCTGAAGAGCGTCAACAAACGCGTCGCGGACCTGCAGCTGGACCTGAGCGACGGACTGCGACTCATCTCTCTGCTCGAGGTGCTCAGCCAGAAGAAGATGTACAGAAAATATCACGCCAGACCCACCTTCAGACAGATGAAGCTGGAGAACGTGTCCGTGGCGCTCGAGTTTCTGGACAGAGAGAATATAAAGCTGGTGTCCATCGGTGAGTTCAGCTGCTTTTGCCTGCTAGTCCTGAATCAAACAATACACGTTTACCCTTTTGCTGTGGGAGTAACCTAGCATTGTGTCGTGCTAGTAATTCGTATTCGTGTACCTTGGTATATTTAGTGTGAACCTGGGTTCAGTAAATTGGGACACTTTTGTCTTTGAGGTGACTGGGAAAGTGGCTCAATTACAGAAATGAGGCCCCTATATGTGACCCTGGACCACAAAACCAGTCATAAGGGTCAGTTTTGTGAAATTGAGATGTATACATCTTCTGCAAAGCTGAATAAATAAGCTTTCCATTGATGTGTGGTTTGTTAGGACAGTATTTGGCCGAGGTACAACTATTTGAAAATCTGGAATCTGAGGGTGCAAAAAAAAAAAAATCTAAATATTGAGAAAATCGCCTTTAAAGTTGTCCGAATGAAGTTCTTAGCAATGCATATTACTAATCAAAAATTCAGTTTTGATATATTTGCGGTAGGAAATTTACGAAATATCTTCATGGAACATGATCTTTACTTAATATTGTATCAATCATCTTGACCCATACATGTATTGTTGGCTGTTGCTACAAATATCCCCCAGCGACTTTGACTATGGTTTTGTGCTCCAGGGTCACATATGGTACAGCAAGGTACTTAAATGTGTGAACCAGGTGAAATGCCTTGATATTTTACAGTTTTAGTTTCTGTAATGGTAATTGCAAGATTCACTGCACGCTCAAGGTGTCATATGTATACCACAGTACTAAAATGCATGTATTTCTATTGTTTTGTAAGCGTTCAATGAATTTGCCGTTGTATAAACCAGAACAATACTAGAGAAGTAGTATTTGTGTTGTTATATCTTGCAGAGTTGGTCTCGGATAGAGATGGTGGTGCTAAAGCATCATCATATTCATCTACCATCGTATTTATGGCTCTAGACCAGGGTTCCTCAAATCTTACCCTGGAGGTCCAATGCGCTGCAGAGTTTAGCTCCAACCCTGATCAAACTCACCTACCTGAGATTTTCTAATGATCCTGAAGACATTGATTAGCATGCTCAGGTGTGTTTGATTAGGGTTAGAGCTAAACTCTGCAGGAAAGTGGATCTCGTGGGCCAGATTTGAGGATCCCTGCTCTAGACGGTTATAATAGGAATGCATGGATTTATTATGGTGTTATAGTACGACTGGTGCTGCCATATCCAGAAAAAAACATGGGAGTGTCACAGTATTTCTGTATTTTTTTTCTGTCTGTTTGTTGATCAAGTACTGTGCTGTACAATGGTATGTGTACAATAGATGTGTAACATGGAAGTACACACACACACACACTTTTTCTTTTTCTTCTCCCAGGCTTTTCTTTCTGCTTTCTCAACATCTTTGGTTTGAGGCGTTGCATCATAAACCAAACGTATTTTTGCGCATGTCAAAGAGTTGTTGAGATGATTCATTCACAGCAGATAAGAGATAACATCCACCCAGTGTCTATTGATTCTTACTAGATTATCCGTCTTATCTCTGCTGGATTTCCTTATTTGGTCCGGCGTGAGAAAGTTGCTCCATTAATTGCATTCTTGTGTTCATTAAGATTTAGAAATCCGGAGAATTTCAGGATTCCAGAGGCTTAGATATTAAGATGTAGTTTCACAATGCTTGTGTTTGGTGCCAAACACCTTTGGCTGGTTTGTGACATTCTTGAAGCCGATCCAAATTCATCAGGCTGCATTTCTTACGGCTTTAAGGGATTTCTCACGCTGTCGCTGTTGTTTTACATGCCAGTGCTTGTGTAAATCCTGGAAATAGATTATGAACGTATATTAAATCTCAGAGCCGGTGCTTACTGTTACCTGTACAGTCGGGGTCAGGACTTTTCATCCATATTTGGCAATCAGTTGTTTGCAAAATACATGCAAACATTGTCATGACAACGCCTTATCTGATTTCCTTGCAGTTCTTGCCTGGTTACGTATGTTTGTGAGCAAATAAATGACATCAAAGTTCATGTTTGTGATGAAATTTGAGGTGTGAGGGCCTGAGGAAGCTTCAGGCTGGACTTCCTGTTGTACGTGTTTCTGTGCGTCTCCGAAGCGGAGGATGAGCTCTGGGTTATTCATCATTCTTTGCAGAGAGATTTTCCCAAGCTTGATGTGTCTTTGGAGAGCCGTGGCGTGTCAATGCAGTGACCTAATAACCAGTCACCCATGCACTGCATCAGACTTCTCCGTTCATCTGAGGCAGTGGGAGTAACATGCATTCAGGTCTGAAGTTGCGTAAGATGGAGAGGATTGGATGGAGGACAAACTTTGTCAGTACAAAAAGTTCACAAGGACTTTTTAAAGAATTTTTAGCACATTTATTTTTCCCCTAAGGCTTGAAATTTGTTGTTTTTGTGCTGAAAACAATTTTTTTATGCCCTGTTTCTGCTGCTGTGCCTTTAGGAAGCACTCCCTTTGCATGGTTTGTATACAGCTGCAAATTTGTTGTTGAATGAAACACAATATTTATTTATTTAATTTTTTTCTCGCTTTTTTATTTGAATGAAAAAAGATTGCATTTTTTGTCCATTTATTTATTTTATCATTTTTATTTATTCTTATTTTTTCTAAGAAATATATTTTATTTCATTTGTATTTATTTATTCATATACAATGTTAGAAATACATATCATATATTTATAATATATATTTTTTATTCTGATCTTTTTCGTTTTTCATTCAAGTATTATAGCATTTGTAAAGATAATTTTTAATGTTCTTTATTTTAATATTATATATTTAAATTTTTTTGCTTCTATCATGCATGCTATTGTTTTTATAATTTTTTCATTTATTTCTTTATTTATTAATATACAACACTAGCAAATGTAGAATTATTTATATATTTCCTAACGGTGTGACCTTTCCAAAAATGCCAGCCTTCGATTGCACAATAGCGTGTTTGTCTGTAAATGGATCATTCCTGTGGTTAATGCATTCATCTGTATGAGTCAACCCACAAGTTGGAAGTTCAGATCGAATCATTTATTGCCCAGTGTGATCTCTCTGTGCAAACTTTTTTATAATCTTTAGGACTGTCCCGACTGGCATTTGCTGTTCTGAAACTTACAGTATGTTTTCCATGAAGTGTTTTTATTAATGCCTTAAGATAAATGTAGATTTCCTTATGAAGTGCCTTATTGAATAGCGCTACTCTTTCACTTGTTGCGCTTTTTTTTTTTTTTTTTACACTCTTTTACGGATTGTTGTGTCACACAGCGACTATGCAGGCCAGAAGCCTCTTTAGTTCGAGAGATTTACACACACTTCCTGCCAAGACGGTATTTCTCTCCAGAAACAGTCTTTGCCAGTGGGGCGTTTTTTTCATTCACACAACACATTTGGACCCGCGTGCGAAAGCGGGTTGAGCGTTATCGTGAGGTTCGCGTCATCGTTATGCCAGACTTTTCCAATGTTTGGGAAGGCAGCAGGCCCATGTGTTCAGAGATGGGGTGAGACATTACCCAGCCTTAAACACACATGCCGAAGGCGGCAACAGCGTCTGTGCTTTGACAGTAAATCTCACGGATTAATTTGCTCCCAGTGTTTTGTTTCGCCTAATCTGAATGTCAAAGACAATGGAAGCGCTAATGGAAAAGGTCAGTTGAAGAACTTATGGCTTCTTCTAGTCCAGAATAAGCGGTAAAGTGGTCTGGAACTTGAGCTGCAGTGGACTAATGTCATATCATGAATATTTGCACAGCCTCCGTAGTCCTCGATTGATTAGCCAGTTCCCACCCTCATTTCAGTCCTCCTTTGTGCTCCCCACCCCACCCCCCCCCCCCCCCAGCCTCTGCGAGTGCGGTTGGACAGTCGATGACGCTAATTACCATATCCAATTTCGTTCAAAATATGTACTTTGATCAGCATGTGGTCTTAAGCCGCCCCCAAAATTAGGCCTGACGTGGTTGTAATGATGTTATGAAGGCCGTGGTTCTTTACTCTGACTACTGCTCTGAATTTGTCGGATATTTTCCGACGACGTTTGGAGGGAAGGGACTCTTGAAGCACTGGTGACTCTTGCAAGCTCATGACACACCGGGTGGTGATCAAAGTGCGCTTTTAGCGAGAGTCGTTCACCATTAGTGTTTTTCCATATAGAGAGCCGATGTCGGGATGAGGATGTGCTGATGAAGTAGACATCGTTTGCTCCGTGAGATCGTGCGCGTGAATGATTAAGCGTCACTTCCTGTTATGCCTTTTGGGAGGTGATGCACATACTGCCAAATTGCTGTTTTGTCATGCCATAATTAATTCAGTTTGTCATTCACAAAATGATGGTTCGTTCCCCTAAGACAAGGAGTGGTTGTTAAAGAAGTAAAGCCTTTGACCATGAAACAAACTAACCTAAAGATATAGAAATAGAGCTAAGATTCCTTGCAAGTTACTTTTCTTGCTTGGCACTCTTGCTAATCACACTAGGGATGTAACGATTACCGTTTTGATGATAAATCATGATAAAATTCCCGACGGTTATTACGGTTTCATATTTTAATTATCATTCAAACCGTATTAGATTACCGCGATTTTGACTCAACTCGCGACAAATAAAATACGTGTCCAGCATAAGCCACAGATTTTAAGTAACACGCTCTCACGTGTGCGCACGGAAAGCCTAAATAAAACACAGAGTAGTTTCGTTTTTGGTGCTTGATGTGAAATCAGGGGCGGAGTCGGGCGGGGTGGAAAAGCTGGGATGGTTTATAAAGAGTGCCATGGGAATTATACAAATGAAGATATGAATGAATTAATTATATAGAAGGGACCCCTCTGAAGGTTTTGAATGTCTTCAGAAAAAGATCTCGTGGCTTTGTCGGTGTTCATCTTTCGATCCATGTAATACCTATAAGAGGTAGTGTTCTTAATCGACATTACTGCCTTTGTGCACCGAGGTTACGGAGGAAACGCTCTAATTCTCGCTTTTCCAGCAGACGCCACATGCCTAGTCAGCGATGTGGATTTACAGAGACCTGTATTGATATTACATTCAGCCTGTGCTGCCAGTAATGAATTCTGTGTGGCCAAACGAATACTGAATTCGATGCCCTTTCTCTTACTGTAGATTGACCGGTTGATGAAAAAAACAAGCTTATGCTGGATTCCTACACATTTAAACAATTCAGATAGTTATCTAGAATTATGATGCGAGCCCAGTAATAATACAGTTATAATCATTTGTTAAGCAATTATTTTTTGACTTTCTGTTATAAAGCGTTTGAAATGCTGCAGCCCGGTTTACCTTTTTATGAAAATTTTTCAAAGCTTTATTTGAACATTTAACATTAGATATGTCAACATGCCCTCTTAATTAGTTGTACAGTCAAGCTTGCATTTAAAATATCGGACCAGTCATTGCGAATGTTATTGTTTAGGTGATTATGCAAACAAGTCATTTAGTTAGTTTTGGTTTATTAATATAAAGCGCTTGGTGAAGTTTCGAAATTATGCAAGGGTGCAAGTGATTTGTGTAGTCACGTGTACTATTTTGTAAATTCAGCGACAATTTTAACAATAACGTGATAATACGATAACAGCGATAATTGGTAATGATAATGTGATAAGAAATGTTCATACCGTTACATCCCGAATCAACGCACACCAAAAAAAAACACACTTTTTAAAAAAAAAAAAAATTGTTGTGGCACTAGTCTCCGTTGTCGAAGAAGTATTCATGGTGGTTGTGATTACGAAAAAGCAATTAGGAGATTATAAAATACATATATGAGTTGTAAAGTTTGTATCATGTTGTATATATGAACATCAACATTCGCCTTCGGGGCCGAAATATTATAATAATAAACATTTTCTTCACTCAATCGTCAAGCCAAATATATTATAATTAAACAATATATTTTCAGCGCAGTCCCCTTTTTTGTTATCAAAAAAACAAACCACCCCCCCAAAAAAACACTTTATATTTTGTGATAATTAATCATAATTATCGTAGTTGCATAATTATTTGTCTTGAATGTAATTTATTTTACAGTACAGCTGTAAAATTACATTACTAGTATGACAACAACAAAAAAAAGACAATGTAATATTTATGGCTGTTTCTAAATGTGAAAGCTTAGAGATACTGAAAATGCTGGAACGTAAGCTGCTGGCGTGTAAAAGAACACAATGCCACGTCTCACTCTGAAACGCAGCACATTTATTTATTTAATTAAATCGCAGTCTTCCCTTTCTTGTTCTTTTTTGGGCGAATTACATAAGCGCAATAAGACATATAGCGTTTTTAATTGATTTATTGTGCAGTTCTTCTTGATGGTAGCATTACAAGAGTTCGGCTCGCTGCGGGAATGGAAATTGCTGTCCTTCTGCCAAAGCTAGCAACTCAGCGATGGCTTGTTAGAGGGGCTTGACCCTGGAAGATGTAGAAAGCTTGCATCTTCTGCTCCCAAGCTAAACACATAGGATTCTCCAGGCTCCGCTCATGCTCATGGAATTCACTGGTGTTTAATGTCCTTTAATCACAACAGCAACCTCAAGCCACCGCAGGCCTCCCTCAGAGATCAACCCAGACAGATTCAGACTGTAATCTGCACAGAAAGCTCTGCCTAAACAAAGAGACTGCTGCTTTTTCACTTCCCTCTCGATTTGGTTCTCAGTGAGAAGAGTGCTGCATGTAGGCCTATGTGACAAAATGTTTACTGTGCTTGTTTGTACACTTTGACCAAACGTTTTATTTCTATATATCAGTAGGACTATAAAATAATAGTAATAATAAGATAAAGTAGTTGTACTCTAAAATATTATTTACTTATTCGTTTGGTTGTTTTATTTGTATGTCATTGATATAAATCACCACTTTTTTTGGCATAGTAATTTTATTTTTATTTATTTTTTGTCATTTGATATTTGGCCAAATATTTGGAAACAATAATTTCACTGTAAAATAAATGTGTATACAAGATGCTTGTTGTTGTCGTCGTCGTATTGTAAAATAAAGTGTATATAGGAAATGTAGTAGTAGTATTATTATTATTATTATTGATATTTGGTTAAATATGTTGGCAATAATAATGAAAAAAAGAAATTAATAATAATTATTTCTTAATTTCACTGTAAAATGTATTATGTATATTGATATTTGGTATGTTGGCAGCAATAAAATAGTAAAATTATTGATATTTATAGTATTACTCTGTAAAATAAAAATCAATTACATAAGAAAATATCGTTTCATTTTTAATCAACTGTAAAGAGTATAACTGTAAAGTTACAATACTAATATTTATTGCTGTTTTAATTTGAAATCCTATTTCCTTTTCATTAAACAGAAGGAAAACCGCAGGAAGGCCTTTAAGCTTTTGTTTTGTTGACAACAACCAGTTTATAATTGCGGGCAGATAATGGTTCAGATTTAGTCTCATCTCGTTGTAATGTTTGTTGGCTTGAGCATTTGTTTGCCGGTAAGGTGTAGGTCGGGGATTTTTGGAGTGCATTTGTGAAGGACTTAGTCAGACATGAGCTGCCATCCAAAGCCGAAGTGGTCCGAGTCGCCCAAGATTTAAAACTTCCCCTCTGAGTAATTCAGAGCAAATGAAGACGTCTGAGAGTGTTCCCAGGGCAAAGGCTGATGGAAAAGCGTATTATTAAAAACCAGTTTGGACTGTGGTCCTTCTGAGCGCCAGCTTCCCCACCAGAGAGTTGAAAGAGTTTTGTTTGGAGTGGCGTTAAATTATGCTTTAATTTCAGTATCATGTTTAATCCGTCGTAGATCGATTTGGAGCGAAACAAACGGTTTCAGTCAGTTCTTGTGGGTTGGATTGTCTCCTGTCATTATGGTGACGTTTGTCTCTGAATGATCTTTGGTTGAGCAGCCAAAAGCATCAGATGTTTCTCCGTGAATGGTTTTGTTCCAGAGCGTCTGTGATTCCCGCAGGTCAGCGGGCGGCTGTCAGATGCCGTATCTTCACGCTATGCAAACAGTAGCAGGAGCGGTGCAGGTGAGCCAAAGGTTCGCTCGTCTTAAGTTGCAGAGTTTTTCCTCGTTCGTTTAAGACGTTCCCTCTCGGCTGCACTCGGACCTGTAGAGTAACATGTGGGATTCTGGGAGCTGTGACATGAGTTGCTGTGAAGGGTTTTGGTTGCACTGAACCGCGTTTGTTTCTTTGGCTCTCTGTAAGTGAAGGTTTTCAGGAGTTGTTCTGACAGGCCTCTGTATGAGCAGATCAGATGTTTAGGGTGTGGACGTGCTCTCTAGACAAAAGAGTTTCTTGGTTGAATTTGTATTTGTAGAAGCAACAAGGCCTGAAAATATCAATATTTGTTGCAACTACCATTTAGACTTCTTCATCCAACAAATAATTTTATAACATTTTTGGCTTTTGTATCTTAATTGGTGTTTATGACAATGCTTTATCTGTATAATTATTATAGTTAATTCTATTCCATTATATCATGTTTTATTATTATTGTGTTGTTGTTGTTATTATTATTATTATTATATTATTATTATTATATTATTATTATTATTATTTTATTATTACTATTATTATTATTATTTAAGTAGTAGTATATTCATATTTTTTTGTTTGGTTTATTACTAAGTTTATAATACCGATCATGCAAGAACATTGATTTAATTTAATAGGACATTGTCTTATTATACTGACATTTCAGAAATGTAAATTAATTTATTCTATTGTATTTTTAACTGTTTAATAAGAATCATTCTTTAGGAAATATTAATAATTCTTTTCAGTTTTTGTTTAGTAACACATAATAATCATTTACAATATTATTTAAGACATTGTCTACAGATTTCAAATTAAGATCGTATTTATATGATTATTTATCTATTACTACTACTACTAAAATTCTTTTTTATTTGAGAAATTAATGTCTTATTTTATGTAATTGTTATTTAGTAATGATAAATAAGAGTATGAATATTATTTAATCGACATAAACAGAAATTTCAGATATTAATTAAATGTAAATGGCTATTTTATAATATTTTTAAGAATAATATTATTAAATAATCATTCCTTTGAAATAATGTGCAATTAATAGTGACATATTATGTCTTTTGTTACTCATTTTTAAGATATTATTATTTAAAAGTCAAATGTAGTCATGGAATCACAAAATTTTGGCAAATTTTGCAGCACTTACATACAAGCAGCAACTTAATTCTTTTATATCAATTTGACTCCCTATCCAAACAACCCCCCCCCCACCACCACCACCACACACACACACACACACCCACACACACACACAAACAGTGGCAGCCTGCATGTAGTCGGCCATAATAAAACTGTTGTAGAGTATTTGTGTCACCCGGTGATGTTTACTTGTCTGTACAGGTAAATGCAGCTAATGAAAGCCGCCCATGTGAGTAAGTGGCCTTCATTTGGCCTTTAACACACAAACGCACAGAGGAAGACACAAGGTGAATGTGTTTGCATTCACCTTAAACCAACTGTATTAATGAGATAAAGACGTTCCCACCAGCATTTGGGATTGTTCTGCAGGGGTCAAGTCACAGTTATTTATATAGCGCTTTATACAATACAGATTGTGCCAAAGCAGCTTCACAGTAATAAACAAGAAAATAACAGTGTTAATGTTAAAAAATGTATCAATTATGAAACTAATTCAAATCAGCTATAAAGCGTCTCTTACACAAGGTCAACAGTGTACTTTTCAGCTAACTTTAGTTCCATGTTGATTCAGTTCAGTTCAACTAAAGTCAGAGTTGCAAAGTTCCACAATTATGAAACCAGTTTTGATCAGCTGCAAGCAGCTCTACAGAAGACAGTGTCATTATTCAGATCAGTTGAGTTCAGGGTTGATTCAGTTCAGTAACCGTGTCGATGTTGCAAATTAGTGTAATTATCCATCTAAAGCTATCTTTATATTAATTGTTTTTTTAACCCAAAGAGGGAAAACTATGGAAGCTTGTTTCCACCACAGAATAAAATGATATTAAAAAAGTAATTGTGACTTTTTTTGCTCACAATTCTGACTTTTTATCACACAATTGCAAGTTTACAACTTACAATTTGGAGTTCTGAGAAAAAAGTCAGAATTACAAGAAAAAAAAGCCATAATTGGGAAAGAAAAAAGTTGCAATTACCTTTTATCTGGTGATTCTGTTTATTCTTTTTCTTTTTTGTCATTTAGCTTTTTTCTTCTAGATTCTAATTTTACATCTCAATTTTATTCTTTGTCTTTTCTTCATAATTGCAAGTAAATATATAACAGTTTGGTGTTGGCGATTATCTTTATATCACATGATTCTGATTCTCAGAATTCAGATTTTAAATCTCGCAATTTTTTTTGTAAAAAAGTTTGCAGCTTGCAGTTTTGACTTTTTCTTGAATTTTATTACGTCTCAATTTTTGATTTTTTTTCCCCACCTGATTTCCAATTTTACATCTCAAAGTTTTAGCTTTTTTCCCCATGGAATTCTGACTTTACATCTTACTTTTTATTTTTTTGTCTATGGAATAAAAATTTAATTATGACTTGATTATATCTCGTGATTAGGAGCATCTCACAATTGAAAAAAGAATTGCTAAAATTGTGATATAAAAAGTCATAATTAGCTTTGTTTTAATCCCATATGTAAACAACTTTCAATAGAATAGTAATTAAGCTTCAGATGAATAAGCCACACCTAATATGCGTTTTGACAGGAAGAGCCACTCTGAACTGCCGGAAGGAAACCTGTGATTCTGCACATGGATTTGTGTGGTAATTCAGTGCAATCCACTATTGTTTTGGAGTCTTAAAAAAGCAAGCGGATGCAGGGCTTCGTTAATGCGACCCTAACCAAAGTTCAGTTCCTCGCACCGATGCCAGAAGCCGCTGATGCAGAAACCTCACATTCCTGCAGCAGAACGGATTGCATCACCGTTTCAGTAATGTCGCAGATACTGTCATTCTGCCCTCGGTCCAAATAACGAAACCTGAACGTGGAAAACCAACACGTACAGGAGCGTTCAAAGAGGCGAGACCTTGAGCAAATATTTCAGGGTTGCTATAGAACAACTTCTGCAATAATATTCTCAGTCACGCTGTGTTAAAACATGCATGAGAGCCAGAGAAGGGGTGAGCTTGCCTAAAACAACCCCAGCTTTCTGTGGGACGTCTGCACAGGTTTCTCCTGTGGTCTGCATTTTAGCCGCCCGTCGTTGCGTTAACCTCTTCCATTACGTTAAGTCTGACCGCATGAGGGTTTTCACACAGCCTCAACCTGAGGGAGTGTTTTTAAGTCAAAGTGGGAAATGCTTCTCCCGTCTTCATGGTAGCAAAGGTCAGATTGCATTGTTTGTAATGAAGCTTTGGCCTTCGGGGGCCAATGCAAGCTGCGAAAGCAAACAATGGAATTGACGTCAGCCTAAGACAAAGCAATTTCTCTTTCTTAAAGTGACTGGCTTTGTTTCCTAGAGGGAGAAGTTTGCAAGCGTCTCTGGTTTCCTACATGAATGCCGCATGTTATCTGGATTGCATTAACACTTCAGTCACCATGTTGCTCTGTAAGCGCTCGTTCTGTTGTTCTTTAGACCCGTGCAGTGGGTCCGTATGCGATTTTAAAGTGAATCATTTACTCTCCTGACATGCCATCTGTGTTGAGACTGCGCCTGAGAGATCCGATGATCTCATGCAGACTTACACAATCACGCTCCTGAAGCTCATTTAACCTCTTCATAGGCATTTTTCAGATGCTTTGACTCTGATGTCATGTTCTTAATTCAAAACATCTCTTCCATGTTCTGCTGCTTGTACTTTGCAGGTCAAATATGAACCATTTTCAATGATTTGCATAGGGTTTTCTGTTTAGAGGCTGCTAGTTTAAGGTCAAAATGCTGGTTTAGGTGGGTTTTCAATCTTTTAAAAGCCACGGACCCCCAAAGAGGATCATCCTCATGTGAGGGACCCCAATCCTAAAATTTAAAAGGCATCTGTATAGGTTTTTGCATTAAGACCCAAGTTCTACTGTTCAAACATAATATTATAAATGTCTAATGTTATTTGGAAAATATTTAGTTTCTAGTTTTCAAGTTCTTACTCCGAGTATGTATGCGTACTCATTTTAATCCATTTTATTTTTGTTAACTGTAATGTTTAATTTTAGTGCTGTCAGACGATGAATCGCGATTAATCGCATCCAGAATAACAATTGTGTTCATATGTATGTGTACGGTTTTTGTGGGTGTGTGTGGTGTGTGTGTGGGTGTGTGTGTGTGTGTGTGATATATATATATATTATAAATATAAAACACACCATACAGTGTATATTTTGAAAATATTTACATGTATAGATTTATATTCTTATAGTTTATATTATATATAGGCCTAAATATATTGATCATATAAACATAACATAGTTTTCAATAAAATATACATGCATGTGTATTTATATATACATAATAAAAATACACAATACACATACATATATATTGTAAACAAAAACTTATTTTGGATGCGATTAATCGAGATTAATCATTTGACAGCACTACTAAGTTATAGTACCAATTGAGTCAATGGGTTAGATAGTATTGATATAACATAATTAATTAATATTTATTACTCATTATTTAATCTGTTTTATTTTACTTTAGTTGTAATCTAATGTTTATTTGTTCATATTTTACTCTTATGATTGTTTATCAATCTTTGTGTTTTCATGTAATTAAATGTTCTATACATCTAATTTACTTTTTAAGCTAATGTTTTGGGTACTTATTTGCTCGTTTTAATCCATTTTTTGTTTATTTTTATCAATTTTTTTTATTTATTTTACATCTAATTATTTAATGTACCTTTAGCAGTCCCGAATTATTGTTTTGTTCGTATTTTACTCTTTTAATCAGTTTGATTTTGTTGTTTTAATCAAATTTTTGCGGTATTTTAATCAACTCTTTAATTTGTTTAACATGTTTTGCTATTATAATCATTTGTTCTGTATAATTTACTATTTTATCCAGTGTATGAGTTTTAATATAATTATTGTATGTTTCCTTGTTTTAATCTATTATGTCTTTTTTTTTCTCGTTTTCCTCCTTTTTGTATTGTTATTTATTTTAAACTGTTTGTTGGTCTATTTACTCATTTATTTTATTTTAATGTAATGTAATTTATTTTATATCATTTTGCTTTTTCTTTATCTTTGTCTCTTTTTTTTCTGTAAACATTTGCATGGACTCCCTAGCACACTCTTGCGGCCCCAAGTTTGAAAAACCCTGGTTTAAGGTTTGTTAAAGCGGGGGTCATATGATGCTTTTTTTTAAAAATCATTATTTGGTGTAACAGAATATGGTGACATGCTTTAATGTTCAAAAAACACATTATTTTAAAATACTGTACATTATTGTAGGTCCTCTATGCCCCGCCTCTCTCAAACGATTAGTTTTCTACAAAGTCCCTCCTTCACACAAGCGCAGTCTGCTCTGATTGGCCAACTGACCCAGTGCATTGTGATTGGCCGAACACTGCGAAGCACTCGTTGGAAATGTAACGCCCCTTTTCATAATCGCGAGCTTCATCTTTCAAATAAATGTAAAGACAGCTAAAAATGTCATTAGTTTTTACCATTAGTCAAGCCCGGCGAAAGGGAACAGAGTAGCGTGCAGACACAGTGATGAAGTGGTGTGTGTTTGCTATTTTACACAAGACACGGTTAAGGACAGCTGAATCCACGTGAGGTGGTCTCTCTCTCTCGCACTCACTCACTCACACACACGTTGCGCAAAGCTCCGCATTTGAACAGTCAATAGCAAAAACTTAAAACTAATAACAAAACAGTAGCTGATTCAGAAGCGCCAGATTGTCATAGCAAAGTCAGAATTACCTCCTCTCCTAGGTTCACAAAACGGTCGTCCATAAAATGCATTGCTGTTCTGTTGTAAGTAATCTTAAAGATTCCTAAATGCATCTACTTTCGGAAGGCCAAATAAAGTGCTTTGCTTTCGCCTAGAAACACACAGCGTCTCCCTGACATGCTGCTTCAACACTAACTGCGGTTACTGAAACCACGCCTTCTTTCTTTGCGTGCACATTTGGGCCGCATTATGCTAATATTTCCACATAGTGAGGTAGATATGTGGGGGCGTGTTAGAACGAGCTGTTTTAGGTAGGTTATTTTATAAAGAATATCTCTTTGGGTTTGAGGCTTTTGTCTTTGCAACTTCAGGGATCTTATCTATGCACAATCAGCTTGTAACACTCCAAAGAGAAAGGAAAACTTGAAATCGCATCATATGACCCCTTTAACATGAACTTCATCCTAAGAAGAATATCACCAAGTCGAGTTCCTTGAGCAATTGTAGTCTCCACCCTTGGGTGGAAGCCAGTGTTTCTGTGCTTGTATATGGGTCGTATTGCCCGGTGGAAGGTACCAGAGCTTGTGTTTGATTTACAGTTCAGACTTGTCTGTCAGATCAGGGAGTGCTAGGGATTTTTACAAGCACAAATAAAACGGCAAAACAAAGGGTCCTATAGAAAAGCAATCTGCTTGTTTGGAAGGGGCCCAAAAGGCCAGTCGTTTTTCTGTTGCTATGCGTGTTTTCACTGCTGTTTGTCACCTAGCAATAAGTCAAAAGATTTGCGAACGGTTACACAGATTTCCTGCCCACTGTGTTATTTACTTTGGCTTGGCCGAGCCTGGATGACTTCAGATGTGTAAAAAAGCTTCAAAGCCTTTCTATACACTGAGGCAAGTTTAGACATTTGGGCTTTACAAAAGATTAGCTAATTTTGACTTTTTCCTCAATGCGAATTCTCTTCACTCATTTACATGTTTTGCATGCTATTTTTAGGGCCCTATGATTTCCATGATGAGTAAAAGGCAGACTGATTCACAGAATCCAGTCATGAAAATGGAAGTTACTGTATAACGCCGAAAATATTGGATGAATAAATTAAAAGTAGGCCCGTGTGCTTAAATCAAATGGTCATATGGACTAGTTTTTGTCAATATTAAGCTACAAAAAGACCATTTAGATATGAATCTATGTAGATATGTTCTGCGTGCCTTTATGAATGAATGGTGCGGTTTCATGTTAACATGCATACCGTTTTCAGTCTCTGCCGTCCCACAACATGATGACTACATTCACTTCATGAGCATTTTGCCATTTATTTGAGAAAAACTATCGTCATATCATATACACAGAGAAACGTTAAACACTTCACGGCAGCCTGTCATAATAAAAGTTTGGTTTAACTTGAAATTGTGACAAATATAGTATATTACTATACATCTTGATGTAAATACTACTACTGCTAATACAATTATTAACTTTATTTTTAAGTAATAATCATAACATTTTTCTTCCATGTTTTAATTTTAACAGTAAACCTCTTTTGTGCAGCACTTTGTTTGCCAAAAAAAAAGGTTTGTTCAGTTTTCATTTGATTAATATGAATAAGATAAATTTAATGTTTTTTTTTATGCCTTCACTTGTTTATAAAAACAATTAAAATGCGCAACTCAATTTCTGAGGGGGGACGTTTCATAGGGCCCTGTTATTGTGAAAAAAAAATTATCAATTCAAAATTAGATGTTTGATTATTAATTTTAATTTAAGAATTGGATGATTTAATTAAAATTAATTTAATCAAGCTATTAAAATGTAATTCAGAAGAATTAAAATGGAATTTGATAAAAAAAAATACTGTTAAACTTTAAAAAAATTGCTGTTAAATTGTGCAAGTTTCATGATTTAAATTAATTAGACATGTTTTTGATTAATACATTTAATTTAGTTTAACCATTAAAACGCATTCGAGAAAAAAAACAGAAACTAAAAAAATTAAAATGGAAGGAAATGGAATTTGTAAAAAAAAAATGAACTGAATTTAGGTAAAATTAAAGCAGATTTCTCAGGACCCTGTTTCCCTATTGAAAACAATATTTGACAGTTTTACAGCACTACTTTGGAAACCTTTGGGCCTTGGCCGACTGGCTCATGTCCGGGTTTTGAGTAACTCTTCTGGTCCACAGGTGAAAAGACCCTTTTAAACCATGAGAAAAGTCATTCGGCCGTTCAGGACGGCCTTTCTCAGAATCACAGAGAGCTCTGCCGGTTTCTGCCTCCTCTTGTCTTTTATTCCTCTCCCCCGGCTCCTACAAAAGACACTTTCTGAGATTACACTGGCTTTCATACAGGAGCTCTTGTGTCCGGCTGGAAGCGGGAAACCCGAAACGGCCACCGTTACCTTCTGCTTTTGCAGGCTCTCTTGTGCTCCTGTTTGCAATAGCGAGCCAAGGATCTGCAGATACTGAATGCTCAGTAGGGTTTTATTGGGTTCTTTGTCATGTGATTGTTCAGAAGTAATTGAAGTCTTTGACAGGAGAATATGAGGAATCATTTCAGGTGAGGTATCAGTTTCTATGCAACCTTGAGCCTCTTTTACGTTAATCAGTGTAATGAGATGCAATTTGCATTGGCAAAGTGAGGCATTTCCATTGGAAACATTAATGACAACTGTTGGTGATGCAACAGCATTTAACTTCATGCAAATATGGAACGACTCCCAATAGGAATCAGACATTAGAGGTCACATGACCCTCCTCTCACACAGTGATTGGCTGTTGTGGTTGAGTAGAAATGCCTACTGGTGATGGAAAAATTTGGCAACCTTCATTATTTCAGTATGTCAGTAATTTTACCTAGAGAACAACCTAGATCCCACCCAGCTGTTCTTGAGTCTAGACAGGATTGAACACGACCATATTGGCCCCCACGCACAAAAGCGACATGCGCTGAGGGTGTGTTGTAAACTGAAGTTTGATCTACCCTTACGCCTCGGTCAGTGTTCCACCCCCCGCCTTCCCAGTGTTAATCGTGATTTACACCCCGCCTAACTCTGTCAGGAGGTCTCAAGCCGCTATGTAGTCTTTATGAAATCCCTTGGTAAGTTTATTGACTCCACCCTTCCTGCAAAACAGCATTCTTGTTGTAATAGTAGCTTTGTGCTGTGGCCTTTTGTGTGATTACTGTCATTTGGTTGTTGAGTGCCTGTACAGCGGGCTTTTTTTTTTTATGTTTTGGGTTTCGGACCCCCGGCACGTGCTTGTGGTATTAGTTTGTTGTTTCGTCCCCATAAATCATCTGCAGCATGTCGACACTGACGAGGAGCACCTTTCTCTACTAACGCGTTACGTGGCTAATTGCCACAGCTTGCCGTAGATCGCCGCGCACCGTCACATGTTTAATTACAGCGTCAGAACACCTGTGGCCCTCTTACCCACACGGCATCTTGCGCTCGAAATAATACTCATAAATTGAGTCCCCAGGGACCCAAACTGGAGAAACACATATCACGGGTACGGACCATGCGATGTGGTTATTAGCATGATGAGGTGTAGAGATCCCCGGGGTATTTATCACTAAAAAGAAGTCTACAATATTGATAATAAGCCTTTGAGTAATTTAGCCTGCATGTAGGTGATGAGTTTCATGTGCGGTGTATGATGCCGAGGAAGGCGTTCGGGTTGAAAAACACTGTGACCAGACGCGGCGCCCACCATTCTAGCTGTCACCCCGGCACTAGAGGTGTGATTGTAGACCATTTGTCACGATTCGGGCGCGATGAATAACTGAGATAGACGAGCATTTGTTTTTTTTAACTAAATTAATAAATTATTAAACAATTTATAATAAACATTACAGTGAGGCCCTTTCATGATAGTAGTCCATGACCAACCAGCCAGCGGAGGCGGTGTTTGTGCAACATGCATCGAGGTTAGGAGACCGAGAAAAATTGTGTGTATATGTGGTATCGTTTTAGAATAGTGGTTCCGCTAATTTTTGTAGGTTGTCTCTACATTTAGATGATAATTTTTATGTTGCTACCAGTTTGGTTTGACAAATGCATTACATTACTGTTATGGTATAATTATTTTTGTAAATTATTTATTATCATTTTGATTACATTATAAAAGCTTGATTTAAATTGTTAATTTTATGAATTCTTTCATTAGACAATTAGTTTTTGTTTATATTTGATATTTTTCCGTAAATTAACAAGTTGTTCACATTAATTTGAGAGCAAACGGAGAACAAACAGTCTCATTTAATCTTAGTGGTATGAAATAAAAATCGTGATGAATATTGATACTGAATCCTACGGAAGAGCTGTGATTAATATTTTAGTCCATATCACCCAGCACAAGAATCAGCTAGATGACAGTCATTGGATTAACAGCTATTTCACAGCAGGTTGAAGTGGGAAGCGTGACCACAAGTGTGAAACTCTATTATGTCAAGTGATTGTGTTCTAGGGTCATTTTTCCAGCAGAAGAGCTTTATTTTAAAGCAGCCTCTCGTGTTGGCTGGCTGTTTTTGCATCCGCATCACATCCTGAACCAAATCCTGGGATAACTCCACCAACAAACCTTCAAACGGCGGAGTGTGATTCAAAAAATGCGTCGTGTAAACCATATGGTCGCCTCCCCAGCAGTTAAAGTGAGAACATCATCTGTATTTCCTGTATGAGGGTGAGCTCATCGCTCTGGAGTAACACACGGCCCACAAACTCCAGCCTTTCATCAATATGGAGAAACTCCGAGCGGACTGGCGGCGTTTGCGTTGTTTCAGGATCCACGTACGTGTGTGAAGCCAAGGCTTCTCAGAAACCCTGTGTTTGTGCTGAAATAAATATGAATGAGAAATGAGCTGCTGTCAGCATGTCTGGGTTTGTTGGGCAGAAACACAAGCTGAATACAGTACAGTAACTTCAACACAAACTCTTTTTTGATTGATTTGATTGCATTTTTCTTACTCTTTTCGTATTGAATCTGAGAATATCTGATCCAAGTCAGTCTGTTGCAGATTAGGTCGTAGTCAAAATTATGTATCATTTAAAGGGGTCATCGGATGCTCATTTTCCACAAGTCGATAAGATTCTTTAGGGTCTTAATGAAAAGTCTATAACATACTTTGGTTAAAATTTCTCAATGGTAGTGTAAAAAACACCTTTTTTACCCGGTCAAAAACGGCTATGTTTTCGTCAAGCCATTCTAGTCCACGTTGCTTTAAATGCTAATGAGCTCTGCTCACCCCGCTCCTCTCTTCCATGGGGTGACGAGCAGACTGTAAACTTCAGTCGCGAAACTGGCTAACTAGCACGGAATTTTTTTGTAACATTTTTTGTTACTAGCACGTTATTAGTAAAGGCGATTTGCAAAGATTCATAAATAACCCTTATACTCACTACTTCTGTTGATGAAGCTGGATCACGAATGATTCGCGCAACTATTTCAAATCTAATGCCTTTGGCCGATCGGAGATACTGTCAAAACTAAAGTAACGTTAATCCTCTGCGTCTTAAGCTGCTCAGATGTCGGGAGTAAATGACGACTACTATGTTCATTAATACATCCAACAACAGAACACCTCACCGCTTAATCTGAAGACGTTATTGTCTCCACAACACTCAGACATTGTCAGCACACCACCAATGTGCAGGACAGCGTCACTCAGCGCCATCTATTAAGGGCGGTGCTCTAAGGTTGGAAGGACCTTGCAATCAACGATTGTGGGAGGGGGCATGGGCAAGTAATTACGTCACTCTTGGAACAGGAGTCTCAGAAAAGCCTGATTGAGGAAAGGGGACTTATAAACATCGGGTTTAAACCAAAATCCAATGAAACTCACAATGTAAACTACGTCTAACAATGAACAACTGATGAACACAACGCATTAAAATTTTTAAACAATTAAGACTCAAGCAACTTAAATCAAATAGCTGTTAGCACATCATATACCACCTAACGGCAAGTCTCAAAATTAACCACTAAAACTGCACTTATAAAATAAATACTACCTGTCACCCTTGCACCCCACCAAATTAAATCAATATGTCTAATAAATAAGAAAATGCCACAAAAGCACGTAAACCAAAAACACACAAACAAAAAATAAACACATATAAAAATACGAGTAATTCAAAATATTAAACAAAAACTATATATATAATATTGGTAATCATGATATAGTGTCTAGTGTTTGATCTATTCTGGAATTTGATTTAATAATCATTTCCACATTCTTAGCAGCCGCATTACGTAAAGGTTAAGTACAAAAACACAATTAAATTGATTCGGTTTGAGGTATGCACTGATCAATGGTTGATCATTAAATATGAACACATTTGGTTTATTAATACTTCTGCATAAATCTCATCCTTACTTATTCATTGTACCTGGGCTGACAAATCTATTGCATTAATTTATTAGTTTATTGAAAACTCTGTAATGCAAATGTATATATTTTATTGCAATTAAAAATACATAAAAAATTTAGTCCATTTCTTCCACCACCATTCTTCCCCCCAATCTTCCACTCCCTAAATATTTTTGAGTGCATATACAGCATATGTACAAGTATATTTTAAATGACCTCTGTTATGATTGGCATATTAATGTGGTCAGGGTGGGTTGGGTTTCTAAATACTGAATGGATGTTAATATGTGAATGTGGGCGGGGATATGTTAATGAGCTTATGGTTGTAATGTCATCTTGAGCATTTCTGAACTCGCTGTTTTGTAGTTTAGTTTTAGTATGTGCACATGGTACATTTCAAATGCTTTAACTTCAAAATGGCAAGAGACATCCTGTTTTTCATTATGACCCTTTAAATAGTTTCAAATCCAAGTTTTTTCCCCTCCTTTTTCTATTTGTTGCTTGGTATTCTCAGAACTCGCATGCTACAAATCTGCAGTCATTTGAGATAATGCATTAGAGTAATGGTTTTTAATTGCGGGTTATTGCAGGCTGTTATTGAGTGCTGGTTTTCCACACTACAGCCGAGCCGTTTCCTCTCTCTGACACAGAGCAGAGCCTGATAATAGTGTGTGTATAGAGAAACGCCTGTGTGTGTGTGTGTTGTGTGTGTGTGGTGTGTGTGTGTGGGGGGGGGGGGGGGGGGGGGTAGGGGTGAGGATGTTTGGTTGTAAAAACCCACCTGTTTTTTTGTTTTTCCCTGTAATTAGTGTGGGGGTGTGCATGAAATCTTTTATTTTTATTCTCTCAATCCCAAACTTTAAAAATAAAATTGTGTCCTGGTCATATTACCTACAAATTTATTTATTTTGAATAAATCACTAAAGCAATAATAAAATAATTCAATAAATAAAATGTAAAAATACATAAGATATAGCATAATAGCAATCTGAGAAAAATATATAATAGCTAAAAACATTGATGGTTTTAAGAACTTTTTCATATGACATGACAATTAAGCCGAATTTTCTTCTGGAATCCTCAATAATGCAAATACATTTTAGTTAATGTTTTTTTTTATTTTATTTTTTTATTCCAAAATCATTGCAAAATCATGTTTTTCTAAAAAAAATGTATTCTAATACATTTAGTCTATTTATTCAGTCCTGAAATTAAAAGATTCTTTTAAGGAACAATAATATTTTAAATAATACAAAAATGTTTTATTTTATGCATTATATACATTTTATTTATATATTTTAAAAATGCAATGCTTTTCTTTTTTTAAATTAAGTTTTTCATTGTTTTTTCCATTTTCTTTTTTTTTTTCCATTTACCTCATGCATTTGGGCATGACTATGAGGCTGCGTGTTTTCATAAGGCTTTTTTGCTGGCCTAACCAAGGCTTTGTGGGAAGGGAAATGGTTATTAACCAAAAACTTAACAGTCCTCTTTTCATAGTCCAGTTAAATCCTGATGTCTAAAGTCAAGTGCTGTCCTACAGTACACGTCCTACTGAGTATACTATTGCTTTTACAAAAGTTGAGTGCATTGCAGACACTTTTTGTGTTTAAGTATTTAGCATTAGATCAGTAAACAATTCTGATGCTTTATCATCTAATGAAAGCAAACTTCACTGCTGTGGATCCGTTAGTGTTGACTGAAGCAGGCCGCTCAGTCCTGTTTATGGAGTTTATGGAGTTTATTTTCCGCAGCCGTCTGTTTGGCGGAGCAGAAGCTGTTAATGATTTCAAGGGGCGCATTATGAAGCCGTGACACAATAGGAGTTGGTTTGGCTGGAGTGTTTGGGGTGACCTGATGGGACTGTTAATGGAGGGTCTGGGGTCAGAGGCTGCTCTCTGATTGGCAGCTGCAGGAGGGGGCGGTAACGATCTCATGGGAAAGGAATGTGCTCCTGTAGGTAGAGCATCCCGTGTTCCCGTCACAGGCGTCTGCGGATGATGTCATTTTTGAGAGATCCCGCACCGTAATGTGGGCTGCTGCCAAATCCAGAATGAATTCTCAATGAATTATTGACGGCCACAAACATAGATGCACCATTTTAACCATTGATTTGCTGTTTTCCCAATTGGTGAAGTTACTGTTTATTATGCAATGGACACGGGTTAAAAACAGGCTTGTTTGTGGTGTTTGCTGCTGTAAGTCAATTACTATTAGGTGATCTGGAAAGCTAGGAATCATCCAGAACACCTCAGCAACCGGGTTACATTGTGTTCGTAAGTTTTGCATATGCAAGAGCTGCACATTTTATTCTGAAAATGTAAATATTTAGTTTTGTTGCAAAAATGTTTTATCCCAAACTATAAATATTTAATTTTTCAAAGTTTTTTTTACTATTTTTAATTATTTCTTTATTTGCTTATTACTAAATAAAATTAAAAAAATTAATTAAAAAGTAAAAGTAAAAAAATATATTATTTTTAATTTTTTTTTTTCTTCGTTTAATTCTTTTTCTTTAGTCATTTATTTACATATGACTAAATGAAAATAAATTCAAATTGAAGAAATAATTTTATTTTTTCTTAATTTATTTACTTATGACTGAATAAATGAATAATAAAAAAATTTAATTAAAAATAAAATGACCCTGAAGTTTGTGAAATCTCTTCTAAAAATGTAAATATGCTCAGTTATGACTAACCATGAGCATGTGAAAGCAAACCATGTAAAAAATAATTCAAAATAAATAAAAAAAAACTTATGAAATCAGATGACCTTGACGTGTTTTCATAAGACACTGCATCATGCCTGCAGGTTTTGCATGTGTATGTGCAAGAGTTGTTTTTCTGAAAATACAAATATGTCATTTTGTTGCTCATTTATGATCTGAATGAATGCGTTTTTCATCCCAAACCGTGAGCACGAGTCTGCAGTGAAAGCCAGCCGGTTACTGCAGTCTGTGGAAGTGCAGCTGCTCAGTACAGCCATGTAAGATCCGGTTTCATGTCATTCTTGTACGTCAGCATTCTTAGATTAGAGGCCTGATGAGCTTAAACCCTGATATTGGGTTTAAGCGAATGAGCGTGATTTAGCAAGTTTTACTACTTTTTCTAGTCTGTTCCATCAGTGTACTTCAGTACAAAATGATATGTTATAAAGTGCATGATGAAACTCATAAGATTTCATGCAGTTATAATGTCTGGGCAGGTATCAGACAATGATTCGTGATGATTGATTGCTACTGTATCTCAATGAATTAATCTAGCCTCATCAACATTTATTAATCTTTAGATATTTAATATAATATAATAAAAGACATTGACGTTTATTTTAGGAATATTAAAAACATTTTCATAAGGAAAATTATGCACCAACTCAAATAAAACAGAGTTTGAAGCGAAAATGTGTGTTGCTTTGAAAATAAGCTAAATATATTTATGCTGTTATTCGTTTTATTAGGTTTTTCATAAACATAAATGGCTCTTGAATTTTTCTTTTAGGCAAAAATTATGTGTTGGCTTGTAATTTGTTTTAATTTTAGTTTTATTTATAAATAAAGTTTTTGTTTTATTTGCAGTCATTTTATGTATAATTATGTTTTTAATCGTTTTTTCCGTTTTGTTTGTTAAAAAATTAGTATTTTTTATTATTGTATTTTTTTTGTACTTTTTGTTAAATTGTGTTAATTATCATAAATGTTGTGCAGACACCATCATCATCATAATGAGGCGTTTTTCCTCGCGCTTGGAATCCAGTGTTAACCACTTCCCTACCTCAACCCCTCCTGTTTTCAAAGGAAGGTCAAAGCTGTTGCTTTCTTTATGGATCAGCTTTCAAGACGGTCCACCAAACACGGGCTCTCTGTTTACAAGTGTTCCAGCCAGGCGGCTCTTGATTTAATGCAGTCAGCAACAAGTTAATCACCCTGAAAACGGCTCATCGCAGTGTTTTTCTTCAGTTTCCCGTTGTGAGCGTCGGATGGGGGTGTCTGGGAGGTCCGTCTTGGACTCTTGGCTTCTGTGGATGAACTCCAGCGGTCACCTGAGGGCCAGGGACAGGAATACTCTCAAACAAATCGGTGGGATGTTTTTTTTTAAAACATTTTTTTGAATTTGACTTAATTACACGGGTAAAATGGTACTTGAGATTAGGTTGATTTCTAAATAATAACAAGTTCAATAAACCTTCTTGTAGATGGCTTCGAAAAACTTTTTTAAATTTGGGTAGCTGAACGTATTTGGGCAAAACCATATTTACTTGACAATTCTCGTGAAAATGAGGACTTAAAATAATTGACAACATTCATTTATTTTTTTTAGCAGTGTTTTTTATTTTAATTAGAAATTATTGATTTTATTATTTTTAGGAGGGTTTAGATTTTATTTATTTTATTTTTTTATTTTTTTTCTTCTTTTGTTTAATTTATTTTACTAAAATGATAATGTAAACAACATCAAATTGTATTTTAAAAATTTTTTCAAATTGGCATTTTTATAATTGTATTCAATTTCGGGAATTTTAGTGTGTATTTAATTTAAATTCATTCCACAATTATCGATTTAATTTAATTTTTATTTAAGTTATTAGTTATGTATTTTAAATTGTTAAATTTATTTTTCATTTAATTAAAATGAAAACTAAAATGTAATTTAATTTATTTTTAATTTTAGTTTTAATTTTAGTTTATCAACTCCTAACCACCCTCATGGGGTTTCGGCCCCCAAGTTTGGGAAGCCCTGCCCTGCCCTAAAGAAACAACAGCGCTGATAGATATCAGATCAGTATAATTCATTGGTGTTGCAACATTTTTCCATGAACAGACACTGAGGTCAATCATGATGTCTGTCGCTCCTTTTGTTTGAAACTTGGCCGCGAGTCAAGAGTTGCTTCCTGTTTAGAGCGTCCAGGTGCATCCAGTCCAACATTAACTTAGAGATTTACTGGTTCTGATTGAAGGATTGGGAAGCAGGAATTAATTTGTCTACTATAAAAGACATTTGGTTATATAGTAATATTGTGAAATATTTTTACAATTTTAAATAACTGTTTTCTGTTGTAATATATTGTAAAATGTAATTTATTGGTATTATCAAAACTGAATTTATCATCATCATTGCTCCAGTCTTCAGTGTCACATGATCTTCAGAAATCATTCTAATATGCTGATCTGCTGCTCAAGAAACATTTCTGATTATTATCAATGTTGAAAATGGTTAACATTTTTGTGGAAACTGATACATTTTATTTTTCAGAATTCTTTGAATGGAAAGTTCAAAAGAACAGCGTGTATTTAAAATAGAAATCAGCTTGCAGCGTCTGTATTTAGTTTCTCTTTGTTGAAGGTATCAGTAAACTCCGGATCGCACGCACTTTTCGGCATTGGCTGTTGAGTCTCGGGGGAAAACCTGTGTATTTCTGAACAACATTTGTTCATCAGGTTTTCATCTTGGCCATGATCCACAAGGAATGTGAACTGACGTTGCTATAGCTGTGAAGATGATGAGGTCTTTCTTTTCTCTCTATTCCATTCTTCCATGCGTTCAAAGAGTCTTAAAAGAAATAGGTTATTTAAAATCAATGGAAAGTAATTTGCTAAAATGGGCACACACACAGGCAAGTCAAGATGTAGTGAGTTTGTTTCTTCATCAGACTTTGGAGAAATGTAGCACTGCATCAGTGTCTCAGCAATGGATCCTCTGCAGTGAATGGGTGCCGTCAGAATCAGAGTCTGATAAAAACATCACAATCCACACTACTCCAGACTATCAATAAATGTCTTGAAGACAAAAGCTGCATGTTTATAAGAAACATTAGATGTGTGTAACTTCACGTGAGACTCTAGCAGTGATAAACACGAAGTGGTCTCATCTGATGCGGGAGGAGAAATAGACACAGATTAGCACCCTTTCCAAGCCAAAACAGTCAAAAACAATATTGTGGCTGGAATTTTAATTGTGAGAGACTTCCATGGAGGAACGCATTATTAGGATTATGGACTCCTATTTAGCCGGACAGAAACAACAGTTTTTAAATTGAAAGATCTGAGGATTGTTCTACAAACCACGCGCTTTGTCTCTCCAGATGTTAACGGTGGACGGGAGTGGGTGGAGTCTTGTGGATTATTGTGAGGTTTTTATCAGATGTTTAGACTCTCATTCTGACGGCACCAATTCACCGCAGAGGATTCACTGGTGAGCAAGTGAAATGCTACATTTCTCCAAATCTGAAGAAAAAACAAACTCAACTACATAGGGTCGGGCGATTTGGCACACAAAATTAAAAATCTTGATTTTTCCAGCATGTGTTAAGGGGTATATGATGGGTTTTAAAATTGTTCCTTTCTTCTGTCGCGAGGTTACAAGTCTGGTGCATATAAAGAAGCTTGTAAAGTTGCAATAAGACTAAAGCCCCAACTCCAAAGGAGCTATCTTTATAAAAGTTGATCGGTGTGTCAGCCAACTAACCTAAAACGGCTCGTTCTAACATGTTCCACATGTCTACGTCACTATGTGGGAGATTTGCATAACGCCGCCCAACTGTTCACACAAAGAAAGAAGGCATAACTTTAATTCTCGCTGTAGTATTGTTGTTCCGCCGCCATGTCGTGAAGATGCTGTGTTTTTCGTTGTGAAAGCTAAACTACTTTGTGTGGTCTTCCAAAAGAAGACCATATCTGCTTCATGCCTGGAGCTGATCCATGCTGGCCGCTGAGGAAATACATCAACTTTGCACGCCCCCAGCTGTGGATCGCTGGATCGGCTTTCACCTTGGACGAAGCGGAGTCCAGCCCGGAGTAGTCACATGTCCTTCCGGACGCTCCTTCGCCAAAATCACTGGTCGCGCCGTTCTCAAGCCCGCCGCCTCAGCTCACTCTAAACTACGGCCGTTCCTCACTCTAGCCTCCGGCCTCCGCTCACTCTAGGCCGCCGTGTGTGACGCTGTGTGTTTCGTTGTGAAAGCGAAACTACTTTGTTTGGTCTTCCAAAAATGGACACGACTAGAAATCAGTGGTTAAGTTGTATTTACAACACTGTCCAGAACAGTTCAACCCAAATATGCAGATGTGTGCAACACATTTTATGGAAGACTGTTTACTGAACCTGGGAGAGTAGACTACAATAGCCGGTGTCGGACTCTCGGAATTTTACGGCGTTTTAATGTAAAAGTTTTTATTTATTTAAAGTGAGTTTTTTGGGCAGTGTAGAGTTGGGCTTGTAGTTTGTAATTTCTCCGATCAAAAATGCAGACATGATTTTATGTTTACACAGCGCGATGCAACGCAACACGTAAAAAGACAGTATAAGTCATTATAATCAGTAATTATGTCCCCACTGGATGCAACGAATGCCTCGTTTATAATGGGTTTTCATGTTTTTGAATATTCGCTCCGGCCTGACAGGGCATAATCACAGTATGGTAAGGGGCATAACATTTACGTCAAACGCTTGAGGTATTTCGGCCAATCACAACGCACTGGATAGCTGGTCAATCAGAGCACACCTCACTTTTTCAGCCCGATGAGCTTTGTAAAAATCAACGCATTTCAGAAAGGTGGTTCTTTCCTGTTCCTTTTTCTCCCTCCTCCCCCTCTCTCCCCTCTCTCTCCCTCCCACTCTCCGGCACGAGGGAGAAAAAAGATAGTACTCGTATTGTGGGAAAAATGTGTTGTTTTAAAGTAAACTGCATAAACACATTTCATTACACCAAATACACAAAATAATGTTCTTTTTAGCAAGGCCCTCATAGGACCTCTTTAAAAACAGCAGCAGTTTTCAGCCTGATGTCACCATGAAATATCAGACATACAGTAATATTTCTTTACAGGTTTTTTTTTTATTCAATTGCGCTGCTTTTCCATTGTTTTTTTCTGTGTAAACATGGATGTGTTTGACTGTTGCGCTCGCGTCTCTTGCAGTGTCTCATGCATGAAACGCCATTCTAAAAACACTGCGCTCAAGTTAAAAGAAGCTCAACTCCCATCTTCCAGAATTTTTTCCTATTCCACTGCCTGCGTCGCATCTTTGTCAACACAAAAGTGCATTCTGTGAATGGCGCTTAGCGCTATATTTATGGTCCTTTACGGAGCGCGTCTCACGTGAGCGGTTAATCATGTGCGCCGACATGCGGTTGAATTGTTCTTTTCTTTTTTACTGTTAACACCGGCATATTGTCAAAGTGTCTAATTCTAACATTTGGTAATATTTCTATTCAAAATTGTGATTCCTCGATTTCTAAAAAATAAAATCGTGGCAAAACAATAAATTCGAATTAATTGATTAAATCGGGAAAATCACCCAGCCCTATGATGTATCTTGGATGGCCTGAGTGTCAACAATTAAATTTCTGACTGAACTATTCCTTTTAAGATTTGTCCTTTCGTGCATGTCATTGCAAAAGCATGGTATCGTAGGAGTATTAATCAAAAAAATTGCTGTATTCTCATAAAAACGTTAAACTCACTAAATTGAAGTTGTGCATTTTCTGGAGTTGGAGAAAAGCTGTGGCGCTCTTCCTGAGATCTGTTCGGAGCTTGTAAATCAGATGTTTTATAAGCGTTTTAGTGGGAACACTTGACAAAACCATTGAGGCTCTTTATGAGCTCTGGGTTGTTTCTTTGAGTTTTCTTTAACACAATACAGACAGATGCAGATGATTGAAGTTGACCCTCAGCCTCTCTGTCCTGTGATTGGTTTGAACACATCGACTGAATCAGTTATCTGTGTTGAAGTGCGTCATGAGGACGTGAAGTGTCAAGTGCAGGGCTGTACGTTAACTTTTTTTTCACATAGCACTGGTGCTACAGAGGTTGAAAGTTTTGTAGCACAGGCCAAAAAGTTGTAGCACAAGTATAAAACGTCTGTTATCATGTCTGAAAACAAACACAAGTAATGGACTTCATCACTTAAGCAGGCACCGATGTTCCATACAGAGCACAAAAAATACAAACCATCACAAATTTTTTAGACAAAGTTTTCTTAATTTGCTAAAAATGGAAGGGTGCAGAAACATAACACACCTTACACCTTAACAAAATATAAAATAAAAAACAATGGCAGACATTTAGGCAAAGTTAGCAAAGATAAAAATATTTGTCATTATTTTATCATTGTTATTAAAAAAATAAGAACAATTTTTCAGGTTATCAGTATTATCAGTAGCATCTCAAGAAATGGCAATGAACAATATTAAATACAAAACCAATACTATTAAATCACATTATTAATGTTGATATCCAACCGTACTGAACTTAATTTATTAGTCTGTAACATTATAGTTGTATTTTGAAGAATGTGGGTACGGCAGGTGCTGGTCAACAGGTCAGTACGTCCATGGTACTTTTTTTCCACTGTAAAAGTCAGTGATGGACCAGCTAATGCTTTGGTACTCCACATTATTCAAAAATTCTTATTTGTGTTCAGCCACAAGAATAATTAAATACAGGGTTGGGACAAAATGTGAACGTGAGGTAAATAAGCAGAAATTAAATTTTTTGGAGTGAACTATCTTTAATGAACAGTCGGCAGCATATGTTTAGTAGCTATTCCCTTTAAGAGCTCTGCGTTCTCTATCAACTGTTTACTTTCATTTCAGCATAAACCAACTGTGTTTATAATGTAATCTTGTTGTGTTTTTGACAGTATTAGACAGCAATAATCAATCAGACGCCGGGAAAAGACCAAACTTGGTCAAATAGTCAGGGCTTTTGACAGGCTTCAGTGTGTCGAGCGCTTTCTTGGAGTATGCGCTCAGAAAAGCGCACATGCAGAACAGCACTGTGAAATTACTGGTAGTGCTTTAAATTGCAGATGGGAAATAATGAGTTTTGCGATTGTGAATAAGGGCAGGGTCCATGAGAGAGTAACTATACCGCTGAGTTTTAACACTGAGTGGAATGCAGGTGGCGTTGTGTAGATATATTGAGACGGAGGGAAGGGATTGGTGCCAGAAACTGCAGCTGATTAGAAGGTGTTGCTGTAGCACGAGACAACGATATGTCTGCAAAAGCAGACGTGGAGACATTTAAACCGTAACTATCAAAAATGTCATATCGCAAACCCCTAAATACCAGGTATAATCCATATCACACACACAAACAGCACAACGAAATTACTGCACACTACTGAAGAGACTGTATGAACATTCAAAAAAACTGTGTTGCATGCGTGCTACAGTGGTAAATGTATTAATCGCACAGACCAGTTTTTGCGTAAGCCACGTGCGACATACATTGGGTACGGAAAGTATTCAGACCCCTTAAATTTTTCACACTTTATTATATTGCAGCCATTTGCTAAAAATCATTTAAGTAAATTTTTTTCCCTCATTAATGCACACACAGCACCCCTATTGACAGAAAAACACAGAATTGGTGACATTTTTGCAGATTATTAAAAAAGAAAAACTGAAATTATCACATGGTCCTAAGTATTCAGACACCCTTTGCTCAGTATTTAGTAGAAGCACTTTTGATCTAATACAGCCATGAGTCTTTTTGGGAAAGATTGCAAAATTTTTCACACCTGATTTGGGGATCCTCTGCCATTCCTCATTGCAGATCCTCTCCAGTTATGTCAGGTTAGATGGTAAACGTTGGTTGACAGCCATTTTTAGGTCTCTCCAGAGATGCTAAATTGGGTTTAAGTCAGGGCTCTGGCTGGGCAATTCAAAGAAAAGTCACAGAGTGTGTGAGCCACTCCTCGTTATTTTAGCGGTGTGCGTAGGGTCATTGTCTTGTTGGAAGGTAAAACCTTCGGCCCAGTCTGAGGTCCTGAGAACTCTGGAGAAGGTTTTCGTCCAGGATATCCCTGTACTTGGCCCCATTCATCTTTCCCTCGATCTTTCCCTCGATTGTCGTCCAGTCCCTGCAGCTGAAAAACACCCCCAAAGCATTATGCTGCCACCACCATGCTTCACTTTTTGGACTGTATTGGACAGGTGATGAGCAATTCCTGGTTTTCTCCACACATACCGCTTAAAATTAAGGCCAAAAAGTTCTATCTTGGTCTCATCAGACCAGAGAATATTATTTATCACCAATCTTGGAGTCCTTAAGGTGTTTTTTAGCAAACTCCATGGGGGCTTTCATATGTCTTGCACTGAGGAGAGGCTTCCATCAGGCCACTCTGCCATAAAGCCCCGACTGGTGGGGGACTCCGTCTGCAGTGATGGTTGACTTTCTACAACTTTCTCACATTTCCCGACTGCATCTCTGGAGCTCAGCCTTAGTGATCTTTGGGTTCTTCTTTACCTATCTCACCAAGGCTTTTCTCCCCCGATAGCTCAGTTTGGCCGGAAGGCCAGCTCTAGGAAGGGTTCTGGTCGGCCCAAACGTCTTCCATTTAAGGAATGAAGGCCACTGTGCTCTTAGGAACATTAAGTGCAGGAGAAATTTTTTTGTAACCTTGGCCAGATCTGTGCCTGGCCACAATTCTGTCTCTGAGCTCTTCAGGCAGTTCCTTTGACCTCATGATTCGCATTTGCTCCGACATGCACTGTGAGCTGTAAGGTCTAACATAGACAGGTGTGTGGCTTTCCTAATAAAATCCAATCAGTATAATCAAACACAGCTGGACTCAAACGAAGGTTTAGAACCATCTCAAGAATGATCAGAAGAAATGGACAGCACCTGAGTAAAATATTGCGTGTCACACAAAGGGTTCTGAATACTTAGAAACATGTGATATTTCAGTTTCTGTTTTAATAAATCCTGCAAAAATGTCAACAATTCTGTGTTTTTCTGTCAATATGGGGTGCTGGGTGTAAATTAATGAGGAAAAAAAAAATAACTGAAATGATTTTAGCAAATGGCTGCAATATAAACAAAGACCGGGAAAAAACTTTAAGGGGTGTCTGAATACTTTCCGTACCCACTATACAGTGGGGCAAAAAAGTATTTAGGCAGCCACAAATTGTGCAAGTTCTCCCACTTAAAAAAAGATGAGAGAGGCCTGTAATTTCATCATAGGTATACCTCAACCATGAGAGACAAAACGAGAAAAGAAAATCCAGAAAATCACACTGTAGGATTTTTAAAGAATTAATTGGTAAATTCCTCAGTAAAAATAAGTATTTGGTCACCTACAAACAAGCAAGATTTCTGGCTCACACAGACCTGTAACTTCTTCTTTAAGAGGCTCCTCTGTCATCCACTGGTTACCTGTATTAATGGCATCTGTTTGAACTTGTTGTCAGTATAAAAGACACCTGTCCACAACCTCAAACAGGCACACTCCAAACTCCACCATGGCCAAGACCAAAGAGCTGTCAAAGGCCACCAGAAACAAAATTGTAGACCTGCACAGGCTGGGAAGGACTGAAATCTGCAATAGGTAAAGCACTTGGTGTGAAAGCAAATCAAACTGAGGGAGCAATTATTAGAAATATGGAAGACCATACAAGACCAGATAATCTCCTGATCTGGGGCTCAACGCAAGATTCACCCCGTGGGTCAAACCTGATCACAGAATCTCCGTCCGTTTAGCCTAAAAATCCCACTTTTTGAACCCCAGGGGGGGACTCGGTGATATTGACCGAGACGAGCTGTGGAAAAATAGTAAACAAAGGTAGCCTTTGTAACACACTGCGCCGCCAGGGACTCTAATCCTGCAGTGCCAGACGTGTCCCCTTTGCTTAAGCCAGTACATGTCCAGGCCTTTCTGAAGTTTGCTAGAGAGCATTTGGTGATCCAGAAGAGGGGACATTGCGCGCAGCCAGGCCTCCTTATTGTCCGATGACCAACAAACAATATAACTTTTTGGTAAAAACTCAACTTTGTGTTTGGAGGAGAAAGAATGCTGAGGTGCATCCAAAGAACACCATACCTACTGGGAAGCATGGGGGTGGAAACATCATGATTTGAGGCTGTTTTTCTGCAAAGGGACCAGGAAAACTGATCCGTGTAAACGAAAGAATGAATGGGGCCATTGTATCGTGAGATTTTGAGTGAAAACCTCTTTCCATCAGCAAGGGCATTGAAGATGGAACGTGGCTGGGTCTTTCAGCGTGACAATGATCCCAAACACCCCCCCCGGGCAACGAAGGAGTGGTTCGTAAGAAGCATTTCAAGGTCCTGAAGTGACCTAGCCAGTCTCCAGATCTCAACCCAATAGAAAATCTATGGAGGGAGATGAAACTCCGTGTTGCCCAGCGACAGCCCCAAAAAAATTACTGCTCTAGAGGAGATCTGCATGGAGCAATGGGCCAAAATACCAGCAACAGTGTGTGAAAACCTTGTGAAGACTTACAGAAAACGTTTGACCTCTGTCATTGCCAACAAAGTGTATATAACAAAGTATTGATATGAAATTTTGTTATTGACCAAATACTATTTTCCACCAAATTTGCAACTAAATTCTTTTTTAACCAAATCATTACAAGTGATTTTCTGGAGATTGTTTTTTATTTTTGTTATCATAGTTGAGGTATACCTATGATGAAAATTGCAGGCCTCTCTCATCTTTTTTAGTGGGATAACTTGCACAATTGGTGGCTGGCTAAATACTTTTTTTCCCCACTGTATGTCTGTACAGCCCTGAAGTTTGTGTCATTACACAGAACAGGCATGTGTTCGTCTCATCTAATGAAATGTCTGTGTTGTTCACGGTTCCTCTTCAGTCGTGTCCTGCGGCACAGGTGTGGTTCTGCAGTTTCTGAATGGAGCAGGAAACCCCTATTGAATTACCAGCAGGCATAACTTTACAACACAAGCACACACTGATGTTCTCCAAAAACAACCTGCGTCTCTAAGGAACTGCCATCATTTGTCAAAGAAATGCAGATAAATGGAACAATAGATCCCTTTTTTATTTTTGATCTACAGTAGTATTTCATTTGCAAGGCAGTGTCGTGTTAAGCAGCACAAGATCAAGTATCTTAATAATAAATAAGTGAAAATTATGAGTAAATAAAAGTAAGAGTAAAAATGATCATTAAAAATAAATGTAAAAATAAACAGTAGTAAAAAACGAGTTTAGGATGGTAAGTTTTCATTTCTTTTTGTAAATGAGTTCAATCTGTCCATTTCAGTGAATTTCAGTCAGTCTCTGTATATGTATATATACATCTATCACGAATATAAATACGGTTCATTTTGACCTGCCAAGGTTTTGCAAAAAGTTGTGTAATCACCGATAATTTTTTTTTAATCCATGTCCAGCCCTTGTCTCATAAAACATTAATTTTCCCCTTTTTGACCAGTAGGTAATATAATTTATTTATATTTAATGATTGTATATACATAATCATATTATAATAATATAATACTATAATAATAACTAATTAATAATAATAAGTGAATAATAATTTTTCATTTAGCTGACGCGTTATCCAAAGCGGATCTACAGCGCCTTTCAGGCGATAAAATTTTTACCAATGTGTGCTTCCCCTGGGAATGAACACAAACCTTTGCGCTGCTAACGCAATGCTTCTTCCCACCGAGCACAGAACATACTATATTTAATTTATTTTTAGAGATGCACCGATAGATCGCGTCCGGTAAGTCTTGCACTTCTTTCCGATTTCAGTTGCAATCGGTTTGTTACCCAGCGGCACAGGACAATAATCGTCAGCTGCGCCATTTTCGCTCCCTCTGCTCTCTCTCTCAATCAAATGTCTCATTTCCGCTACGGTTAAATTGTTGGATTGCGCTTTATTTTACGGTCATTCCCGAAGTTTCGCGCTTATACAAAATACGCGCGCACCACCAATGATCATTAGTGGAGCGTGCTACAATCCGCGCCTCAGTCTGAAAACAGCTTGTGAGCCACAAATACCAAACTGAGTGGCTAACTGTGCTAAAACGTTCAAATACATAAAAAAAAATTGTCAAAATGCCCATCTTGGCGAGTATCCAGTTAAACACAGTCAGTTTGGAACGTTAAATAGTTGAGAAAGATAACGCATGTTGTGTAACAGTATATTGGGTCAGTGGATAAACTCTTAAAAAGTCCAATATTCATGCTGCTGTCTGTCATGTTAATCAAAAAACAAAAGACAAAGAAAATAAATATGTTTTAACTTTAATGGTTAAGCATTAATCTGTATTTAATTTTTACAATGAAGATAGAAATTAAAGTAATCAAATGTAAAACAGCACTGGATGTGTTATTTTACATTTGAATACTTTAATTTCTGTAGTATTTCTTACCTGAATAAAAACGTACTTATCCTGAAAAACTTAGTTTCATAGCTCTTTTTATTCTTTTGCATTTATTTGTGCTGTTGTTTGCCTTTTTTTTTTTATTTGTTCTTATTTTATTTTACTTTTTACTTGTGTTTTTTAATGAAAATAAAACTGTGTTGAAGTAGATTTTTGTTTGTACTATGCTGCAATTAGTTCTTAGAAAGAAATCAGGAATCGGCAACCAAAAAATCGTTATCGGCAGCAGACCACACTAACGAGGCAAATCGGACTCGGCCAAGAAAATTGCCCATTCAGTGCACTCTAATTTATTTATGGAAGCTTTATTTAATTTTATTATAATTTTTTTTTAATAGTATTTATTATCTATAGCTTTCTCGCCCAGACCTAGTTAGCACAGAGCATCCTCTGGGCGTTGGTAAGTGTGAGGGTTGGCGAGAAGAGGTGGGAGTGTGCTGTAAAACCGGCTACCTGCCTCCCGCTTCTTCATCTAGTCGTTTGTTGATTCGTTGATGCGTGACCGTCTTCAGGAGACCATAGCACAAGCATCTCTCAGCTCTTTACTTAAAATTACCTCGGCGCGCCTGTTGGTCGAAGCACTGCTGCTGCTTTCATTGTACCTTACCGAGACGATCACTTGCTGATTCTTGTTTTAGTATTACTTGTGTTTTAGTTTCACTGATCCTTATGCACTATTGTCAGACTGACAGGCACACTCGAATCAATGCGATACTTAGACAGGTGAGAATCATAGAACCACCTGTCTGGACAAATTCATTGCCCAAATAATTCAACACACCGATGGTCGACCGACCTTTGTCCCCGCCAGCCCCCTTAACGCATCGTTTCCACAGCATTAACAACACCATAAACAACCACAACAACACCTTTTGTTTGCACTTTTGAATATTATTTTTGATTGTGACAGGAATTTTTTCAAAAATGATCATACCATTACCCATATTTTCAGGGTTTTAAATGTATTTAGTGTTTACTTCAGAACAGCAATAAATTTAGGACCAGTAAATATACCACATGACATACAAGATAATTTACTGTGTTATTTTTGTTATAACAAAGTAAATACATATAAATATTATATCAAAAGTAACAATATGTAAAACTTCTTTTATTTTTTATTTAATTTTACTTTTATTTAATTAAAACATGTGTATTTTAATTTGTTGCATTATAAAAGGGTTTTAAAATTGCTTTGTTTATGTCCTGAACTACGTACAGTATGACTATTACCATTCGAGCTAAACAATACCTACTTATATCATTGCCCTTTTCCGTTTTTGGTTCTTTTTTAATAGTCCTATTTTAAATAAGAACAAATTATATATATATAGTTTATGAACTATATAAATCAATTTTGATGTTTAAAAATGACCGGGGTGGGGAAAATAGTCATTTAGTCAGCCACCAATTGTGCAAGTCTCCCACTTAAAAAGATGAGAGAGGACTGTAATTTTCATCATAGGAATACCTCAACAATGAGAGACAAAATGAGGAAAAAAAAAATCAAGAAACATAAATGTAGATTTTTAAAGATTATTTGCAAATTATGGTGGAAAATAAGTATTTGGTCAATAACAATTTCATCTCAATACTTTGTTATATACCCTTTGTTGGCCATGACAGAGGTCAAACGTTTTCTGTAAGTCCTCACAAGGTTTTCACACACTGTTGCTATTATTTTGGCCCATTCCTCCATGCAGAACTCCTCTAGAGCAGTAATGTTTTGGGACTGTAGCTGGGCAACACGGATTTTCAACTCCAAAAGATTTTCTATGGGGTTGAGATCTAGAGACTGTCTAGGCCACTCCAGGACCTTGAAATCCTTCTTACGAAGCCACTCCTTCGTTGACCTGGCGGTGTGTTTGGGATCATTGTCATACTGAAAGACCCAGCCACGTTTCATCTTCAATGCCCGTGCTGCTGGAAGGAGGTTTTTCACTCAAAATCCACCGATACATGGCCCCTATTCAATGCTGTCTATGAAGGGAAAAAACAGTCCCAATGCATGATGTTTCCACCCCCATGCTTCTCAGTAGTTATGGTGTTCTTTGGATGCAACTCAGAATTCTTTCTCCTCCAAACACGACAAGTTTGAGTTTTTACCAAAAAGTTCTATTTTGGTTTCATCGGACCATATGACATTCTCCCAATCCTCATCTGGATCATCCAAATGCTCTCTAGCAAAACTTCAGACGGGCCTGGACATGTACTGCTTAAGCAGGGGGACACGTCTGGCACGGCAGGATTTGAGTCCCTGGCGGCACAGTGTGTTAATGATGGTAGCCTTTGTTACTTTGGTCCCAGCTCTCTGCAGTTCATTCACTAGGTCCCCCCGTGTGGTTATGGGATTTTTGCTCACAGTTCCTGTGATCATTTTGACCCCACGGGGTGAGTTCTTGCGTGGAGCCCCAGATCGAGGGAAATTATCAGTGGTCCTGTATGTCTTCCATTTTCTAATAATTAATCCCACAGTTGATTTATTCACACCAAGCTACTTACCTATTGCAGATTCAGTCTTCCAAGCCTGGTGCAGGTCTACAATTTTGTATCTGGTGTCCTTTGACAGCTCTTTGGACTTGGCCATGGTGGAGTTTGGATTGTGACTGTTTGAGGTTGTGGACAGGTGCTTGATACTGAACAGTTCAAACAGATGCCTATCTAATACAGGTAACGACCGGTGAGGAAGAGGAGCCTCTTAAAGAAGAATTACAGGTCTGTGAAGCCAGGAAATATGCTTTGTTGTTAGGTGACCAACTACTTATCTGTACAAAGGAATTTACCAATTTCTTAAAATCCTACACATGTGATTTCTGGTATTTTTTTTCTCATTTTGTCTCTCTTTGTTGAGGTATACCTATGATGAAAATTCAGGCCTCTCTCATCTTTTTAAGTTGTAGAACTTGCACAATTGGTGGCTGACTTAATACTTTTTTGCCCCACTGTATATAAATTATGTATATTGTATGAGTTTTATGCATTTATGAAAATACAGAGGTTGCTTAACAGTCATAATATTAATGTAAAAAAAAAAGCTCTTAAAAATAGGCTTTGTTTGTCTTGATGCAAAATATCATTTCCAGGTTTTGTTTTTGTGGTGTAATGTTGTGTGGACAAGTGTTGTGCGATTCATCCTCCCCTCAGATCTACTTCAAACTGATCTGTCTCTTTCTGGACCGTTTTCCTTTTCCCAAGCCTCTCATAATGTTGAGTTTGAGTCGTTGCGGGATCAGAGCTGTAATGTGAATCTGTATGTCGGCGGTACTGGTGGAGTCTCGGAATAACTCCGCTCGCCTCAAACGCATTTCCAGATGTGCCACTGTCAGACGGCCAGGCTTAACTTTGACAGCTTCAACTCATCTCACTTCTTTTGAAAAATCTCAATGAACCATAAATCTCCCTGTGCTCTTTGTTGAATCTGATCATCGAGGCTTAAATTCATATATGCTGGTGGAAAATAATTTTGGGCTTTTCCAAGACGTCTCCTTTATCTTTCTGAATGCTGGCCTCTAGGAAGACCTCAACTAACAAGGTCCCTCGGGTTGATATGTCTTGTTTCTTTCGACAAACCTGGTGATTTCCCGCAACCTGCCCTGCTCTTCTTTTATTTTCCCCCCCCGCGCCCCCGCATACCTTTAAATAACATTAATCATATTTATGAACTGGGTTTCGTTGATAAGTGACTGGAAAAGACCTTGGGTTTCGCTTCTGTCTGCATTTATAGTGAGATCAGAGGGTTTGCGGGTGAAGCCGTATGTCTCTGGTGTAATGGTTGGTTGGGTTCAGGAGACCCGCCCTGAGGAAATCTGCTGCCTCTTTTTCTCACCTAATCTCGCCAGCCCGGGGAAGCAATGAAATCATGGAGCAATGATTTACAGAAGGTTACAACTGTGCAAAACGGTTTTTAACCTCTTTGTTTTCTCATTTCGTATGGTGTGCCACTGGGTTACGTCCTCACCCTCTTAAGTTTGTCAGTCAGGATGAGGAAGACTACTCTACTCTATTTTCTTGTTTTAATTGTTTCGCATAGTCACATTTCAGCCCACAAATCAACAGGACATCATAACATTATTTTCATAACAATTATGCACACTGTGTCTCTTGCAGTTACCATTGTTTTATGATTCTTATTAGATTCATTTTAAGTGTTTAACTGTAAATCACTGTACAAAAAATGTTTAAGTTGGCATAAATAAGTTAATGGTAATATGACAAATGCTACCATGACACAGCATTATATAGCATTGCACTAAACAAAACCACAACAACAACAGTGATTTACATCCACAGCTTTATTAAATTATTACCAATATTAAAGTATTGTAATATTAAAATTACACTTATGAATGTTATAATTTATGTAATATATTCTTAAAAAATAATTTTTGCAATAATTTTGCATTGCACTTATGAATGCTATGATAATAAAGAATTTATTGTTTTAATAGTTATAGCATTAAGTGTAATGCAAAAAATGTAAAATATTACAATTAAAAAGTTATATGTAATACAGTATTTATAAATGCAATAAAATACTAATTTAATAACAACAGTTATTATTATTATTATTATAGTAATGAGTATCAGGGATGAAAATGTCATAATGCTAAAACTTTTAAATATCTTAGTTTTTTTTTTTAAATTTCCTTTGTATTAAAAACACAATTTTCTTTTTCTTGTGATCTTTGGATTAAAATATAAGCAGAACATGTTTTTTTTTCTCAATAAGTTTAGTTTGATCTTTCAAATGTTAATCATTAGTGGCTTTTAAGATTCAGCTCATGTGACTTGCATGAAAAATGAACTTTCTTTCTAACCTTTCTGAGTCAACATTTATATCAGAAAAAGAGCAGTATAAATTGTAATGGCATGACTCAAGGTGTTTATGGCCTGTTATGAATGCGGCCGTTTGATTAAACGCAGTTAATTTGATTCTCCGTGTAGAGAGTCTGATTTGCTCTTCAGGATCACGTCATGTTTGGTGACGGTGGCTCCAGCTGCTCACATCATGCTTCTTGACTTTCATAAGTGTTTGTTGATTTTCTCCAGGCCGGTTCCCAAGGAGATCTCAATAATAAGCTCAGGACATTTCTGACTGGCTAAGTCAGTCTTGACCCATGCTTATGCTTCAAACTTTGCAAATGCATTCAAGAGGAATTAGAGCAGGATTTTTAAGCTTGAACGGGCCTTTTTTGCAGGGTCATGTATTCTTTTGTAAGTGATCCTCTGTATCGTCTGTTGTTATTTTACACAAATATATTTCACTTTGGTACTTTTATATGTTAATCTCATTATACATACACACACACACACACACACACACACCAAACACACACACAAACACATATTATATTATATGATATATATATATATATATATTATTATATATATATATATATTTATTTTATGTATTTAGTTTTTGATATTTAAATAATGTATGCATTTATATTATTTTTAATGTTACATTTTTATATTAATTTTACCAAAACTGATATCGATACTGAGATCCTGTACTCGTACTTGTTAAAATGCCCCAATATCAACCGCTGATACCGCACAGCATGTGATAAGTACCGACAGAGAAACACCAACAACAGACAGCAGAAATGAGTTAAGGATCTACTACGAAGTATATGTATGCAATTAATATAATGTAAAACTTTCAGTATTAACGCCTGTATGAACTATACAATGCACAAGTTACGGGTACTTAAGGAGAGAGAGAGAGAGAAGAGAGAGAAAGAGCGTGCACTTCTCGTTGCTGATCTTGATGTTCACTAAATCGCACACGCATCATTTGGATTAAAACTATATCAGTACAATATTTTAAAAAACATTATAGGGGCATTTACTATAAACAACATTCATTTTCAACCTTAAGCATTCACGACTTTCTGGCGACAGTGAATCTTGCAGCCTGTGTGAAATGCGCTAGGCTGTACTGCTGTCCTTTCATTCTGCATCAGTGCAAATACGTGTACGCGTTGCGCATGTTTTGCTTGCTTCATGAGTGTTTCTGTATTATGCGAGTCGCTTTGGAATATAAATCGCAGCACGCTTCAGATGAAAAAACACTACTTATATTTCTGAAATATTTATAACAAGTTGTTCCCTGCATTATTTCAGCAAAACGTGTGATGCTGTACTGAGCCGCTGCATGGGAGCAGCTCTAATACTATTAAATTAAGGATGTACCATAGAGCGAAAAATTAGCCGTGAAAGTAACTACAACTTGTAAAATACATTTTAATGGGCATAATTAAGTGTGAAAATAACTGAAGGATATATCTATTTGATAAATTAAGTTAACCAACTAACATTATACATATTCTTTTGGTTTCTGTACTCAATATTTAAAAAAAAATTTACAAATACAATGAAAATATATGTATCGGCAAGTACCAAAAATAAAAGTATCGGTATCGGCCGAGTACTGGAAAAAGTGGTATCGGAGCATCCCAACTTTCTCAGTAAATTCTCTTTCTCTTTTCTTTTCGTCTGATGTGCTCTAGATCTTCACGGTTTGTTCTAGTACTGTAAGTGCATGTTTGCTCTGATAGTACTGACTCATGTCAGGGCGTATTGTGCCGATGATCGGTTGTGTATTCTCGTAATTGGATTATGTCAGTGTTTGGACAAAATTTTGGACACCTTCGTAATCAGGCTTTTTAGCCATCTGTTTGGATTGATCCTCATTGGATTCATCTGGTTGGAATGAGAGTTTCTGAGACTAATGGAATTGCAAGATTAACTAACAAATCGTCAAATGTGCTGGTGTGTTTCCAAGCTCTCGGCTCAAGAGTTTTAAAGTGAGCATCTCAGATTTCCTGTCATGTAGGGAAATGCTTGTAGTATTATTCTGCATGTGTCCTTCCAAGCCTGTTCAGGCTGGATTTTCCTTGGGACTTCCCTGTGTTTTGTAGCTTCTCCTCAAATGACCTCCTAAAACAATGACTGGCCCGGATGACCTTCTGTTTGCTTGTGCTGATTTTTGGTTTCGTTTTTGGAGGGAAACAAACTGACAGTTTATTGGGTCATTTACATATGTTTTTGATTTAATAAATTAATTTAACAATATATAAATAAATATTATTTATTTTTGAATAGTAAAATTATAAAAAAAATATTAAAATAAAAACAATTCTAAAATTATAAAAAACGTAGTGATAAAAATATATGCATTCTTTAAATGCATTAAAATATGTAAATAAAAGGATATTTATTACAATGAGGATTATGATAAAATATATACAAACACACCTATTGAAAAAAAAAATATTACATGATTTATAACTTTTGTTTTTATATATGTAATAGTTAATATATTTACTATTTATTAACTATATAATGTGAATATTTATACAAATATTATGCATCCTTTTAAATACATTGTAATACATGTTTTTATTAATTTAATGCATACAACCAAACAAATAAGTTCATAAAATATTATGTTTTGTTATCATAATTTGGTCTGTAACCTGGTCAAAGCTGTATTTTTACATGTCACTCAACGTCACCGTTTCAGTCCGGCATGAACTGCATTTAAACACCGTGCTTGCACTCTTTTGTGTGTTTGTGTTTTTAGCAGCTTTCCAAAACTTGCTGCGGTTCATCTATAATTCATGACTGGTTTGATGCAGCTCCTGCTGTCATGGTAACCCTCATTCTGCTGTTGTCTGAAAGCGCTCAGTCGGCGGCTGTGTTTGTTGTTGTATTGGTGGGCTGTCCGGTGGTGAAGGGGCTCCTCATGGAGATCCCATTAAACGGGAGCCTCGTGAAGGCGGGATGGACGGGGGGTCAGTGCTAATGAATTCTGCTCCGTCCAGAGAGGACCTGAGCTCGTTTCCAGCTTCTTAAACACTGCCAGAACATTCCACCGGCTGCCTCGTGGCGCACTGGTCCGGTCACTGGGTCAAGCCGCACTAAATATGAGGGTTTATTTTAAGTACATTAAAAAAATGTAAAAACTTAAGGGTACATTTTTTATTTGATATTTTTATGTGAATTCACAAATATTGATTACATTTTGAATCTTAGAAATAAGAGTGTTACATTTAAAATTAAATTTTGAAAAATGAATATTTTAAAATGAAAATAAATGCATGTCTATTTATTTGATATATTATGATTTTATTACAGCTATTGTGTTCTATTTATATTAGTGCTGTCAAATGATTTATCGCATTCAAAATAAAAGTTTTTCTTTACATAATATATGTATCAATACTTTTATGTATAAATATATTTTCACATTCTGTAAACAAACACTTATTTTGGATGCGATTAATCGTTTGACAGCACTAAAATATATATTTATTTATAAACAATGAACTATAAATATATAAAGCACATTTTAAATGTACTTCTTTTCAATGAATTAATTTATATAATATATCCAACTGTAAGTTCAAGCTGCATTAGTTTATTTTTGTGTCAGATTTGCTCTTGATCTTTGTCTGTGTGCTAAAGTTAGACGACTGATAGTGTGTGAACATGAGGGAGCATTCGGTCGGTCAGACGAACAGACCGCGGGATGATTTCTGCAGTGTTAATCACTGACAGCTGCGATTCCTCCTGCAAACGTGTGCTTTGTCCAAAACAGACTCATTTCAGGTGTTCAATTGTCTAATCTTCTGAGTTCACTACGGAGTGCTCATTTACCATAACTGAGCACAAATCTTCATCTTAATTGTTTGTTTTCTTCAGGAACAAGGGTGCAAGATAATGCGATAACATTTTATTACCTGTGATATAAGATCAGTTGTCAGGGATTGGTTTGCAGTGAGTCATATTCCTGATCGATTGATGTGTATTCAGTGAAGATGAGGATGAAAAGCGGAGTCATTTACAAACATGATACTCCACCCCATTTATCTATTTATTAGTCTAGTCAGTGTTTGCTAATACTGTGGGTCATTATATACACTGTTATACAAGCTGTGCTTTGTTCCCGTCACATTTACAATTCTGCTACATTTGTATCATTAGTGGTGTTTTCTAAAGCCAACATTTTGTATTTACTTATAAATAAACTGTAAATATATACATTTACATTTATTTGTCAATTTGTATTACTTTTACAAATACTGATATTACACATTTTAGATTCATTTATTTATAAACAATCAAACAAGAAGCAGACTATAAATATATAAACACATTTTAAATGCTCTTATTTCAATTTTATATTTATTTGATTCATTCATTCCTAAAAAATGTGAATGTACAATAAAACTACAAGTTTATTTTTTAAATTAATTTTAGAAATAGTTCTAGAAAATACTAATAAATCATATGTAAATTTAAAATGATATATGGTATCATTTTGATTTCACACTTATTTGCTTATTTATTCACATTCAGCCATTTTATTTTCATTACACGTTTGCTTTGCTTATTTATTCACATTCTCTTGTTTGTTTTTTATTTATTTTATTTTATTGCGTATTTAATTTATTCATTTATTTATTGTAATGAATTTATTTTTTGTCTTTGAATGTTTGTATCATTTTTTTATTATATGCATTTATTTTTTTATTATTTGCTTGCTTATTTCTTATGTTCGTAAATTTTTATTAGTCACGTATTTATAATTTTTTACTTATGTTTTAATTTATTTGTCATTTTTATTTGTCATTTTTATTTATTTCAGTACTTTCAGTGTTTTTATTATTATTATCACTCAATCTTTATTTAATCTCCTTTCTGTCCCCCAACAGACAGCAAGGCGATTGTGGACGGGAACCTGAAGTTGATCCTGGGTCTGGTATGGACCCTCATCCTCCATTACTCCATCTCTATGCCCGTCTGGGAGGATGAAGACGATGATGAAGCCAAGAAACAGACGCCCAAGCAGAGACTGCTCGGCTGGATCCAGAACAAAGTGCCTGACCTCCCCATCACTAACTTCAGTCAGGACTGGAGGAACGGCCGGGCGCTGGGCGCTCTGGTGGACAGCTGCGCTCCAGGTGAGCAGAACCTGAGCAGAAGAGCGCTTCGTTCCTGCTGCTCAGCTGTCGTTGTGCTGTTTATTGGACAGCTTGTGTTTGTATAGATATACGGTGGATCAACTGTAAAACACAGCTGTGAATGAGTCCAGAACTGTGTGTGCAAAGCACTTCTGTCGTGGTACAACATTAAAGTTTCCTAATATTTGCAATTCAGTTGCTGAGAAGAACCTTTTTAGTGCAGGTTTTCGCATTTTATGATCATTAGACAATTCTAGAATAACTTTTGTCATGCTTGGCACTTTATTAATAATACATTGCATCATTAGTGGACTGAACATGAATTTTCGGTTTTTAGTCTTTTAGTCTATGCTGTTTTCAGTTAATGAGTGAACGACTTTTTTTTTGTTCAGTTTATTATTTTGTGTGTTTTTTTTAGTAAGTGATAGAAATATTTTTATTGTGATTGGATTGATAATTTATCTGTACCTAAATGTTTTTCTTGTTTATGTATATTTTATTTATGATTTTATTAGCCGTATAACTTCTTATACTTTATGCATTTCGAATGATATTTATATATTGATAATTGTATTCATTTTAATCTTTGTACATTTATAAGATTAAGTCATTTTGATGCATTCATAAATTTGATTAGTTTAAGGATCTATCATTATTAATTGCAAGCCTTAATTGTGGCTTGTTTTTTTATTGATCATTTTATAATGATAACTTCTATAATTAATGTATTTTGATATTATAAGTGTATTTAATTTTATTCTTTGGACATTTTATAATATTAAATGGAATTAATATTAATATATTATATATTATTTGCAATTATTAATTTGGGACTTAATTGTGGTATTTTTTTAATATGATTATTGTTATTGCTGCATCTATAGCTGTCAGTTAACTTGGAAGCTTGTGCATCAGGATTCACATCCAGTAATTGCAATCATTTTTGTGCTTTTGTTACTTTTGATATGAAACAACATGTGGGCTTTCAGATTGTCAATTTTATGAAATTAATCCAATAAATGTTTGACGCGTATATGGATGGAGCGCTTAAATGCATCAGTTCAAGCGACAACGCGTAAACGACAGCAATTATTAAATATTTATTTATTTTTCAGTTTGAGTATTGATTAATAATAATTAAATAAATCGGATAAATTGATTATTATTTAGTATTATTATTATTTAACATCTTGGCAACCTGTTTAACTGTTGGTCTTGTGGTGTGTTTGTGTGTTTCAGGCCTGTGTCCTGACTGGGAGATCTGGGACGGGCAGAAGCCGGTGGAAAATGCCACGGAGGCCATGCAGCTCGCTGATGATTGGCTGGGAATCCCACAGGTGAGCTGGTGACCTTTGACCTCTAGTGCATCAGGATGAGATTTCAGCAGCACAGAGGCGCCACAAATCTGGGCCTCTGCGTGTTTGACTGGTCCACATGTTCATTTTCCTTCATTCGTGCTAACAGATCAATATGAAGCTCAGATAAGAATAAGAGACACACACACACCCATCAGTATCAGCCGCACTGTTTGCCACAGAGTTAATATGATACTCAACACACCTCAATCATACCTCAGCAAACACTCATCACCAGCCATGTTCTCTTCGTCTTGTTCTCTTGTGTGTGAGTTTTGTGACCTCAGTGTAGTAGGCTTAGATTTACTGTAATATTCTGGCTTTATGTGAACACTAAAATACTTTCATTTGCATTTCTGGATATTCTTCCTTTTGAATAATTGGTGCAATAGGAAATTGCTTAAATGTCAGGATTCTAATGTTTGAATCAGGGTTATTATAGATAAATAAACTTATTTAAAAAAATGTAATCCTTTGAAATAAAATAAACGGTAACTAAAATAAAAATTAATCTAAAATATAAACTACGTTATCTGCAGCTAGTTGACTAAAATAAAGCCATAACAATTCAGTTGCTGGAAATAAAATAAATGTTAACTGAAATAGCTAGATGTCTTTTGCCAGGCACCATTTCTCATTTTTAGTTACTTTGAACTACTAAAACAGCTAAAACTAAATAACTCATAACTAAAAATAAGACAAATTTTAAGTGAAATTTAAAATTATTGTATATTAAGTTGAAATAACTAAATAAACTAATTAAATGATTAATTATTCAATGAATACAATAGTAAACAAAATAATGACAAATTAATATATCTTTAAATCTTTTTAAATGATTTAAAATAATTATAAAAGTAATAAATTAAGTAAAAAATACTAAATAAAATGCATTACAAATTGTTTGAAATGTATTATAAAAAAGTTATTTAAGTTATTAAAAAAGGAACAAAATTATTAAAACGAGAATAACATATAGAATAAATACTAATTGAAATTTCGTAATTCTAATAGCGCAACAATGATGGGGGGGGGGGGGTACTAAAATAACATTGTGTGGATAAAACGGGTAGTCCAGCCTGAGACTTCAAGCCAAATGTTGTCCGAAATAAATTAGCTGCACGTTAAACCAGGTGATTTTTTGTTGTTGTTGCACACTACTCATGTTTAGTCTGTGTTTGCAGGTGATTGCTCCAGAGGAGATCATTGACCCCAGTGTGGACGAGCAGTCAGTCATGACGTATCTGTCTCAGTTCCCCAAATCCAAACTGAAGCCCGGAGCTCCTCTCAAACCCAAACTCAACCCGAAGAAGGCGCGCGCGTACGGCCCAGGTGAGCCAGCTTCATCACCTTACAAACGTGCACTAGTGTTGTTGTTTACATAGAAGCACCCAACGGTGAGATCCGCGGAGCGCTACCCACACAAAGATTGCGTAGGCATGGGCCGGTATGAGATTCTGACGGTATGAAAACCCCCCCAAAAAACCCCCCCCCCCCCCCCCCCAAACCCCCCCCCCCCCCTCCTTAGATAAAACTCTACGGTATTACGATTATAGCTTAAAATTGTTATTTTAAAGTAGGTAAAAAAAACTAACTTTTTTCAGCCTACATGTTTTATTTTTAAGAAACATATAGAACATTTTGGAATAGTAAACATGTCAGGCTAAATAATTAAAACAAATAATTTAATTCTTCTTAATTAAATGCAGTCACTTAAGTGAGCCTAAATCTGCAGCTCAACAATAATCAGAACATTAATAAATTATTTTCTGTAAAAAAAAAAAAATCCCTAAAAATGGTGTCACTTAAGTGAGCCTAAACCTGCAGCTCAATAATCAAAAATATAATCAAAACAATTTCTGTAAAAAATATAATTAAAAAATGTATAAAAAATGCATGCATAAACCTGCAGCTCAACAAGGTTTTTGGAGACATGCTTGCTTTCTACACATTCATCTTTCAGTTCAAGTTATGATGCAGGAATGTTCACCTTTCCTGGATTAAGTTTGGAGCGGTGAGGTACGAGGATGTGTGCACACACATACGCATAAGGAAAGAGAGAGCGCGAGTGTCACACAAACACACACACACACATGTGCGGTCTCTCCGTACAACACTCAAACAGTGGCAGTTTTTTTTTTTAAATGGCGTGAGTTGGAACCAGATGTAAACAGAATGGAGGATTAAAAGTATCGACGTGATACCTGCTAAATTTAAATTGTACTAAATCGCAAAAGTATGCTACAAGTAGTACTTAGACTGCTATTCCTCGCTCTGTGAAGTAACTGAGGCGCATCAATGACCCTGTAATGATGCTGTGTAAGAAATGATCCGTATTAAAGGCAGTGTGTTGTCATGCGAGGAAACTAGTTGACGTTAGCAGTAATGGCCATTTATCTTGCCTCGGTAGAAGACAAAAGATTATTTAAACACTGAAACAAACGGGGGGGGTCTCTGTTCTTGATCGGGATGAAAGAGGGAGAAAACCGAAAGACACAGATATATAGTTTATGGTTGACTGGAAGTCTTCTTTAGCGGATCGGCGCTAAAACCGTCCTCGTACGGAACATGGTTAGTCTACATACCTGAAAATCCTTACGACAGACATCCTTTGCGGAAGGGGGAAAAAGTTAAAGGGAGTCATCATTATTCGGCAAGTCCCCAAACAAAAACAGGTGACTCTCACTGACTGCTCGCAGCAACCAGAGGGGCTGGGGGGGAGGGGTCATGTGACTCTCTACGCTCTTCACAGCACACAACTGAGGGAGTCCTGCACTTTCCGTCTTTGACGACACGTAAAAAAACTGTGCATACCGCAGGAACGGTATAACGGGAAATTTTAGTGGTTTTGAAACCGTGAATTTTCCAAACCGCAGTATACCTTGAAACCGGTTATCGTCCCATGCCTAATTGCTATCATACCAGAGTTTCAGGATATTGTGATTCTCATGAACCCTCGTCAGGAGCACATGGAGCGTTATGGGCAGACTTTCTCAGATACTTGACATGTCACAGATTTGTTAATGCGGTGTGATGAGAGTAAGATAGGATTTCCTCTCGCTGTGATTGATGTCTCATACTCTCTTTTGAGCTGAGTTTCACTACCGTCAAAGTTGGACTAATTAAAAATGAGTTGTTTGAGGGTAATTGTCACCAAGCCGGTATGATCAAAATGGAGGGAAAACAATCATATTACAATTTAAAATAACTTTTTTCTGTTGTAATATTTTGAAATGTAATTTATTCTGGATCAATCTAATTCAGCATCATTACTCCACACGATCCTTCAGAAATCATTCTAATATGCTGATTTGCTGCTCAAAATTATGATTATAATAAAACCGTCTTGTAATAATGCTTGTGTGAAAAATCAGCGTTATTTGTATAGAAAGGTCAAAAGAACAGAAAATTGAAATCTTTTGTAACATAAATGCCTTTACTGTCAATTTTGATCAATTTAATGCGTCCTAAAGTATTTGTTTTTAAAAATTCTACCTTAATTGTTTGAATAGTATTGTATCACAGTTTTCACAAAAATTTGGAGCAGCGCATCTTTCAACAACACTTAAAAAAACAACAACACTTAAAATCGTACTATTTTAAGCTTTTGACTGGTAGTGTAAGTTAGTACCGCGTGAATACAGCGGCTCCTGTTATGCTCAGGACTGATGGATGGAGTGAAAATGTGCTTCTTGTTGTAAATTTGACTAAAGCTGTAAAACCGCTGGCTAATGAGTTTAAGAGTTATGATTCTCACACCAGAGGTGACCTCGACACATTTTCTGTGACCACATTTACTAAAATGAACTGCAAAGTTTTGGCTGCGGCGTCGTCAGTCTTAGGAAATCTTCACCTCTGTTTTTGAACGGCCGTGTAATTTACGACAAATAATGAAAATGTCACATTAGTGTTATTTTTCCATTAAGTGATTATGTCCTCTCTGAAAGCACTACAAATAAAACAACGACACAGTCACCCTTGTTTCCTAAATCACACGTCGAGGACTGTCGTTTTCAGTGGTGAATTGAATCAGTGTTTGGAAAAGCTCAGAGGGATCGTGTGGTTTTGTGCAGTTTGCCTCAAACTATAAACTAAAAGGAGTATTTTTAGACTATTACGTTTGCAGGTTTGTCGACCACTGCGGTTTTTATCCAACATCTGACGATATCTACTGTTTCTGTTTCTTTGTGTATGCATAAATTATACAACATTTGCTGTGCACAAGTAGAGGATTCATGAATCAAATCCACATCATAAATTCATGACCACTTTTTATGTTTTTTTTTATGTTTCAGCCCACAGGCCTTCAAGGGCTGAAAGACTATAAATGGGGAAAGATTTGAATTTAAATGCAAACAAAATGTGAAACGTATTTTAATTAGTTTAGGTGTATTATTTATTATAATTTAAATAAATTGATTATTTATTAAAAATATTTATTTAGAATGAATTTGCAATCAACCAGTGAGGAAGCTGGTATAAATCAGATAATATAATATCCACCAATCATGACGCATGCAGTAATTAAATAAAATCTCCAAATATGTGAATAAATAAAATGAAAATGCATTTATATTGATCAAAAACATATTTATAGACCTTTACATAAATTTGCATGTACACATCATTTACATTGCTTATGATTATAAAATTGAATAGCTTAAAATGATTTATAAAAAATATTTTTAATGAAGGTTCTTTGTTTTAAAGGTCATTAATGCAGGTCATTAAGGGGCCTTTAAAGGCGTCCAAATTGATTTATTGCTTAGGTTTTGAAGTTTAGTGTTGTTGTTGTTTTTTTCGTGCATTTGTGAATCTGTTTTGTATACTGTATGCTTATGTAATCAATAGCAGACGTCTAAACATGCAGCAGTGCAGTAAATATATATTTCACAATGAGTGTTATGTGAGTTTGCTGGAGATGTTAATGGCACAGTGTGAAGGAAATGCTATCTTAGGACTGTTGAAGCATGTCATTTTTGTTTTAACAGCTCTGTCGGCTCCATTAAAGGTTGTAATTAGAACAGAAACCGCTTCTCATTAGCTGAAATAAACTTGTTTCATGATTCACCTGTTTTCCAGAGTAAAGTCCTGAATGATTTTTTGTTCACCAGGCATCGAGCCGACTGGGAACCGGGTGATGCGTCCGGCCGTGTTCACAGTGGACACCTTCAGCGCGGGTCAAGGCCAGGTCACTGTCTATGTTGAAGACCCAGAGGGCCGCAGAGAGGAGGTCAGACCTGTGCTCAATGAAGGCAAAAAGACCTACAGCGTGACGTACATCCCTCAGGTCATGGGACCGCACAAGGTCAGGATGAAATGATCCGTCTGCAGCAGTGCTTCTCAACACGTTTGACTCAAAGGCCCCTGTTATTTACAGCAATATTCAAAGGCCCCGTGCTTTTTCCAGATCTTTGTGATTTTTATTCACAAAATGTTCTCGAATAAACAATATTGACGAAGAAAAGAAAAGAAGAAGGAAAGAAATTACGCTAGACGAAGAGAAACTTAAAATATTAACACATTAAGTGACAAAGTGGACTGTAAATCATTATAAAGTACAGAACATTTTCAATTTCATAGAAATGCTGACCTTTCTATTTGTCAAACAAACCATAATTCATAATTGTAATATATAAGAACATAAAGCTGTGTTTAAAATTGTAATGTTAAAAATGTACTAGTTAATGTGTTACATAGTTTAATTATATATATGTATAAATATACATCATCTATACATATACATTTATGTATTTATCTAGTCTGTCAAATAAATTCAAATATAAAAATTGTAAATTACATGTGCATATTTAATATGCGAATAAAAATATTTTTTTTTTAAAAACAATTATAAAAGATATTATAAAGATACTTTTATAAGATACTAATATGTACTCATTATATACACTATAGATTATTAAATATATAACAATCCAAATTTTTATTATAAATATAACATTAATGTGAAAATTTATTTATTTATTTAAAATTGTATTAATTCACATGACATTTCCAGGTCTAAAAATCTCACTTTTAAATATGTCCAGGTTTTTCTAGACTGGGAATCCTTGTCCCGCAAAGAAATCAGGAACCGTTGTGGATGCATTAAAAGTTGTTTTGGCTTTTTTCTTTTTTTTTGTATTACTTTAAATTATTTTACGTCATTTTCAGGCCTCCCTATTTGTTATAATAGTCATATAGGTGTGTGTTTGTTTTTACACAATTAAGTTTATTATGTATAAACACAGAACGACTCTGTTTCCATGGATTATTCTGTGAAATATAGGCTCATGGTGTTTTATGTTCACTCCACAGGTCACTGTGCTTTTCGCTGGACAGCAAATCATAAAGAGCCCGTTTGAGGTGGTTGTGGACAAAGCCCAGGGAGACGCCACTAAAGTCACGGCTAAAGGACCCGGACTGGAGCCGCTGGGCAACATTGCCAACAAACCCACCTTCTTCGACATCTACACCGCAGGTCTGACCGTGCAAACTTGAATTTGAGCTCACTTCCTTGACAAAAACAAGTCTTGATGCCGCTGTACTCTCTGTGTTAATCAGGTGCCGGAGTGGGTGATGTGACGGCTGTCATCAAAGACCCTCTGGGTAATAAAAACACCGTGGAGGCCATCATGGAAGACAAGGGTGAAAGCGTCTTCCGCTGCACCTACAAACCCATGCAGGCCGGCCCTCACACCATCAACATTACATTCGGAGGCATCGCCATCCCTAAGAGCCCCTTCACCGTCAATATCGGCCCAGGTACTTCATGCAATTACATGCATACATTACCCAGCATCCTCTTTCTGAGATGACAATTGCTTAAATGTGCTGTCGGTGGAAGGAAATGGAATAGTTTGTTAGTGCTTTGTGCTCATAACTGTGAAGTGAATTAGCACTGTGTTTTCGGGTCTCAGACGTGTGCATTGCCTCATGCGCTTGTAATTGCATGTAGTTATGAGTTTCTGCAGGGCTTTTACACGCTATAAAATGAGTGTAAATGTAGCCACAGTTCACCAGCGCGCTCGTTTGTGGCGTGTGTGATGCTGCCAGCTTTGTTATATATGACCTGTCGCACCATTATGGTCAGGCGCATTTCCAGCCCTTTGTTTTAATTTGATTGCTTTTTTAGGCTTCTCACACACACACACACACACACACACACTTCCAGTTGTGGTTTACGGGGACTCTCCATAAGCGTAATGATTTTTATACTGTACAAACTGTATTTTCTATCGCCCTACCCTAAACCTACCTCTCACAGAAAACTACTGGCAATTTTTGAATTTCATAAAACAACGTTTTGTATGTTTTTTTCACCTTTTGTTTACGGGACAATTTGTGTCTCATATAACCATATAGACACACGACACACACCACACACACACACACACACACACCACACACACACACATATATAGGAGCAAATATGACTTTATTACAAATATAAAGATTTGTAGTGATTACATTTGCATATTTATTTAATATGCAAATAAATATTTTCTATTTATAGTGCATGTACTATACTCATGTTATACATTTATATATAAGAAGTGTATAAAAAGTTATATTTTTATATACAATTAATAGTAAAATTACATTTATTTGCATATTTTATGTATTAAATAAACAAATATTTTATTAATTCTTTTATGGTATATGTACTAAATTTATTCTCATATTATATACATTTGTATTATATAAAATGTCATATTTTTAGGTTTTATGTCCTAAGATTGTTAGATGGGTTTTTGCAATCAGTGCTTGTGAATTCGACAGACAAGCTCACACTTAAATATTAGGGCCTAAAATGAATGCAAAATAATTTTTTTGCAGGACTTTGTTTTAGATTTCTAAGGTAACAAAATAAATTATGTTCGGTTTACTTTTGGCTAGTGTTATTCTAGTATCATTAAGATATTTAGAATTAGTTTTTATTTTATTTTATCTTATATTTTTAGTTTGTCATTTTTGTTAGTTTTTGTTTTTTAACATGTCTAGATAGTTTTATTAGAGCATCAAGTCACATTAAACGAAAATGAAAAATTGTATTTATTTATTTATTTCAGTGCAGGTTTATTTTATTTTGAGTAACAAAAGTAAACAGGATAGTAACCCTGGTTCCTGCTGTAGTTTTTTGTCCGTTCTCTGCGTGCTTTCGTTGTGGACTTAGAAATCTGTGCGTCACTGAACATTTTAATCCTTGTAAAACACCAAATTCCTTTTCTCTGAAACAGCTTTTCCAAACGTGCAGCAATTCAGTTTAACAGAAGTTGACTTTAATTGATTTTCCCGTGTAGTTAAACGTTATCATGCTGCTGATTTCACAGGCTTGTTTTCGCAATTTGTTGAATTTTACTGTTCAAAACCGAACAGCGAGAGCATTGTTGACTCATGTGGCATTATTGCATTATTGTTTCTTATTAGCTTATTGTCTCTTGTTAGCTGGTTTTTGACTGGTTCAGCTGTTTTTAGCTGTTTTTAACTGGTTTTTAGCTGGCTTTTTGCTAAATCAGCTGGTTTTAGCCAATTTTAACTGGTCTCTAGTGGTTTTTTGAATCAGCTGGTTTTACCTTGTTTTTAGCTGGATTTTTTCTAATTTACAATGTTAAATCAAGTTAAATCAACATACTAGCAGCATGCTAATCATGCTAGAAACATGCTAATAACATGCTAACCATGTTAGCAACATGCTAGTCATGATAGAAACATGCTAATAACTAGTTAATCTGGCAAGTAACATGCTAATCATGTTAGCAACATGCTAGTCGTGCTAGAAACATGTTAGTAACTTGTTAATCATGATAGCAACATGCTAGTAACATGATAATCATCCTAGAAACATGCTAATAACATGGTAATTATGCTAACAACATGCTAATCATGTTAGCAACATTCTGGTAACATGCTAATCATGCTAAAACATGTTAGAAACATGTTAGTCATGATAAAAACACCCTATCAACCACCCCAGGTACCCTAGCAATATGCTTTATACCTAAAACATTCAAACTTTCATTTTTAAAACTTTTACATTTCAAACTACTTCAAACTGAAAACCTTCAGACTGCAAGCTTTTAAAACTTTTTAAAACTTTCTGGCTAGGCTTTTTCAAGCCAACTTAAAGTGTGTCTACAAACTTTTCAATCTAGTTATTATTAGAATCAATCCGAAAAATCCACAAAACTATGCAGCCCTAAAGAAGGACTTCTATTTTGAATGTGGTTCAGTGGGATATCCTCTGTTTTCTTCCCTTGAATTAACGGTTATGGTTTGTACGGCCGGTTAGCTTTAGTGGTCTCCTGGATCGCTGTTGATTCAGTGGATTGAAATAAGGCGATCGTTGCTGGGCAGGTTTGGATGAGCGTGACCTCGGGAAATCAGCCGCATGTGCCTTAAACCCAAACAAGACCCACAGGAGAACATGTTTGTGCTTTTGAACAGATAGTTTGACATTACACGCGCAGCTGTCATTTTCAGGACATTTCCAGCAATTAAAAAGCTTTATAAACCATTAGTGCTTTAAAAATTGCACAAGAAAGTTGAATCAATTTACTAATCCTAAACGTGCCTCTACTATGACATATATGGAAGACTAGAAGATATAATATATGTAATGTAGATATGTATGTGCATTGTATATATATATATGTATATACAGTGGGTACGGAAGTATTCAGACCCCCTTAAATTTTTCACTCTTTTTTATATTGCAGCCATTTGTTAAAATCATTTGTTAATTTTTTTTTCTCATTAATGTACACACAGCAACCCATATTGACAGAAAAACACAGAATTGTTGACATTTTTTGCAGATTTATTAAAAAAGAAAAAACTGAAATATCACTGTTCCTAAGTATTCAGACCCCTTTCTCAGTATTTAGTAGAAGCACCCTTTTGATCTAATACAGCCAGGAGTCTTTTTGGGAAAGATGCAACAAGTTTTTCATACCTGGATTTGGGGATCGTCTGCCATTCCTCCGTGCAGATCCTCTCCAGTTCTGTCAGGATTGATGGTAAACGTTGGTGGACAGCCATATTTAGGTCTCTCCAGAGATGCTCAATAGGGTTTAAGTCAGGGCTCTGGCTGGGACATTCAAGAACAGTCACAGAGTTGTTTGTGAAGCCACTCCTTCGTTATTTTAGCTGTGTGATTAGGGTCATTGTCTTGTTGGAAGGTAAAAATTCGGCCCAGTCTGAGGTCCTGAGCAATCTGGAGAAGGTTTTCGTCCAGGATATCCATGTAATTGGCCGCATTCATCTTTCCCTCGATTGCAACTAGTCGTTCTGTCCCTGCAGCTGAAAAAACCCCCCACAGCATGATGCTGCCACCACCATGCTTCACTGGCGGGACGTATGGGACAGGTATGATGAGCAGTGCCGGGTTTTTCTCCACAACCATAAAGCTCTGGAACTTAAAGGTCCAAAAAGTTCGATCGTTGGTCTCTCAGACCAGAGAAGAATCGGATTCTTCACATATTGGAGATTCAGGTGTTTTAGCCCTTGAACGAGGAGAGGCTTCCGTTCGGGCCCACTCTGCCCATCCCTGAAGCCCCCGACTGGTGAGGGAGGGTGCAGTGATGTTGATTTCTACAACCTCTTATCCCATCTCCCGATGCATCTGGAGCTCAGCCACAGTGATCTTTGGGCTCTTCTTTACCTCTCTCAACAAGGCTCTTCTCCCCCGATAGCTCAGTTGGCCGGACGGCCAGCTCTAGGAAGAATTCTGGTCGTCCCAAACGTCTTCCACTTAAGGATTATGGAGGCCACTGTGCTATTAGGAAACTTAAGTGCAGCAGAAATTTTTTTGTAACCTTGGGCAGATCTGTGGCTTGCCACAATTTTGTCTCTGAGCTCTTCAGGCAGTTCTTTTTGACCTCATGATTCTCATTTGCTTGACATGCACTGTGAGCTGTAAGGTCTATATAGACAGGTGTGTGGCTTTCCTAATCAAGTCCAATCAGTTTAATCAAACACAGCTGGACTCAAATGAAAGGTGTAGAACCATCTCAAGGATGATCAGAAGAAATGGACAGCACCTGAGTAAATATATGAGTGTCACAGCAAAGGGTCAGAATACTTAGGACCATGTGATATTTCATTTTTCTTTTTTTATAAATCTGCAAAAACTGTACAACAATTCTGTGTTTTTCTGTCAATAATGGGGTGCTGTGTGTACATTAATGAGAAAAAAAAATGAACTTAAAGATTTTAGCAAGTGGCTGCAATATAACAAAGAGTGAAAAATTTAAGGGGGTCTGAATACTTTCCGTACCCACTGTATATATATATATGTATGTACTATATTCATAAATGAGTATATATTTTATAGTATATACTCGTATTATATACATTTATATCTTATAAATATAAAAATGCTGTTTGTAGTATAAATATATAAGCATGAAGAGATGAAGTTACATTTCTTTGCATATTCTATTCTAAATGTGAAATAAATGGTATTGTTTATGTTTATGGGCTATTATGTATTGTAATTTATTATTACATTTATATATATATAAAAAGTAATATTCAAATATAAAATTAATAACAGAATTACATTTATTTGCATATTTAATTATTAAAGAAAATCACCTTTAAAATTGTCCAAATGAAGTCCTTAGCAATGCATATTACTAATAAAAAATGAAGTTTTGATATATTTACTCTAGGAAATTTACAAAATATCTTCATGGAACGTGATCTTTACTTAATATCCTAATGATTTTTGGCAAAAAAGAAAAATCAATCATTTTGACCCATACAATGTATTGTTGGCTATTGCTACAAATATACCCCATTGACTTATGACTAGTTTTGTGCTATATTGTATACTCGTACTTTCTTTATTTTTGAGCTAGAGGAAAACGGCTTATGCTTAATGCTTATATTTCAGAACATTTCACAAGCATTTATCCAAAACATCCATTATGTGCTTAAAAAAAAAAAACACTCGAAACTGTGCAAAGTTGGAATTGGGCTCTTGATATTTCCTAATTCTAAAAACTCTGCTATGAATAGAAATGGCAACGGCTGGAAATAGAATTAAGTTATTAAAGCGCATTAAAGTAGATGCATATCCTCTGCAGCATTTTAATGAAACCAAACGGTTCCTCCAAAGGTTTGTTCCCCTCTCAGGGTGTATTTTTAGAGTTCAGGGTTGATGATCATGCAGTGCAGTAAGTGTATATTAGTGAGTCAGACGGGACGCTCGTGAATGAAGCTCTGTGTCCCGCTCCACCCTGACGGGCCCCGGCTCCCACATCTGAACCTAATGAGAGAGAGAGCAGACCTCATCCAGTCTCTGTCAGAGATGCTGTTACACTGAATGTGGGGTTTGGCTCGCTCTCTGTGGACTCTGTTCTGGTGCTCTGGAAACATTACAGGACTCCATACTGTATAATGGTAGGGTAATAATGGAGTGTTTAATTGTACGTGTGCTCTTACGCCGAGGGATTTTTCATTTCATTTGCAGGCTGTGCAGACGTTTGAGGCGGGGGGTTTGAAGGGTTTTGGATGATTGAAGCTCATTATACCGTGATGTATTTTACATTTGTGATTCTGATTGGCTGACAGATGTTGATTTTCTTTAACTGGATTCTTCAATTGTCTATGCAAATAAATATATATATTTTTTTATTTGGCTATAAGGTTAATGTATAATAAAGCAAGGTATACATTTCTGAAATTAAAATGTATATATTTTCAGCATATATAAAAAACAATGTATATAATATATACTATACAAGTATAAACCGTGTTGGGAAATAACTAGTTACATGTAACATAAATTCGTTAATTAATTACAAAATAAATGTAATTTAATCCGTCAGTCTATTGAGAAAAAATGTAATTAAATTAGTTATGAAAAAGTGATGGTAATCAGTGTTGAGTTCTGTAAGGTTAACCCTCCCTGCGTTACATGTTTAAAATGATAAAGTTGAAAACATTAGAAAATTTAGAAAAGTGCATGTACGTAATAAGGAAGTGGAAAATAGTTGCCACTACTTATTAAGTTTTAGATAGGGTAATCTGTAACCTTGAATTTCCAAAGTAACCTTCCCAACAAGGAGGATAAAATACACAACACTTTAAAGGATGATATTGTGTAATATAGTAAATGTATTTATTAAATATGCAAATAATGGTTTATTATTTATAGTTAAGTGCTATATTATCTGCTCATTGAAATAAAAAGGATATTTTTTTACAATTAGAAAAAGGGATGGTAAAATGCTGTTATTAAGGATTCGCTTATATGCAAATTGTATTTTTTTATGTATAATATGATTGATGTATTTAAGATATAAAGAAGTAATAGAAAAATAAAAAATAATGCGATTTAATGCTTATATATGTCTTTTTTATAGTTACATGTACATTTATATTATACATTTATAAATATAATATTTTTTTATAAATATAATTAGTATAGATAACACATTTATTTGCATATTTTATTTATTGATTATGCAACGAATGTTTTTTATGGTCCATGTACTGTTTCTCCATTAGGTGCATAATAAAACGTAATTGAATTAGAAAGATAAAAGGAAATGAAAGTAAAGTAATATTTAAATAGCAGATCATTTTATTCTTTGTTTGTTAGTATATGACATATCTGTTCTGATTATAAAATCTCAAAATATATTCTCTATTCTAACTATACCACAACTTGATAGTAAAATTACATTTCAGTTACTATAAAATGCAATTTTAGATTTTATGTTTGGGCACATTTAATAAAACGTTTTTACACCCTTAAGCGCATTTAAGGGCACTGGTTTAGTAGTTTTGACCAGATTTTATTATTAGTATATTTATTATGTTTTAACAGTAATTATATATGTAAAAAAGGATTTTGTTTATTTTTATTGTATTTTTACTTTAACTTGTATTTTGTATAACGCAGTTTTTCCCCATGAAGATATTAAAATATATACTGCTAGTACATGCACATGAATAATTGTCAGTAAATCAGCAGCTTGTGCGTGTTTGTGTGTTTCAGCGTCTGTTCCCGGAGCGTGTCGAGCCAGCGGTCGAGGTCTGCAGCCCAGAGGGGTGAGAGCGCGTCAGGTGGCTGATTTTAAGGTGGACACCCGTAACGCTGGCAGTGGAGATCTGAAGGCCACTGTTAAAGGACCCAGTGAGTGAGCAAATAACACACCGCTTGATTCAACACACAATCATTCCCTCCTGTTACAGACGCTCGCTTGACCAGTTTACAAAACTCTGAAAATGAAAACTCTAGTAATCTCGAGTAATGAGTTGACATGGCACTTTTTCATGTTGATTGAGTATTTGGAGTGAGCAGGGACAGTTTCCCAGACTCTGGTGCTGAGATGAATCATCTACACACATCAGTCTCCATCAGCAGGTCAAGCGTCAGCTCCTCTGACTGTGATTAATGACCTGACCGGTTCACACTGTGACTTACAGGACACAAGTTTATCTCTGTGGAATCTGAGCAAACCTGCTCCTGCTATTCATCTTCATAATCTTCAAATTCATAGGAAAGAAAATGCATTGGGGGGGAAAATGCGTTTTATCCCTGCCGTTCTTTTCTAATGGTTTGTGGTTGAATAGTTGAAGTTTCTCATGTTTTCATGCTTGCAGAAGGTCTAGAGGAGCCTGTGAAACAGAAGGATGCTTCAGACGGTGTTTACTCGTATGAATACTATCCACACACACCTGGCAAATACACCGTCAAGCATCACCTGGGCCGGACAGCACATTCCCAAGAGGCGGGTCTCATTTTCGTGGTACCAGCACAGCTCGACAACTCATGCAGCGATACCCCTTCAAAGCCAGAGCCACTTCACATCACTCCATTGTGCTCAAGAATTCTGTTGTTTTAGTGCTACCAATCATACCTTACCGGTTGAAACATTTATTTATTTTGTTTTCTGCATAGATTGTGGGTCCTGCACATTGCCATAGTTATAATATAAATCATAACTTGAAATTACATTTTTTTTTTGTTTTTTTTTATATAAATACAATAGATTTAAAGTGGAAACTAGACATGCACAGTATAAATTAATCGTTAATAAAATATTTTAATTATTTAAAAATACTTTAAGAAAAGTAAACATTTTATTTTAATTGTTTATAAAATCTGATAAGTGGGGACTACACAATTGCCACAGTATAATAAGATTTATACATAGTTAAATTTTTTTTTTTTTAAAAAATATTTTAGTCATATATTAGAATTTGTTTATTAACATCTTCATAAATTAAAGTGGCTGTACACCATACAACAGTATAAATTAATAGGTATACCTTTAGTATAGGGGACAGGTGTCACTATTAACTAGTTGCTTATTAGCATGCATATTATTAACATAAATATTTTTTAATGAAATTAAAATACATTTTTATTGTAATTTTTTTTTATTAAATCTGCATATGTTATGCGGATGCTACGGATTGCACAAAATAAATGTTTAAATTTTAAACAAGTTGCCATTGCATAAGTAAAGGAATTTTTTTTTTTTTTTTTTTTTTTTGTTTTTAGGGCACTATTACTCATTCTCAACTACGTTCTCATTTATGGTCATTTTTATTTTTATGGATTTTTTGTACATTTAATCTGCAGTGGGTTGCTAAACATTGCATGATTTAAATAACATTTAATAGAACTATAGGATTCTTATTACTCTCAAAAGGTTCTCATTATTGTAATTTCTAACTTAAAACTATTTCTTTTAGTTATAAAGCTGCATAGGCTGGATTCAAAAATATTAACAATTTGCATAACATTAATTCTAAAGAAAATGTGTTTCATTTTTACGGAAATAATATCACATTTTCGTCACAGTTAAATGCATAAAGAGGTTGTAAAATAGGCTTAGTTTATATAATATAATATATATTTTTTCCTTTTGATTTTGGAGTGATTTGTGCAGTGGTAGAGTTTGTTGTAGTGCTACCAGTGCTGTTGTACAGGTGGAAACAGATCGGCTCCAGATGTTCTGAGTGTCTCGTTGCATCAGTGTTGTTCAGATCTGCCAACCGGATGAATCTGATCATGATTGTTTGGGTATGAAGGCATAAGCGTATATAAACACACGAGGCTTGGGGTAAATGTGTGTGTTTGGTCTAAATCAGAACGGACCGTGTTATAGATGATCTGTGTGTGTGCTGGGATTCAAATCAAGACTGGATTTATTGTTCAGATTGTGTCATTAAGGATCATCAGGGAATTTGTCTGATTGCAAACGGCTCGTTTGTACATGTGAAAGGGTTTAATGTGGAGTTTATACTACATGATCGTCCATTTGTAAAATATTTAATTCACTGGATTATGGACAAAATGATGTTTAAAGTAAGTGCAGAACTTGTTGTTATTGTTAACTATTAAAATCTTTTTATTAATTGGAATAAAGCTGAATTAAAATAAGCATATAAAAGTAAACTGTGTAAATATAAAGCTTAAATATAAATTTGAAATTACAAAAAATAAATGAGATTCTTTTAAAGAGTATTAATGAAAAACTTAAACTGAAATAAAATAAGTTTAGGTTGAGTAACAAAATGACTAAAACTGGAATAATATAATAGAAATATTAAACAGGAATTTAAAAACGAATAAAATAAATACCAAAGGTGTAAGTAGTAGATTGACAACACTATTACTACAATGAACTAGAATTTAAATAGAATAGAATTCAAGGGAATTATATTAAATTTAAATATACAATAGACATTTTAATAAAACACTAAATATGTATGATTAGATGAAAACTGTATTAGATGAAAAATTAGTGCTAAAAAGTACATAAAAACTGTATATATTTAAAGATAAATAGCATAGAAATACACATTAGTGAAAAATAAACTTAAAATTAAAAGAATCATTTGCAGTACTAAAAATACTAAAACTTTAATGAGTGTAAATTAAATGTAAATAGAAATTTATTTAATAAAACTAATACAATAAAAATATATAAGTATTAGATGAAAAACAAGTTTAAGTTAAGATTGGAGTACTAAAATTGAAAAACTGAAATAAGTATAAATGAAAGATAAATAGAAATGTTAAAAGAAAAAATGATAAGTATTAGATGAAAAAGCTTGAGTCAGAGTACAAAAATTACAAAAACTAAATCAAAATGGTAATAAATACTATAATAGTATAGTATATAAAACTGAAATAACACTGGTGCATGATATATGAAACATACCTGGTTTGAATTTCCAGTAAAAACAAATCTATGCCGATCTGTCACAGCATGAATGATTTTATGATTGTAATTGTAGATGAGGTTTTGCTCTTGATATGTAGGTGGTGTGCACTGCCAAGCAGACTCATTAGTGTGCGACTGGAGGGTCTGTCAGAGCTCTGGAAACCACCGGGACACGGCCGGTCACACTGTATAGAGTAAACATATTACTTAACAGACTGAGGAACGCGAACGACGGCTGCTGACAGATGCGCTTCTGCAGAAACATGCTGCTTTGTGTTAGAAAGCAGCTGCTGCAGCATCAGAAATGCCTCTTTTATGTGTTTTTCGCATTTGGTGGAGGTTTTATAAGATGCCGTGGTGTGTGGCCTTTCTGGTGATCACATGCATGGCGGATCGGCCAATCAGATCGCTGCACTGCTGGAGCCCAAATGGCTGAGTGAAGGAGACAGACTGCTTTGAAGACAATTGGCCTGCTGTTCACCTGGACGTCAGCCTCACACACACACACACACACACACACACAGGAGGGAAGCGGAGCCGTGACCCCTGTTAAAGTGAAATATTCTCCCCTGTGTTTCTTCTGTTAACACAAACTCTCTCTGATGGGAGGTTTCCGCTGACGTAGAGTCCGAGTGTTGGAAATGGAACATTCTCACTAACTAGAGACATCGGTGCTGTTTGTGCTGCTGAAGCTGTCAGGTTAACACGCGTTCGGTTAAATAAGGTGTTTAGCTGTGCGCTTATTTGACACATAATGGCATTTTGACGTTTAAGCTGTGCTGACCTTCATAGTAATTTATCTGGTCTTATTTCACCTCGAATTAACAAGAGTAAATTAAACGCATACTTTGCATACATTTTTTCTGTAATTTCGCATTATTTTCATGACAATTTTATCATTATTATAATAATGCATGCTGAATTTTTATTTTTTTTGTAATTTATTATTTTTAACAGTGATTTCTCACTCTGCTTAAATTATTTAAATTCAGTATATATATATATATTTTGTTTGTAAAATTAATTTTTTCCACATTTTTTCATTTCTGTAATTGCTTTCATTTAAATGTTTAATTTATTTTTTATTTGTACATTTTTTTTAATCGGCATAGACTGCATTGCCACAGTTTAAATGTGTTAAGTTGCGTTACATTAATTGTGAAAAAAATTTACTTAAGTTTATAGAAATAAAAAAAAAATTTTTTTTTTTTATCTCATTGTAATTTTTTTAAATTCTTTTGTAAATTTTTGTAATTGTAATTTTATTTTATTTGTACATATATAATTTTGTAATATTTGTATTTTGTAATTTTTAAATCTGCATAGATTGCACTGCAACAATTTAAATAATAAAAAATGATGAAAAATTATTTTATTTTAAATCCATAGTTTCCTATTTTTAGTCCTTAATTTTTTTTTGTAAATATCACTTTTTTTTCACAAATAATGGTCCTCAAATTGGCTTATTTTTGTTATACAAAATATGATTTATTGATTTATTTGGATTTTGGAGTGAAATGTTATCTGGACGTGAACTTGTACTGTACATATATCTTGAATAACGTTTGTTTTCTTGTGTTCAGTGCTTTCGAGGTTCAGGTGGGCCCTGAGGCCGGGCCGCAGAAGATCCGAGCGTGGGGTCCGGGTCTGGAGGGAGGCGTTGTGGGAAAATCTGCAGACTTTGTGGCTGAATCCATCGGGACTGATGTTGGAGTTCTCGGTGAGATCACGGAGTCCTCTGATCAGACATGTGGCACATTTTATCACACAGTAGTCACATTTAGATCAGGATCCACAACATGTTTTCTCAGCCTGTTATGTAAATTCTTTCCCTGCTGTAGGCTTCGCCATCGAGGGTCCGTCTCAGGCCCGGATCGAGTGTGAGGATCAGAATGACGGCTCGTGTAACGTGAGGTACTGGCCCACCGAATCGGGCGAATACGCCGTCCATGTCATGTGTGATGATGAAGACATCGAAGACAGTCCCTTCATGGCCTACATCGTCCCTGAGAACAAAGCCAACAATCCTAACCAGGTACATGAGGCAGTGGAAAATATACACCGTATAGAAGAAATGACATTAGTTTCATGACATTTCTCCCCAAAATTCTTATTATTGTAATGTGTCCTAGGATATTTTTTGTGATGGTTTTTGTAATTATTATTAGTGAGTTGCATTATTGTAATTTTTTGTAATCAATTTTTTAAAATGTATTTTATAAAAAAAAACTGAAAAATTTAATTTAAAAAAATTCAATAATGAATAACTGTGAATATTAAGACTTACATGTAATTTGCATGCCAATACATTTTTACAAAATTTGCTTCTTACCAACTTGTCAAAAGGTTCTTATTGTATTAGTTTATGTAATTGGTTAATTAATGTTTAAATTTTGCTAACGTTTCAAATAAAAAAACTATTTTTTAATTAAACATCTAAAAGTAATAATAAAGAAATAGCAATAAAAATGTCTATGATAATAACATGTTTGAGAGCTCTCGCTCTTCTATGTGCTGCTCTCGTGGTGTGTGTGTGTGTGTGTGTGTGTGTGTGGCTGTGTTTTTTGTGTGTGTGTGTGTGTGGTGTTCACACACATGCCAATGCAATTGTTTAAACGATTTATATTTCTAAAGTAAAAATATAGTACACTTGTGGCCAATGCTGTCAGTGACCAACTTGCTTAAAAAAAAATTATAAAGCTTATGAAACTATATAAAAAATTATAAAATAAAAAGATGCAATAGAGGAATAACATGTTGAGTAAGACTTATTTCTAAAACAATTTAGCAATTAATGTGATGCAATTTTTTGAAAAATATTTCTTATTATTCTCAAAACATTCTTATTATTATAATTTGTTTATTTAAATTATTAATTGAAATTTTTAAACTTAATTTTTTTTCCTTTTTAAATCCGTAATTTAGATTAAAATTCAATGCCTTGTTTTTAAATCAATTAATCTATTGCTTTCTTCTGTTTTGTCTCTCATTAGGAGAATTATCCATCATTGCTTAAAGAGTATTTCTGTTACTGCAGAAGCACAAACATCCTATAGCAACAGAACAAAGAAAAATAAAATGCATTAAACAAATACAAATTATTGTGTTGTTATTGCAAAAAGGACATTGCATTTGTGCGTTGACTAGGCTATTAGGCACGTTTGTTTTTCACACGTGTGGTTGTTTGCAGGTCAGGGCTTATGGACCAGGACTGGAGAAGTCTGGCTGTGTCATAAACAAACCTGCTGAGTTCACCGTCGAGGCCAAAGACGCCGGAAACGGACCGCTGGAAATCATCGCAACGGAAATGCAGAGAGTCTTCGAAGCGCGTTGTTGCTGTTCTTTTTTGTATCGTTTCCCGAGCATCAGGCTAAAAATTGACCGACGCGACAACCACCAGTCTGAACTGAACTCACCCATGTTGCGTTTGAACTTCATGATTTTCCAGGACTCGCCAGATGGAGTCACCCATCGATATCTGTGAAGGTAGAAAGAGCAAAGGCCGCTGATAACGTCGTATTCATGCTCGTCACGCCGACCTCGGCCGTAAAGACACGCTGGCCCCTGCCCTTGGGGACCGTTTATTTTTTTTTTTTGCAGTCAGTGCATTACAACAGCCCCCTATCGGCGAAAGCAAGACAAAAAAGTTGAGGCTTTGCGCCAAGCGAGAACAACCGAGAAGGAGCCTTCAGCTGTCAGTACTAACACACTAGAGCGACTAATCACACTAACTACAGCTGATGCTCTTAACACTTCACCAGCCCAATATAAACCGGTCATCATCATAACCACCTCCGTTATGGAGCGCCGCTGCTATACTGTCAGATAATTTCAGCTGTTCACTTTGAGTTTAATGCGGAATATGAGAGTTTGCATTGGTGATATGGCTTTAGGGAATGAAACGGCAAAATGCACATTGTTTTACAAAATGTTTAGTTGATTCGTTTGTAATTGCATTGCATATGTTAAATCTATGAATTTTTTGTAGGAATTAATGCTATCAATATGCCATATCATTTGTAATTTTTAATATGGAAACTTATAATGGGTGGAAGCTTTATGTTTTGGATAATTTAATTTTGTTATGAATTTTTGAGGTTGCATATTTTTAATTTAATATTAATTTGTTTAACTTTGTTGTTCACTTGGTTGTTGAATTTAGTTTTGCATAAGTTTTGTCGTTATTGTTTATTTTTTTTTGTCCTTATGCACTAATTTTTTTCTGATGTTGATTTTATGCCTTTATTCTTGATTGCTTGTGCTTTTTTTGGGATGTTTTTTTTTATGTTATTTTTTTGTGTATCTCTTCATTTTTGTGCTTTACTAAGTTATTTATATTTTTGGTTGTTGGAAGGCTTTTGAATTATGTTTCTTTTTTCTTATTTTGCCTGTTGTTTTGTTTTTTTGTATGTGATGCCTTTGTATCTTTTGTGTTCCTTTCGTTCGTTATTTGTATGTTTGTTTTGTGTTATTTTTTGTTTTCTTTTTTTCTCCATTTGTTTTTCTTGTTTTTTTTAGTTTGTTTTCTTACTTTTATCTACTTTTTGGTTGTTTTTTTTATTTTGTTGTCTCATTTTTTTTGTCTTTTCTGCTATCCCTTGTTGTGGTACTGTTTCTTAAGATTAGTAGGGTGAGCAAAAGCATTGTATTTTTGTTTTCAAAAACTCATATCAAATTTAATGCATATTAATTTTCATATTTTTTTTAATCAATTTGTTTTCTTCTGTTTTATTTCTAATTAAGAGAATTATCCATCATTGCTTAGAGTATTTCTGTTCATGCAAAAGCACAAAATCCAAATACATTTCAGTATGTTTGTAACATTAAGTGATTTTTAAATGTTTCCAAAGATTTTGCACAGTATGAACTTGTATTAGATTATAATATTATACGCTGACAGCTTTGACTGCAAAATTGTGATTTGTGGTGCTTTTTCCAGAAGTTAAAAAAGAAAAAATATTCTCAAACTTGAGCAAATATTTAATATAGAACTAACTTATTTATATTCACTAATAAAGAATGAAGGCCAAAATAAGTTTGACTGAATTAATATTAGTATTTGTTAAATGCACACATGAATTGAAGCATTATTCCATTATATAAAAAAAGTTCAGAGTAAACCTTTGCTCATACGTCACTCTGTATTCATGCTTTTGCGGTCCTTACAGTCCATTTCTCAAAACAAACTCACTGCACAGTTTTAAAGAATGCAGCTTGCTTTTACTTGACTGATCATGCAAACACTTCACAATGTCAAAAACTGGAAAAATGCAGCTTTCGAACTGAGTACTAACATGTTTATATTTACAGAAGGGAAAAAGGGGTCTTTTCATTTACTTTTATGCAATGTGTTTGATTTAAAAATGTTGCATTTAATAAATTCTATTACTAAATGTTTGAATGTTTGTTGTGTGTGATTTATGTGAGTTTGTGTTTATTTGCATGTTCCTGGTTATCTTGGAAAAATAACTCATTTGTTAACTCTTCAAATAATCTTCAATAATCCTTTCTGCACTCTGAAAATGCATCAGATGTTTTTAGGCTTGCTTTGCATTGTTTTTTATTCTCTCAGAATGTGCAATGAAGTCTGCATTACTTGCTGTCATTAACATTCAGGAGGCTTTATTCCATTAGGTGAATGTCGGAAAGGGAAGCCACCCTCACAAAGTCAAGGTGTTTGGGCCAGGAGTGGAGAGAAGCGGACTGAAGGCTCATGAACCGACACACTTCACCGTGGACTGCACTGAAGCTGGAGAAGGTAATGCGCGTTTACTGCATTCACTAAATTCAGTGCTATTTCATGTGAGTTACACACGGTGTGTCTTGTGTTGGTGGTTCTTCAGGTGACGTCAGTGTCGGAATCAAGTGTGACGCTAATGTTATCAGTGATCAGGAAGAGGATGTTGATTTTGACATTATTCCCAATGCCAATGACACCATCACTGTCAAATACATTCCTCCTGGAGCGGGACGCCTCACGATCAAAGTGCTTTTTACTGATCAAGTGAGTGACTACCATAGGGATATGTAGAAAACATGATCATTTTCCAGTCTTTGGAAATATGGTGTTTTCATTTTAAATGATTATTTCAGGGCATTCCATGTTAAAGTATCATAAATGTATTTATTCTTTTTTTAATTTAATTTTGTTTATATTTATTTAATACTCATTTATTTTTCAAATATATTCGAAAAATCATGTTATAATTTATTTAAAATAGTATATTTAATGCAAAATACACTTGGAGGGTCAGAAACGATTTGTTATAATTGTATTTATTTATTTTGTTTTTGTTTTTTTATGTAAATTGGCTCCAGGTGGATTTAAAAACCAATAAATGTATTTGTTTTATTTGAAGATATTATTTTAATGAATCACAATCCAAGGGATTGAAAATCATGTCATAAAATGTATTTTTATTTAAAGCCATATTTTAATTCAAAATCAGGCAATTGATAATTTGTATGTCAGTTTTATTTATTTTTATTTTTTTTAAGTAATTATTTGAATAAAAAAAAAAAAATCCAAGTCAATTGAAAAATTATGTTGTAGTTTTTATTTCATTTATTTAGTTTCTGATATTTTATTCATATTTTAATGCAAGATCCAAAATGATGGCCCTGACCATCTTTCATTCATTCATTCATTCATTTTAATCCAAGAAAATATGATTTTAAATGATCCGTTTCAGGAAATCCCGGTCAGTCCGTTCCGTGTTAAAGTGGATCCCTCACATGACGCCTCCAAAGTGAAAGCAGAGGGACCAGGGCTCGCCCGAGCAGGTGTTTTGTCTGGTTTGATGATAAATGGTTTGACCTTATCAAGAATCTGGGTTTAATTTGATGACTTTTGAGTCTCATTGAGTTCATTTTTCCCATGCTGTATCTTTGTACCATCAGGTGTGGAGAGTGGAAAACCAACACACTTCACTGTTTACACCAAAGGAGCTGGCAAAGCTCCTCTGGACGTGCAGTTTTCTGGACCTAATAAAGGACAGCCCGTTCAAGACTTTGAGATCATTGATAACTATGACTATTCCCACACTGTCAAATACACACCGCTCCAGCAGGTAGGGATCTGCAATGGAGAAACACACATTTAAAAGCAGTTCAAGGATTTCAGATTGGTGAAAGGGACATCTTTTATTATTTATCTTCTGGCATCATCATTCTGCTTTGCTGTACCAATTCAGGGAGAGATGGTGTTAACAGTGACCTTTGGTGGAGACCCTATTTCTAAAAGCCCCTTTGCTGTGGGTGTAACGGCTCCGCTGGACCTTAGCAAGATCCAAGTGGATGGCCTGGAAAATCGTATGTCATTTAAAAAAAAGATATCATTTATTCTTTCATTCTATGTACATTTTAATTCAAGTTTCAGTGAATGGCCTGGAAAATTTTGCATTTTGTTTATTTTAATTTTAGACAATCTTATGTTTATTTATTTATTAAACAATTTATTTATTGAATGGCCTGTTTTGTTTTATGCAATGCTATGTTATTTAATGAGTAGTTAATAAATATTTAACGTTAATCCCAAGGTCAATTGGGTGGGGAAAGCTGTGTTTTATTTTTATGTTATTTCAGAAATTTTGTTAATAATAAATATCCCATTGTATCCAAGTTTCAGTGGATGGCTTGGAATTTGTGTATTATTTAAATTATTAATTAATTAATTTATTTATTTTCTTTGGATATCCTTATTTATTTATATATTATTATGGATGCCTTGTTATTTTATGTAGTCCTGTGTTATTTTATTTATTTATTTAAAATATTTATATGAATATTTTTATATTAATAATACATATTTAAATGTAATCCCAGGTCTTACTGGATTGCCTGGAAAATGTATTTGTTTGTTTGTTTAAATCCAAAATCAAAGTGTATGGCTTGGAAAACTGACACATACATGTATACATGCATACATAAATACATTTTATTTATTTATTTATTTTGGTAGGTTATTTAACAATTTTTGTATAAGTGGTTTTATTTTAATTAATTTTTATTTAATTTTGTATTTGTTTTATTCAACAATAAACAGAAGTTAATGTAATTTTATTTTAAAATGTAGTCATTTTAAAGGTTGCTTAAAATTTTGTAGTAATTTTATTTGAATTAATATCAATTTTTTATTTTTTATTTTTTGCTTTTAAAAACAAAACCCCATGTAATGTTTTATTCCAGGTGTGCAAGTGGGCGAGGATCAAGAGTTTGCTATTGGTACAAGAGGAGCAGGTGGACAGGGCAAACTTGAAGTCAAGATCACCAGCCCCTCGGGGATGTCCGTGCCCTGCGTGGTTGAGCCTCAACCAGGTAAAGGAGCCAGTCTAGTGAAGTACATCCCCAAAGAGGAGGGCGTTTACGTGGTGGAGGTTGTCTACGATGGCAATCCCGTGCCAGGAAGCCCTTTCCCAGTTGAAGCCATGCTGCCTCCTGATCCCAGCAAGGTAAGTTGAAGCAAAACTGATTTGACTTCATTTAGAAGAGATCATAACTTAGTGGTTCTGTCTGTGCAGGTCAAAGCGTTCGGTCCAGGACTGAAAGGTGGTCTTGTAGCAAGTCCAGCTGAGTTTAACATTGACACCAAGGGCGCTGGAACCGGTGGCCTCGGTCTAACCGTCGAGGGTCCGACCGAAGCCAAAATCGAGTGCTCTGACAACGGCGATGGCACCTGCTCTGTGTCGTACCTCCCCACCGAACCCGGAGAGTATCTAGTCAACATTCTCTTCGAGGACGTCCATATTCCCGGCTCGCCCTTCCACGCAGACATCCAATATCCGTTTGATCCCACCAAAGTGGTGGCATCCGGATCCGGGCTGAAACGAGGCAAAGTAGGCGAGATCAGTGTGCTGAACGTCGACTGCGCCAAAGCTGGACCGGGCCAGTTAATGCTGGAGGCCGAGCCTGACTCTGGAGCCAAAGCCAAGACTGAAGTTCTGGACAACAAGGACGGGACCTACACGGTCACCTACGTCCCACTGACGGCCGGTATGTACACACTGCTGCTGAAGTACGGAGGAAAGACTGTCCCCAACTTCCCCGCCAAAGTGACTGTGGATCCGGCTGTTGATACCAGCAAAGTGAAGGTGTTTGGACCAGGAGTTGCAGGAGAAGGTATTGACATAAACATCAAGAGAAAACACCATTTTATGTTCACTTTTAACCACTGGTATTGTTCATTTGGGAGTCACAATTGTGGTGTTTCGCCGTCAAACTGAGGAGGACATTAATTGTGTGATAATTATTTTTGTGAGATTGCATATACGGTTTCATTTAATAATGTCAAGCGAAAAAAAATTAAAGAAAACTCTATATACCAGGGTGTAGCCAGTAGATCGTATAGTAGGGCTGAAAAATTGAATGCTAAATTAAATCGAAAGGCACAATCATCACCGATTAGGCAGAAGCTGCGATTGTCTGCTATCTTTCAGTGAAGCACAGTTCTGGATCAGTAGTAAATCTCATCGAAGGCCAGAGGCCGCTCTCCTCTGAAAATGCAAATTGCCAGAAGAAGAGAATCCACCGGAAATGCCCCTCTAAGCAGTAGCAGCTGATAAAAGAAGATGTACCTGCGTCATTGAGTAACGTGGTTTATCTGGTTTTTATTATTATATTTCGCGTAATAAAGATTTATATGAAAATGCTAATCGACATCATAGCCTTAATCCCTGCTTAGATCCACGTATCTATTGTGTGTCTTAATATTCTGTAAGGGCCATATCCATCACAGAAGATTTATTTCAAACACTCGACTGATTTTATGAAGTGAGTTTGGAGTAAAAACATTTTATTAAATGTGGTATTTTCACGTGCTCTCAGATGGAGCAGCATTTACTACACAGAGCCGTGGTTTATGAGAAGACACGCAAACAGCTGTCATTATCGCAAACAATTTGGTCGATTTCATAATCCTACGATTATATCGTCTGCTATTATGAACTCGATTTTGCATAGCTTTTCAGAGAACTACGACTCTGTGTAGTAAATGCTGCTCCATCTGAAAGCACGTGATGGAGATTTACTGCTAATCACAGAACCGGCTTTACTGACAAAAATGGTGACAATCGCGATGGAATCGCGGTTTCGAGCATGTGCAGATACTGTTGTCCTATATTTTCAGAGCTGTGCATTCCTTAGTTACTCAGCAGTGTTTTCAGGCATAATTGCTTAACTTTTGTCATCCCTTCGTCGTTGTGCACTTTTTCTCTGCATTGTGGCTGATTTGTAGATTGTACACACAAAAACATCTCTGTATTTTCATATTTTTGCTTATTTCTCATTCATTTCATATAGGTAATTTTTGACCACAAACGCCACAAGTGTGACTATTTCTTTTACACCCATTTAGCTTTTTCGAATTAAGTCCATCATTTTGGGGAGGGGTCACATAGCGAGTAGCGACTGCCGTAAAGGTCATGGCGTTTCATACTATTTCAATGAAGTAGCAATTTTCCAAACTTTTTTTTTTTGGTCTAAAATGACCGAACAACACCAGAGGGTTAAGGATGCATCTTGTAGGCAATTTTGCTTGATTTTTGCCTTCCATGATTTCTATAACCTTCTTACCATTCCTTTTTCTTGTAACCAATGGAAAAGCATCTGAAAATGTGTTTTTCTGTATGCTTTATCTTCATGATATTGGTTTACTTGATTTCTGGAGACTTTTCATTTTGGTTTCGTAACAAAATCTATTTGAAAAGATGTTGTTTTGCAGGCCCTGCATGTGTTGTCATGCTCTAAATGGTGTAATCCTTCAGTGCAAGATGGCCCTGAAAACCAATTTTGCTGAAAGTTGAATTAATTAAAAGGCAATGACATTTTTATAGAGGAGATGCATTGTTTTGTGAAACATTTTCAGTGTTAGTGTATGCTTTTCCTCTCTGCTCTGCAGGAGTTTTCAGGGAGGCCACCACTGACTTCACTGTGGATGCACGAGCTCTGACCAAAGTTGGTGGGAAACACATGAAAGCTCATGTGAAGAACCCGTCAGGTGCTGCTACAGACTGTGTTATTAGTGACAACGGTGATGGGACTTATAACGTGGAATACACACCGTTTGAGAATGGTACGATGCACAACATCCTACTTAAATGGCCTGAAAAATCGTATGTTAGAATTGTGTTTGATTTATTTATTTTCTAATCCAATTGGATGGCTTGGACAATCCTATGTTTTTATTTATTTATTTATTAATTATACAAGGTCCAATTGGGGTTTACATTACATTCATGCACTTGGCAGACGTTTTTATCCAAAGCGATAAGCTGAATGTAATGCAAGCTATATGTTTTATCAGTGCATTCAATCTCTGAGAATTTAACCCGCAAACTTTATAACAGGCCTCTGCCGGTCCTGTAGAGCCACAGTCCTGCAGAGCCTCCAACCCTAATCAAACACACTTGAACAAGCTAAGAAAGGTCTTTAGAGTTACTAGAAAGCAACATGCAGGTGAGTTTTTATCAAGATTTGAGCAAAACTCTGCAGGACTGTGGCTCTCCAGGACTGATGTTGGCCACCGCTGATCTACTGTTTGAGATACGGGGAGCGATCGGTTTCTCGTGCACTTGTGTATTTTGAAGAACAGCAATAAAGCTTGCTAGAAAATATTGCTAATTTAGCAAGATTTATGAGGTGACAGGCTGGTTATCAGCGGCAGCACGACCATGTCTGATTAAGGCAAGATGCTACAGGAGAGACCATTGCTTTTCTTTCTTACAAGCTGAGTGTGATTCTTCTGTCTGCTCGCCGCAGGAGTGCACAGTGTGGAGGTTCTGTACGATGACACTCCTGTTCAAAAGAGTCCGTTCCAGGTCGGGGTGGGTGAGGGCTGTGACCCCTCACGTGTGCAGGCCAAGGGCCCGGGTCTGGAAGAAGCACTGACCGACAAACCCAACAAGTTCTCCATCGTCACCAGGTGAAAGAGCTTCACAAATCATACTGTACATTTGTCATTTCATTTAACCGTTAGATTTACCTGCACTATACCGCTCAAAAGTTGGGGTCAGTAATTAAAAAAAAAAATTTTTTTAAAGAAATTATACTTTTTCTTCAAGGGGGAATTAAATTGAGAAACGTGACAGTAAAGTAATTAATAGTGTTACAAATAATGTTTACAAATAATGTTTTATTTCTGTTCATCAAAGAACAACTGTTTTCAACATTGATGATCCGAAATTAAAAGTATGATTGATCATTAGAATAATTCGTAATAAGAATGATTTCTGAAGGATCATGTGACACTGAAGACTGGAGTAATGATGCTGAAAATTCAGCTTTGATCACAGAAATAAATTACTCTTTAAAACATTCACATAGAAAACAGCATTTGAACAACATTTGAAATCAGTGTTATAGTTTTTTTTTTTATTATTGATTTTCCATAAACTGCAAATCACAATAGACAGACATCAACAACATTCATTAATTTGGAGCTTAAGAAAAGAAAGAACAAAAACAAGTAGAGAGAGAGAAAGAAAACCGCTCAAATATCCAAATTTCAACATATTGGTAAAAGTTCTCATCATACAGAAGTTTTCATCCATGAAATTCAAACAGCATAATATTGGCAATCCCAGGGTCCAAATAATTTACTAATGGTTCCCGTACTTTGTCCGAAAAGGGAGTCTTTGAATCATTTACAGTTAAGGTATCCAGTGCTAATAGTCCATAACCCTTTTGCCAGTGTTTATTATAGTTAATAAACACATTCATGGCCTGAAATAAAATAAGATAAATAAACAAAAACATTACCTTATGTATCAAACTATTTGCGAAACACTAATGAAAAATGAGATAAAATAAAATTAATAAAAACTACACAAACATATTTAATAGTGCTGTCAAACGATTAATCGTGATTAATCGCATCCAAAATACGTTTTTGTATGCGATTAATCGCGATTAATCATTTGACAGCACTAATATTTAACACAAACACAAACACAATACTACATTTAATTACCGAAAAACTAAAGTTAAAATTTCCCCCAAGCAAAAAATGTCAAAATAAAAACTCATTCAAAATAATAAAAACTAGAATGCTAATATAACACTAATATTTTAATTTTAATGTTTTATTTATGTTTACTGTTTTTGATTTAAATGAGCATGAGGCTTCTTTCAAAAACATAAAAAAATCTCATCAACCCCAAACTTTTGAACATTAGTGGAGACCTTGTTCTGTACTCTATCAAGAACATAAATATACTAAAATGACCACTTGAGCTGTCTTTTGATCCGTACAGAGGAGCTGGTATCGGTGGATTGGGAATAACCGTGGAAGGTCCGTCTGAGTCGAAGATGTCCTGCAAAGATAACAAAGACGGCAGCTGTAATGTGGAATACACCCCGTATGTGCCTGGTCTGTATGACGTCAACATCACGTATGGAGGACAGCACATTCCCGGTACGTGAAACCACTTAAAGCACAGAAGCAGCCTGAAGAAAGCATTACTGGAGCTTTGAGAGATGCAACCTGACATGTTTTTAACCAGAGTCCCAGTTTTCTTGAATTGTGGCAAACATTTTTCATTAGCGTTACGCCTGGGATACAAGATCTCGTGGATCTGAGGAGAGCAGCTACTGCACTCTCACTGCTGGACATTACGAGCTCGCGTTTCATTGAAAACATTCACCGCCAAGACCACAGTGCACGATTCTCCCACACAAACGCCGCTTCCAGATTGTTTAAATCAAGTCTATAGAAGCTGCTAGAGCAATATTTCAGAGAGTCATTGAGTTATCAGACTACAGGCTTGTGGAAACAAAATCCAAACTCACTCAGAATACTTAAGAAACTGCATAGCAATGAATAAAACATGCTAGCATTGTGACAGCCTGTTTCTACAACCGAGAGTATGTGTGACCCTGGACCACAAAACCAGTCATAAGGGTCAATTTTTCGAAATTGAGATTTTTACATCATATGAAAGCTGAATAAATAAGCTTTCCATTGATGTATGGTTTGTTAGGATAGGACAATATTTGGCTGAGCTACAACTATTTGAAAATCGGGAATCTGAGAGTGCAAAAAAATCTAAATACTGAGAAAATCACCTTTAAAGTTGTCCAAATGAAGTTCTTAGCAATGATATTATATCCAAACTTAAGTTTTAATAATATACGTAGGAAATTTACTAAATATCTTCGTGGAACATGATCTTTACTTAATATCCTAATTTTTTTTGGCATAAAAGAAAAATCAATAAATTTTACCCATACAATGTATTTTTGGCTATTGCTACAAATATACCCCAGCGACTTAAGACTGCTTTTGTGCTCCAGGCTCACATATACAAATCTTATTTGAGTTGTCATTATTGGCTTGTTTTTAACTTGTCATTGACTTCCTGTGTCTTGGGTGTTAATCTTATTTATCCGCTGTTTCTTATAATGGCTCTGTTTGAATTGCGTTAGCATGCATGGAGGCACTAGTCAGTGTCTGAATGTAAAGGTCTTTATCTCTGTTTGTGTAATAGGAAGCCCATTTAAAGTGCCGGTGAAGGATGTTGTTGACTGCAGTAAGGTGAAGATCTCTGGGCCTGGTGTCGGTTCTGGAGTGAGAGCTAAAATCCCACAATCCTTCACTGTGGACTGCAGTAAAGCTGGTGTCGCTCCTCTCTCTGTGGCTGTGACTGGACCTAAAGGTAAAAATGCATTTACATAAGGCTCGTGCATTACACTGATTTTATTTTTCCCCATTTTGTTGGGCTTATTTATTTAGGGGCTTTAGTTTTTTTTTTTACTGAAATAAATATTTGCATGATGCATAGTATATATGTAAACAATTATTTATTTATTTTAGGTTTTTTGTTCTGAATGAAATGCATACTGCAGAGTATGTAGACATTTTATTTATTTATTTTAATTCATGGGAATTTGTTTTATTTTGTTCTGAATTATATACTAGCATACTTTTTAAATATTAGCATGCGTAAACACTTATGAATTAATATTCACTAATTTCTTTATATTCATAATTTTTTTGCGTCAGTAAATAATAGCATACTGCACGGTATATAGTTAAATTTTTGTATGTATTTATTTATCATTCATTCATTTATATTCATTTATTTAATTCATTTTTTTTGCCTTTTTCTGAATTAAATAATAGCATGCGGCACAGTATATTCTTAAGCATTTATTTATTTATATGAATTAATTCATATTTATTTTTTGCCTTTGTTCTGAATTAAATGCTAGCATACTGCACTGTATATTCTTAAACGTGTGATTTTATTTAATTCATTTTTTGAAACTTGTGCAACAAATTGTTTCTAACAGAAGTGTGCTGCTTTATCGTTCTCACTATGTTGCATGTTTAATTTACTAAGATTGGTAGCAGTTATCATAATGTAAATAATTTAGTTATTTTGGTTTTGGCAGATCAATCATATAATTGGCTTGTTGATTGCAGGTATAGCTGAACCAGTTGAAGTCACAGATAACGGTGACGGCACACACACAGTGGTCTACACGCCGTCTGTCGAGGGCTCGTACTCGGTCGCAGTCAAATACGCAGACGAGGAAGTTCCACGCAGGTAACCTGTGTCAGATTCACTCGCTCCGTTCACAACCACTGTGAGTGCTACTGTTCTCTAAATCAGACCAATCCCTCAAACATCTCTTCCAGTCCGTTCAAGCTGCGCGTTCAGCCCACTCATGATGCCAGTAAGGTGCGTGCCAGCGGCCCCGGGCTCACCACCGGCCTCTCGGCCAGCTTCCCGGTGGAGTTCACCATCGACGCCAAAGATGCCGGCGAGGGCCAGCTGTCTGTGCAGATCACCGTGAGTCCTGACGTCTCCAGTCTCAGCTTCCTCAGCTACCTTGTGGTTTGAACAAACGGATTAGCGTTTCAATACGTCTGATTATTATTGTGTTTTTCTGAGGTTGATTTGAATGTTTTCAGTTGGCCAACAAGACTCTAAAATCACATTTGGATTTAGTTTTTGAATTGCAGTGGAAAAATTAAAAAAAAGATTATTTCAGACTTTTGACTGGTGGTTTTGGGGAGTACAGTTTATTATTTATATATATGATATGAAACTTCTTATATATTTTTTAATAAATATATTTAATAAATAATATTTATAAATAATTTTGATTATAACATTTTAGACTGAGGATAAAATATGAATGAGGTCTGCAAGTATCACATTAATAGCCATATGTGCCCTTCATCTTTCTCGGATGCAGGCATGTTATTTTATCGTTGAGAAGGAACTGCTTAGGTGATCCAGTATTAGGTAGATTTTTCTGACTTGAATGCATTCAGCGCGACCCGAAGTGGCCAGCAAGTGAGATAAATGATTCATGCAAAAAAGTTTTGTTTGCATAAGGGTGTTGGTAGTACGGTGAATTATTAGGTATATATAAATACGCCTACATTACAGGATATTTTTGAAATATTTACGTCTATATTTTATAATTAATTTATATTATAATAAGTATGTATATTAAACAAATATTTTTCTGAAATATTTACATGCAAATAGATTTTTATATAATATATATTTTTATTTGATGTAGTTATTTTAACTGAATTTTTCATATTATTATTTCATAATAACAAATATGTATGCTATGGGTTTATATGTAAGCGATGAAAGCAAAACAGCAGCAGGAAGTAGGGGCAGGCTTGAAGCTCTTCCTACTCCGTCCTGTCTCATTGATGAAGCCTCTCGTGTCATCACAGTGTGTCAAACGGTTCTCTGTTTCAGGAGGATGAAGGTCTGCAGTCTGTGTAATGTGTTTCGAGTGTGTTTCAGGATCGGATGGGAAACCCAAGGAAGCCAACATTTCATGGGACAACCGCGAGGACCGACAAAGTGTTATGTGCTGATAAGGTGGGCCGTTACCATATTGTGATCAAAGTACGGCGGAGGACGAGATCCACTTCTCCATTAGGTGAGAGCCGAGCGACAGGAGACGAAGCAAGTGTACAGTCACGGTAAGGCAATTGTTGGATGTATTTTTAAGTATAATTAATATTTTTTATACAAATTATTTGTGTTTTATATTTTTTTTAAAACTTAATATTATTACATTTTTTAACAGATTAGATTTATACTTAGATTCTTTATAGGTATGTATTTCTTTTACCGGTATATTCAATTGTACTCATAATTACAAATTTATGTATGTATATTTTCTAATATGTAATAAAACTATGGAGATATAAATATATATTAAAATGTTCTGATGTTACTCTAAAGTATAATATTAAAATGTTCTAGCTGTGACCTGGAGCACAAAGCCGTTAAGTCGATGGGGGGTATTTGTAGCAACTAGCCAACCATACATTGTATGGGGATCAAAATGATCCGATTTTTCCGTTTATGCCAAAATCTTAGGATATTGTAAGATTCATGTTCCAGAAGATCTTTTGTAAATTCCACCGTAAATATATCAAAAACTTCAGTATTGATTAGTAATATGCATTGATCAGAACTCATTGGACAACTTTAAAGGAGATTTTTCAATTTAATTTTTTGCACAAGATTTTTAACTAGTTGTATCTCAGCCAAATATTGTCCTTTAATAACAAACCATACATTCAATGGAAAAGCTTAGTATTCGGCTTTTGAGATATATCAGACATGAAATATATGTATATGATAGTATTGATTATATATTTATATATATACGGTTTATAAATTATATAGTAGTTATATTTAGGGTTTACATTTTTATTCTAATTCTATTAGAATTATATATTTATTTAAATTCACTAAAAAAAATTGGGCTAAAAGCATTTAGAAATATAAATTATTAATTATTTTTTATATTTTATTTGTTTGTAATTTTTAAGTCTTTTATTTAAATATTTATTTTAATTGTTTGTAGCCTGAATAACTATGGGAAAATACATCATTTGTTTTGTTCAAACCACATTTGTAATGTGGTTTGGATTTTATTTTTGGTAATGCATTTTAGTTTGAAAACGGATTACATTTTAAATTTTCCTCTTCCCACAATGAGCTGCTAGTGTTTGATGTAATAGAAAGTCTCTTGCTTCTGCACTGATGCCTGCGTCATCAGCAAGCCTTGAAATACTAATTTGTGGTGAATAATGCTAATAACTATTTACCTTTATGAATCTAGACCAACTTGACCAAACTGAAACCGATAAGTGGAATAAAAAAAAACATATATTCAAAACATGTTCTGCCACAATAACAACTGACCCTAAAATCTGTTAAATCTCAACAATCTCAAATTTCAAAATTGAAAACGCACCAAGAGGAAACAATGCTTCACCGATGCAATCACTCACACATGATCATGGGGTGTGTGTCCTCAGGACCTGGCATCGGGCCGACCATCGGCATTGGAGAGGAGGTCGGGTTTGTGGTGAACACTAAAGAAGCGGGGAAGGGGAAGGTCTCCTGCGTCGTAGTGACTCCAGACGGCACCGAGGTGGAAGCTGAAGTTATCGAGAACAAGGACGGCACCTTCGACATCTTCTACACGGCTCCTAAACCCGGGACGTACGTGATTTACGTGCGCTTTGGAGGGGAGAACATCCCCAGGAGCCCCTTCAAAGTCATGGTGAGATGAAAACGCTCTTAAGAGGAAGCATACTGAAGAGATACGGTTCAGCGCTGTGTGTCATCATATCATCATCTGGAGTTCATTGTTTCTGCTCGTATCGGCTCTTCCTGTGTTAAGATGTAGTTTCTTTGCATTATCAAGACAAATGATCGCACTCGTTTTATTAATGCTTTCATATCTCCTGACGTTACGGGAAGGATTTGATTCAGGCCTGAAACATGCACGCAAACGCTCCATTTCATGCATCTTTGTGTTCCGGATTGTCTCAAAGCGGAATTCATAACACAATTAAAAACACAATGTATTCTCAGAGAGCTGAACGATAAATCAAAAGAGTGATAAAGCTGCGATTGAATTAAATACATGCGCTGTTTAAGGCAGCTATCAATTATTAGAATTTATATGGTAAAGGTTTACTGTGAAATATTTTAATGCTTTATTTTACAGTAAAATATTATTCAATAGTAATATTCTTTATTTAGTTAATAGCGTTTATAAATAATGGTTAAATAAAGTTATGTTTTATAAAATAAGAATAAATATAGTATAATGTAAACTTTGACAAAATAAAATAGGACCCGTGCAATATATTTACTGTAAAATTCAAAAAACAAGTATTTAAGAACAGCAATTTTACCAGTATAAGGTTAAAATGGAAATTATGGATATATTTAGTGTTATAGCTGCATTTTTTTTTTTTTTTTTTCATTTTCAGGTGCACATTAAATGTTGGCATTCTGTCAATATTATATATTTTCAATATATGCCAAAATATTGATGAGGAAATAGTAGGGTTATTATAGGTTATCATAATTTATAAATGAAACCTATATTGGAATAAACAAAAAAAAACACAATTTTTTTTACTACCTGGTGTAATATATTTTAAAGAAAGTTTTCAAAATTGTAAAAAAAAAAATTTATTTAAAAAAGAGTACGCTAAATTATTAGTATTTCATGTCTATAATAGGATAATCAAACAATTTTGAGCCAAATTCTTCTCTCATTGTTTTTTAATTTCAATCAGAATTTTTAACAGAACACATTGCAATTAGATTTTTCTTCAAATCATTCTCAACGTTTATGTAAACTGTGACTTATACTGTACACATTTGTAGCTTCAGTGTCTACCTGTTAGCACAGTAACACATGGAGTTTTGTTACCGCCGCAGCAACAACGAATGTGCTGTGTGCGTTTGACTCTGTTTCTCTGTGTTCCTCATGCATCTGAAGGTTCATGTCCATACATATCATTTCCCAGGCAACAGATGAAGTTCCCATGATGCAGCAGCAGTCAGTCCAACAGCAAAAGGCGGCACCAGGCGTCGGCTTCCAGCCCTGGGTACAAAGACACGTCTCACCCGTCACCCTTTGCTCTCTTTCAGCCTTCGCTCTGAGCTCCAGCTTCCAGCCGGTCACCTCTCTGTCCTGATGTTTGTCTGTTCTTGACTTCCTATCTTTCATTTAATGGGGTTTCTGTTCAGTTCCTCTGTATTTTTTGACCACTCAAGCCTTGTTTTTTGCAGGAAATGGTTGGAATTGTTACTTTTCCTCCCTCTCTGGTTGATTAGTCTTGAACAAGCAGAGGGAAACTCGATGGCTGAGTGTTTAGACTGATCTAGTTTTGGTTGGAGCAGACACCAGGTTTAAGTTGGTCATTATTAAGACATTAACCTCAGATTGTGCAGAACTATTATACGCTTCTCTGCTGCCCTGATGTAGTTTTATTCATAAAGTTTAATAGATGTCATTTCCAAAACCACAAAGCAGATCCGTGAAACACTTAATACTCTTAGCTTTAAAAACACACAATACTGTTCAAAGAAATTGAAGGAATTAAGTATTTTATTCAGCATGGATGCATTCAATTAAGCAAAAGTGACCGTAAAGACATTTATGATGTTGCAAAAGGTTTCTATTTAATATAAATGCTGTTCTTCTTTTAAACTTTCTATACACCAAAGAATCCTGAAAAATAAAATGCATCACCGTTTTCATTGATAATAAATGGTAATAAATCAGGCCTATTGAGGATTTCTGAAGGATCGTGTGAAAGAAGACTGGAGTAATGATGCTGAAAATTCAGCTGCGCATCACAGAAATGACTTTTTAAATATATTTTCAAATAGTAAAGTCATTTTAAATTGTAATAATATTTCATATTTTTACTATATATTTGTTTCCACTCAATGTAGTTTGGTCGATCAGAAGAAATTCTTTAAACCACATTAAAAATCGTACCAACCTTACCAAACGTTTTGTTTGACCCAGAATTAGTATTGGTAAATAAGTTGTAATCACCAAAAAACGCAAAACTAATAATTAATATTAGTAATTAGAAAACCAAATATTAAAACAACTATTTTAAATTATAGTAATAATATTTCACAAATGTTACTGTAATTATGATCAAGTAAATGCAGCCTGGTGAGCAGAAGAGGCTTCTTCTGCATTAAAAAGTCTTACTGACCCCAAAAATTATGTAAAACCATATATTTGAATTAGAATTAGCTATTTTTGGTAGAGGGGTTTTTTTTGTCACTATTTAATGTATTTATAATCTGGGATGTGTAGAACTCTTGAAATGAAGCATATTAGAGAGCATAATTTCGCTCTTATTGTTCCCTAAAGTGCTGTCTAGTTAGTCAACTCGCTATGTTTTGTTCGGTAGTGATATATTAATAATCTTAACGCAGTTGTAAGTCTGGTCATAGCGGTTACCTCATACCTCCTGGGGAAAAACAGAAAGTGTGATTTGTCAGTTATGCATCTTCCTGTATTAGAGGTCTCGACATGTTTCCTTCTATGCACACTATCACTTTTCCTCACTTCTCAGATGTTTACCGTGGTTATGGGGATTTTTCTCCCCTCTCTGCTTTGTCAGGTGTGCTGGGGGCCGATCTCTGTCTTCCAGCGTTTGGTGTCTAACACACGTTTGTCTTCTGCTGTGGCTGATTCACTGAGCTGTTAATGTCTGTTCTCGTCCACAGCGCTCTGGCTTTCAGAATGGATCACACAGACTGACTAAACGTGGAAATGTTTGACAGGCCGCTGTAATGGATGCGTTTGTAGCATCCGCTCTCATTTACTCAGATTTCTGCCTCACAGGTTACAGATGGCGCATATGTTCCTGCCAACAGCGTGAACGGGACGGGGTACAGGCCTTTCGATATGGTGATTCCCTTCACCTTTAGGAAGGGGGAAATCACAGGTGAGAGACTGCAGAAGACACCTGGAGCCATTGCGCAAAACCTCTTAAAGTTAACAGAACTCTTATTCTGCTGCTTGCGAGTTAAATTTGAGACAAATTAAAGGGTTTTCTTAAAGGTTTTGTGCAATCAACTGCAGATCTGTAAAAAAAAATATATTTTACCGCAATATTAAAAAGAGGAAAATCAGAAAATGCAAGAAAATCATTCATATTTTTTTGGGATCATTAAGAATTTTTTTTTTGGTGTTATGAAATTACTTTCTTGTAAACTAAGCCCACTTTCTCAAAATTCTCGTTCCTGTAATGCAAAATAATCATCAAAAATATTTTCACAACTTTTATTTATTTATTAACATAATAATAGGCTATACAATAAATACTGCCATTGAAGTATTAATACTAGTAAATTATGTATTTATTGGGGAATGTATGTATCCCCAATTGTAAGTCACTTTGGATAAAAGCATCGGCAAAATAACTAAATGTAAAGTAGTCAAAGTATTCTTTATATAATTGTGCTGTATACTTTTTCTCAATGTTAATGATATTGTTTGAAATGTTTTGTATAGTAGTTTTATTTTATTTATTTTTTGTATTTTTAAAAATTGTTTAAAATACTAACCACAGTGACAGCAAAAAACCGGCCCAAAAATAATAATATTGTATTATTAGTAGTATTATCATACAGGCCATACCAGACGTACTGGCATACGTATTAATACTAAATCAATAACATTTTTACTATATTATATAAGGTATTAATATATATGTGATTAGATTTTTTCACCTGGGTACAAATTTGTTAGACCTGTTTCAGTTCTGGTAGTTCATTATTTCATTTTATTTATTTACTTTTCCATAAACAATAACCAACAATGATAACACAACACACAAAATAAATAATAATAATTTTACTATTACAATTCTGTACATACATACAACAATACCTTCCCATTGACCTTTATAGCATGTTTTATTTTTGATTTTTAATGAAGAGTAAGAAATGTCATTTAAAGAATGCCAAACATTGTCTTACTAGTCCTTTTTTTTTTTTTTAACATAAATATACCAGAGATTGCCATTTTGTAGCTTCCATACATGAAGTGATGACCTGTAAATCAGCAGGTCGGACAATATGGTCTCCTAACCATAATCTAAACTGGTAAGGTTTGTCTTCAGGTGAGGTAAATGCCGTAAGGTAAAAGAGCCCCGCTGAGATCAGTCGACAACCAAAGACGGGCGGTCACGGTGAAAGTCCGCGCACACAGAGGCTGGCACTCCACGAAAGGCACATTAAATCCAAAGGGACACACATCCCAGGTCAGAGTCACACACCATCTGTTTCATAAGCACCATCAAAACTGATGATTGGATAGTATTATTAATAATCAAATAGAAACTCTTAAAAAAATGCTTTAAAATATAATTTCCTATATATTAGTAATGATACCTATTTTCACCCAAAATCAACTGGGGAAAATCATTAAGTTGTTGTAAATTATAATCTTAAATTATTTAAATAATTGTAAATTAACTAGTGGTAGTATGCATATGCAAAAATCTTAACAGGCCGTAAAAAAGGTTTTCCTTTTCTTTTTTTTCTTTTTTTTTTTGTATGAAATAATTATACATTTCTATTTACTTCTCTTTACCCACAACGCTATATCTTCATATATATTATTATATATATACACATACAAACACACAAACCCACATTGTAATTTTTAAAAGAATTAACTTCTGGAACTCGATTGCAAAAATAAAATAAGGCCAATTAAAAGGATTACATTTCTCTGGTGTTTTTTTTTAAAGACAAAAATAGAAAATTTCCATTTCCTTGTTATATAAAAAAGGTTGTTTTCGGTTGTTGCTCGTTTATAAAGATTTCAAACAAAAATAAAATGTAATTATTTATTTAGTTCATTATTATCTTTGTTCACCTTCAACCCGGATAAGTTTCATAAAGGGATTTGGCTGCAATTTTCCGATTATGCAAGGTTGTTTGACGATAAAAGCTGGACATTTGTGAAACATCTCATTTTGTGTTATTATTTCGAGTGTCATATCGGGGTTCAGAACAACACGAGACATGACAGGATTTAGATCCTTTTCTGGAACTAACCTTTAATAGAAGCTCTGGGAAGCGGATGATGTCTTGATGAATGTGCTGTCAGGATTTGTTTTGAGGCCCAGAGCTGCATGGGAGCGTTCGGGTGAAGGTTGAGAAGGCTTCATCTTTCAATAGATTGAGGTTGACTGAGGACAGACTGATTTATTCAGCGTGAAGAAGCCTCATGGGGTGACTTACCGCCGTTCGAAGAATCTGTGCGGAGCTTTGTGTCTGAAGCTCTCATGCGGAGGCTGGTTTTTTCTGGCTGGAGTTTGGTGTTTCCGTCGCGGTTGCTGCGTGCATCAGACAACCTCAGTCAATATCACACTGAGGAGCAGTCGAGCCATCCATGGGCTGTTCTAAATATAAGGAAGGAATGAACATGTTCTAGAGTGGAGTCATTCTGTTAGGAGTGCTGCGGTCTACATGAGGATATACTGTTAGCATAACACATCAGCTGGCATAATAGTATGGCTTTGCAGGATTTGTTTCAAATACTTTTATTTATATTTGTATCTTTATTTTATTTATTTATTAATTGTTGTCTAGGTTTGATTTGATTTTTTTTGTGAAATTAATTTTTGTTGGTTTTTTCATAACTACTGTAAGAGCAGCAGGCACAAAACACACACTAAATAAGAATTTTATTATTAAAATAATATAAGGATTCAACAATGTGGTGATATATTTTTAAAACATGTTTTTTTCCATCAATATAAATTATATATAATATAACTATTATAATATGTACATTGTTGTTTTTTTGTTTTTTTTTTTTTTTTTTTCTTTTTTGTTTGTTATAGGTTTTCTTACCTGAAATAAGTAACAAAATAAAACACTATATTTGCAAACCTTTTAAACAAACAACAGGACAAAAGACACTAAATGAAAGAAATTTTGTTATTAAACTTAGACAAATTATATTAATATTATATTATGAATATCTATTCCAATCATAGTTATCATACGCAAAAACCTTTCCAGGTAAGATTTCACCCCAAAATGAAAAAAAGATATTATATATACTTTTTTTTTACTTTAAAATAGTTTTAAAAAATCTAATCTAATTATTAGAAGTATAATACATTGTATTTTCCTGGTAACAGGCCTATTTTCACTTTCTCTTTTATTTTCTACATAAAATATGTTGTTGTTGTTTTTAATTTTCTAATAATTTTTTCTCTTTATTCTGTTTCTATTTTGGGTTGAAAAATGTCCAGGCATTTCTTTGTGAAATTCACTCATCTCCTTTTTTCCTTTAAGTTAACAGCAGTTATGTTGTTTGCACATTTGTTTTTGTATAAACATATAATGCATTTCAGGACAAAAGATCCTCTCTGAATTATTTATAATTCTCTAAACACTGGTGTTCAGCACCTGCTCCGTCTGCTTGTGTTTCCGTTCTGTTGTGTATGTTTTCTGTCATTGTAGTGAATGCTTGTTTGTTCTCTTATCAGAGAGTCCTCTGCAGTTCTATGTGAACAACGCTAACAGTCCTAACGTGACGGCCTACGGCCCGGGTCTGGTCTATGGCACCGCCAATAAAACCGCCATGTTCACCATCTACACTGAAGATGCGTCTGACGGTGTGTACTGTACAAACACGCCACGCTCACGCTGCTTCAGCATTTAGCTCAAAACCTTCTGCTGAGAAAACATGCTGTGTTTTGTGTCAGGTGGCCTGGATTTGGCCATTGAAGGTCCGTCCAAGGCTGAGATCAACTGTGTGGACAACAAAGACGGCACTTGTACAGTTTCATACCTGCCCACGCTGCCTGGAGATTATAATATACTCGTCAGATATAATGACAAACACATCGCAGGAAGCCCCTTCACGGCCAGGATCACAGGTACACCGCTAAAAATATATATATTTACTGTAAAAAAGGCAAATGTGGTTGGCAGAACCTGATTGTAAAAAAATACAGTAGGAACATTTTACATTCTACAGATTTAACTTAAATTTACAGGGGAAAAAAGTTCATGTGCCAATGTACTGAAATATTTCAAATCGGGTTTGTACCTCTATAAAACCAAAAATAGAGACAACTGATGAATCAAAGTTCATCATGTAGAAGATGAACAAATAAAAAACACAATCATGACAAATAATGCAATAAATACTCATTTATTAATGAGAGATGTTATTTAATAATGTAATAGTAATAATTAATAATCTTATATTTACCTTAATACTAAATACTGTAGAGCACAAATACAAGACCAATCATGGAACCCCACTTGACCTAAATAATGCAATTAATATAATTTATAACTAATTGGTCATGGTGTTATTTTTACTAAGTTTTAATGATTATGATAATGTAAGATAGCTATTTCATTTATTTAGTCTTCGTATTTGATAAATTTAACATCTTTTATGTATTATTTCTTTACTAATTATCATTGGATAATAATAAGACTAGCTATTGTGATTTATTTTGTCATTGATTAACAGAAGAATCCTCATCTGACTTATGCTTATATAGAGAAGATGCACAAATACAAAATACTATCATGGTATCACAAATGACACTAAAATAATGCATTAATTAAACGATGGTTTCAAAAATCCCTTACTTGTACGACACTGAATTAAGAAAAAAAGCGTTCATTGTTTTTCACTTCCAAAAACTGTACATTGAACCGTATTTTACTGTAAAGTTGCATGAAACCTCTCATTAGATGACTTACAGTTTTACTCTGTATGTAGTAGTCTAGTTGGTCTACTTGACTTCTGTAGTAAGATCTGTTTTTGGTCTCTTCAGAGGACAATAAGAGGAAGTCTCAGGTAAAGCTGGGCTCCGCTGCGGATTTCTCTCTGGATATCCACGAGACGGATCTCAGTCTGCTCACCGCGAGCATCAAAGCCCCGTCTGGCCACGATGAGCCCTGTTTGCTCAAGAGGCAGCCCAGCAATCACATCGGTGGGGCTGGAATACATGCTCCGATTCTTTCTGCCGGCTGGGAGTTTACTTTGGTAGCACCTGACTGGTCGTTGTCTCCTCAGGCATTTCCTTCATCCCAAGAGAAGTCGGAGAGCACCTGGTGAGCATCAAGAAGAACGGCCGGCACGTTGCTAACAGCCCCATCACCATCATGGTGGTCCAGTCTGAGATCGGAGACGCCAGCAGAGTCAAGGTGTTCGGTCAGGGTCTGGTGGAGGGATGCACCTTCGAGATGACAGACTTTGTGGTGGACACCAGAGAAGCTGGTGAGAAACACATTTTTATTTTCATTTATTTTATTTTGTTTTTAATTTTTCTTATTTATTTACTCACTGGTATCACTTATCTTTTTTATTTATATATCTACTTATATTAACCACATTAATTTTTATTTTAATTTATCATAATGATATCCATAAGAGTATTGTTCTGTTGTGGTGTTTTAAAAACACAAGTTTCTACTAGTTTTATATTATTTGATAGTAACTACATTGATTATTACTGTCTTTTTTTAATAATAAATATGTTGTTTAATATAATATGTCGTTTTCTTTCCTAATTTTATAATATAGATATTCTGTTAATATCAACTATTAAGATATATTTACTTAATAATATAATGTGCTAAGTAATTAAATTAGTAATAATTTTAAGTTTGTTTTACTTTTGTTATTGCATAATCATTTTTTTAATACTCATTGCCGTCTTATTTATGGTGGATAATTATGATATTATTTAATATATTTAATAATTAACCTATCAAATTAATGTTGTGTTTTAATTTATTATATGAATATTACTATTTTTTATAATACTAATATATCACATACGATGGCGCTTTTCTTCCTTTCTTTAAGTCCTTTACCCCACCTTGAGATTCTCTAAAGAGCTAAATATCATAGTTTTGAGAGTGGGCTGTTTTCACTTGGTTAAACCAACCTAACTTTAGCAGCCGCATATCAACTTCTTCCCAAAAGCCAATGATATGAATGTTTCTCCAAAACAAGCGGGTTCATCTGAGGTCACATTACAGAATGTGGTGATTCCCCTCACATTTTTTTCCTTTATAACGAAGATATTCATGTTAAATGTTAAAAATGACCATTTCTTCCTAACCATCTAGCCTGCCTAACCGAGCTACATAAGCACTAAATAAACCAGGTCTGCCAAACGTCTGGCCGTTAATGATGTTTTCTCAAGCTCTCAAATCTGCTTAATTGCTGAGAATTTAATCCGAACAGGTTGTGCAAAGTGGCTCGAAGCTGGAAATGAGAGAGAAAAAATTGGTAATTGGTACCACAGCGGCTAATTATCTCCCACTTACATAAAGAACTCCAAATATTTATGCAATTAGTCCTTAATATATATCACACACTATTAAACTTGTCACAATAAGTCTTGTAGGATCAAGACTGTGTTTATTTCTCATGCATTCAGGTGTGTTTTCTGTTCGTGTTGATGGCATGATGCATCTGATCTTTGGTCTGAATTGCATTAATGTCTTCATAGGCTACGGCGGTTTGGCGCTGGCCATCGAGGGTCCCAGTAAGGTGGACATACAGACAGAGGACATGGAGGACGGCACTTGTGGCGTCTCATATTGTCCGACTGAGCCAGGCACCTACATAGTGTCCATCAGGTTTGCAGAAGAGCACGTCCCTGGTAAGAGAGCGTGCATGAAGCATCATTCAAAACTTCTATTTAATTTAGAATGTGCTCCAAATAAGGTGGAATTTGACCCGTTTATAGATTATTTGGCAAAAGACAAAAAAACAAATTTGAAAATGGAGTATTAAGCATATTATTTGTGTTTAATAAGATGATATTACAAATTTTCTTCAAAAGAGACCAAAATTATTTAATACTAGATTTGAATGTCATTTTTTTTTATTTAATTATTTTTTAAAGTAATTTTATTTTACCTTTGGCACAAATAATTTAATTTATTGTAATAAATTAAACAATCCTATTTTATTTTTTTATATATATTTACTTTTTCAGCACAAATAAGTGATACATATTTTTAATAAATTAAACATACTACTTGAAGGTTGATGAATGAATGCATGGTTTCCACAAAAATATGAAGCAGCATAACTGTTTTCAACATTGATAATAATCAGAAATGTTTTTTGAGCAGTAAAGTGAAATTCATCTTTGCATTACAGCAATAAATTGCATTTTTAAAATGCATCCAAATAGAAAACTGCTATTTTGAATTGTAGTGATATTCACAATTTTACTGTATTTTTTGATCAAATGAAAGCAGAAGAGACGTCTAGTGTTTGTTCCTGTCGTTGTGTGACTTGTATTGCATCTCTGTGTTCACAGGAAGTCCGTTCAGCGTGAAAGTGGCGGGTGAAGGTCGTGTCCGTGAGAGCATCACTCGCCGTCAGAAAGCTGCTTCCGTCGCTAGTGTTGGCAGCGTTTGTGATCTCAATCTGAAGATCCCAGGTATGAAACTTCCTCATATCTGTTCAGTGAAGATGTCAAACAGACGTCTGTCCTCGTTGCGATTCCTCTTCAAATCCTAAACTGGAGTTTCAATGTAGATTAGGCGTGAATTATTTACCATTTCATCCACTTTGTCAAAAGGCTTGGTTTATTGGCTTGTTTAACACACTCTCTGACAGGATCGCTAGCCAGAAAGCACAAAACAAATGAAGGTGCTGTTGTTTTGCTGGCTCACGTCCTGCGTTACAGCATCGAGTCGCCGTACTTGAGTAAAAACACATGGCTCTGTGAAACAAGGCAATATATGCAGGCCGTGCTGAGCGGATTGAAGTCTCTGCTGTGATTTCCCATCAGACCAGCACAGCTGCTGCGTGATGCTCACTCGTGTGAAGACTGGCGCTTGGCTTTCGAGGAGGTTTGCTGAAGCTGCACTTCAGTACGAGTCTTGGCGTAGTCTGAAATGTCTTTTTGTGTGAGAGAGGGCAGTTTTCTCATTTCATTTGAATAGTAATTCTAACAAGCACAAACAGTGTTTAAAAGCTGTTTATATTATTATTAATTACAATTTATTTTATATATGAATTATATTGTTATATATATATATTTATATTTTTTTTTAATAAATTAACTAATACTACTTGAGGTTAGTGTATTTGATTTTATTTTATTTTATAATACATAGAAATAATAAATTAATTCAATAAGAAACTATATTAAATTTTAGATAGATATTTGATAGATGTGAATGTAATTTGTGTAATTCAAAATGATTTTATTCTATAATTTTTTTTATCATATTATTTTGCCTTTCACAATTTTTTTTTCAAGCAAATTAATGAACCAATCAAATATTCCTAGTTAGATGAATATAGATATGCTGTATTACAATAACTTTATTCTAAACCGTATCATTATCATGTTTTAAGATATATGTATTTTTACATCACAGTTTTAGAAAATGACAACTCTGCGTTATATTTTGCAGTAGAGAAGGCAAGTGAGCATGTGTGTTTTGTCATGTCACCATCGCGTCACTCTCGTGTGAACAGTTCAAACTAAACCGGATCATGCAGACTGCTTCCATGTGTGATTTGAGAGATCTGTCCTGGTTAATGAGGGTTAGCAGGTGATGTAATACAGGCCACACAGACATCACTTTATCCCATATGAGCTCATTCACACACGCTGCTGGATCTGACCGACTCTGAGCTCACAAACTTGCTCTTAAAGTGTTTCATGAGACTGAAAGACATAGAGTGAAAATAACATGCATACATGGCAAAATATCAGACATGCTTCCTCTATACTCTTATCTTTTTCCCACTTTACTGTTTTTCTCGTCTGATGCACTGCCTGTTCTGTCCTGTATCTTTCCTCACTTGTTTCTGTCTTTTCCTGCTGTTTTCTGCGTCTGTGACCATCAGTGACCTGGTTTCTTCTGGCTTTGGCTCGTGAGTTGCTCTCACGCGGCGTCTATCGCTCACACTGCTCTATTCGGCTCGGGGTCAAAGGTCAGAGCAGCGCAGGGTGGACCCGCTTCACCGTGGGCCGAGTGAGGGTGACCAGGATTGGCACGGCACCCGTCAGAAGGCCCTGTGGAGGGCTGGAGGGTGCGTTATAAACACGCCGCATGTGGACCACGAGGTTGGCAGAACACGCTTGCTTTCGATACTCGTTTGTTTGTGTTTGCATGAACCAGAGCTGCTGTTTTGCTCATTACAACTTCATAAAAATGTTGAATTATTCATTTATTTATTGTTATCCTCTTGCCATTGCAAACCCAAATGAATATTTCTTCTGTGCAAGGTTATTATAGTCAACTAAACCTAAAAACATAAAACCCTTTTGAAATGAGCGTTGACTGAAATAAAATGCAAAAAAAAAAAAAACCTTTCTCATATTTTAGTTTGTTAAATTACTAAAATAATATAAAATAAGCTAAAAGGAAAAACTACATAGACTAATAAAAATCACAAAAACAATTACTAAAACTTCAACAAAAATCAAATTAAAACAACAAAAATAAAATCTATTTTAACTAATGACAAAGATAATCTAATCTAATTTAAATGTTAAATATTTTAATGTAATTTAATTTCTAGTTAAATGGGTGGAAAATATCTTACATGTCATAATTTTTTGCTTGTTACACCATGTGTTTAAAAATAAAATAGAAGAGAAAAATTACTAAAACTTCAACTAAAGTTAGAGTTAAAACAAATTACAAAAAAATCGAATGTAAATTTTAATATCTCAATGTAATTTTATTTCTAGTAAAAAGGGCGGAAAATATCTTTGTCATCTTTTTTTGCACATTACACATTACAAAATTGCTAAAACTTGAAAAAAATAGTGAAAGCAGTAAATATAAATTTAATGTTAAAGTAAAAAAAAAAAAGGAAAATGTTAACATCTTTTTTGCTCATTAAATTGTGATTTTTTTTAATTTGTTTTCTAAAAGATGCACAAACAAAACTAAATTATGAAAACTTGAAAGTGAAAACAAAAATTCAATTAAATCAAATCAAATCAAATAAATCAGAACTGAAATTCTAATAGTATATCAATGATAATAAAATAACACTTCTGTTGAACGTGAAAAGAGATGTTTAGCCAAATGTTCGCGCTGCTTTCAGTCTTTTTGTGTTGCGTGGTAGAAAGTCAGTCATACAGGTTTGGAGCAACATGAAGCTGTGTAAATAATAAAAGAGCGCAGGAAGGCTCAGGTCTCTGTATGTTGCTTGCAAAGCCTTGAGAACGAGCAGAAGTCAGAGCAGCTGAGAGCCGTTCCTCCGTCTCTTCTGTCAGCTTCTGCTCTCTGCTCTCCACAGGAATCGACCTCCAGGACGTCTCGGCGCAGGTCAGGAGCCCGTCGGGAGCCACGGAAGCGGCTGAGATGGTGGCGGTGGGAAATCACACCTACTGCGTGCGCTTCGTGCCTCACGAGATGGGCGTTCACACGGTGAGCGTGCAGTACCGCGGGCAGCACGTGCCGGGAAGCCCCTTCCAGTTCACCGTCGGCCCGCTGGGTGAAGGAGGAGCCCGCCAATTGCGACCGTAGGCCGGGCTGGAGAGGCCGCACCGGTGTGGCCAGTAAAATGCTCATTCTCGTTTTTTTTTTTTTTTTTTTTTTTATTATTTTTTTTTTTTACTTCCGCTATTTATTTTCATTTGATATTTTAATGTAATTTTAATTCTAGTTTTTAAAACAGGTGGGAAAAGGGTGGAAAATATGGTGTAACGGTGTGAAAATGGTAGTATTTCTTGTACTGCCTTTAATTTATTTTCATTTTATTTTACATTAATATGAATTTATCTGTATATATGTACATATATACGATAATGTACAGTAAGTTAGCGTAAAAATTGCCACAAAAAACCCTTTTGTTTTAATTATTTCTAGTTAATTTTCATTTTTGGTTGAAAAAGTGGAAATATCTGTAAATATCTTCATCGTGGGAAAAAGCCTGTGGGGTGTTCATTCACTGTCTTTACCATGATTTTCATAAAAAAAGATTCAATTATTTATTCATGTAAATGGCTTAGTTCCATTGAACAAAAAAGAGATGTTTAAGTTATGATAAAATGTAATTTTGCTTTATACCTTAAAATTTTATACTTTTGGTAGTATGTGTTATACTGCCTTATTTTAGTTTATTTTACATTTATTTTAATATTTTAAACTTAAATGGCAGAAAGTATCTTTTTTCATTTTATAATTACGTTTAATTTTCATTTTAGTTTCGTGGAAAGTAGCTTCCTTCAAATTTTTTTTAATATTTAATCAAAGTTTCATTTTAGTTAAAAAAAACATCTCTATAAATATATATAATCTATATAGTTTAATTCCCCCCCCCCCCAAAAAACATTTTCATACTAGAAATGTTCACTATTACTCAGCATCAAAATTATTGACATTTTATATATTATTTAGTATGCCTACATAATGTTGTAGTTCCTGTTATTTAATTTTACATTAAATTTACTATATTTACTGTTAAATAAAAAAGAAATAAAAAAAACAAAAATGGTGGAAATTCGATTAAATTGCCTTTAACCCGAAAGAAATGTTGAATTATTTGCTTACTTGATTTTTCTTTCTTTCTATAAAATGTTACACATTATAAAAATTTTAAAAAATTGCATTTTTATGGTAGTATTTGTTGTACTGGCATTTAATTTTGAATTTATTTACATATTTTAATTTAACTTTATTAAAAAGGAGAAAAAGGTTTGGAAATATATTCAAATGTCATCTTGAAAAGGCTTTTTTTTTTTTTAAGGCTTATGCAAATGTAATGTGTTTTGACTGTCTTTGTGAGACTGAACTGTGTATGTTTCTTGTTGTGCTCATGTAGCTGAGTTTAATGTGTGGACGCGTGAGGCGGGCGCCGGCGGTCTGTCCATCGCTGTTGAAGGCCCCAGTCGTGCAGAAATCTCCTTCGAGGAAAGGAAGGACGGATCATGTGGCGTATCATATGTAGCTCAGGAACCAGGTATAAAAACACACATGACCTTTCTGTCCTGTGCTCCCTTTGAAAAGCTGAGTTTACCCAAGCAACTGATCTTCAATCTCTTTGCAGGTGACTACGAAGTGTCCATAAAGTTCAACGACGAGCACATTCCCGACAGCCCTTACCTGGTGCCCGTCTACGCTCCTGTCGACGACGCTCGGCGACTCACTGTTACCAGTCTTCAGGTGAGACATGAGGAAACATCGACACAGACGCGTGTCCACAGCTATTCAGTCCTCAGACTAGCAACGTTACACCTGGAAAACACATTATTAATATGTATAGTGGCTTAGACTTTTGTTGAAAGAAGCCTCTTCTTCTTACCCAGGCTGCATTTATTTATTTGATCAAAAATACAGTGATATTGTGAAATATTACAATTTGAAATATTTTTTTCTATTTTAATGTTTTTTAAAATGTATTTATTCCTGTGATTGTAAAGCTGAATTTTCAGCATCATTACTACAGTCTTTAGTGTCACATGATCTTCAGAAATCATTCTAATATGCTGATTTACTGCTCAAAACATTTCTGATTATTACCAATGTTAAAAACAACTTTGGAGTCAGCTTTAATCTGTGAAGTCGTTCTTTGATAGCTGTCGGAACTGTGTGTGGCGGTCTGGTGTTTTCTTGTTTTTCATTAAAAGGCTTTTAACAGAATCCTCTCTTGTGAAGCTCACGTCGATCAGTTAAAGCAAGAGACTGCGTAAACGACCCTTTCCCATCATTCTCTGTAGTTCAGCAAACCCTGTAGTTCTCATCTTCTCTCTTGTCAAATGTTGCCCGTCTCTCTCTCAGCTTTAACTGATCTTAAGTGAGTTCAGGTGAGATTATGAACAATTAAATATGTATTTTTTATTAAAGTTTTTATTTTTAATCATAATTTGTATTTATTTTTTTATATATTTTTTTAGGTTTTACTCTTTAAAACCATTCAAACCATATTACAGTATATATCATATTAATAATCTGATTCATAATTTAAATAAAGTTAATACTTAAAATATATTGTTCAAATGTTTGGGGTCAGTAATGATTTTTGAAGAAAGTAATACTTTTCTTCAGCAAGGATGCATTAAATTGATTAAAGTGACAGTAAAAGACATTTATAATGTTACAAAAAAAAAATCGATTTCAAATAAATGCCTTTCTTTTGAACTTTCTATTCATCAAATAATTCTGAAAAACAAAATGTATACATTTTTTCCACAAAGCATGAAGCAGCACAACTGTATTCAACATTGATAATAATCAGAAATGTTTCTTGAGCAGCAAATCAGCATATTAGAATGATTTCTGTGATCATGTGACACTGAAGACTGGAGTAATGATGCTGAAAATTCAGCTGCGCATCACAGAAATAAATTACATTTTACAGTATATTCCCATACAAAACACTTATTTTAAATTTTAATACTATTTCGCAATGTTGACTGTATATTTGATCAAATAAATGCAGCCTTGCTGAGCAGAAGAGACTTATTACCGACCCCAGACTTCTGAATGGTATTGTACGCACATGAAAACCCTTCCCAGAATGCAGTGGTGTGTGAGATGTTCTAAGCTGTGGGTTCACTAATGTAGGAGTCGGGTCTGAAGGTGAATCAGCCGGCATCATTTGCAGTGCGTCTGAACGGAGCAAAAGGCCACATGGATGCTAAAGTTCACAGTCCGTCCGGAGCCCTGGAGGAGTGTGTGGTGTCTGAGCTAGAGCAAGGTCAGAGCTCTTTAACAACTGTTCCAACTAGATCTGATGCATTAGATCATTTTCTGTCATAACTACAAAAAGAAAGGACTTCATTACATGTTAAAATAGGTGTTTTTGAATCATGAAACCACATTCACAACCCAGTTTACCTCCATAAAATGATGCTTTTCACTCAGAAATATCTCGTTATGGAAGTAGAGGTGTATATGTTCAGTCAGATTCGCAACCCATTATATTTACTACAAGCATCTTGTCACCCAACAAACTTAAATATAAAAACTAACATTTAAAATATAAAAATATATTAAATATCACTTAATATAATTACAAACTTCTGTATTAAAAATTTAATTATATGATCTTAAATACAGAATTATGAAAATATAGAAACTTACATATAGACTAGACAATAGACAGATAATTATGAACCTAACAATAATTACATTTACGAACTTAATTTCACATTTTTGAATTTTTATATAATTAATATTGAAGTTTATATATTATGCTATTTATATAAGTACACGTATTAATTAGCAATGCTAAATCTGGTTTGTTTACTTTTTGTGTTTCCATACTAATGTCTATTACATGCATTGTCCCCTGATAAATAAATAATGAAATATTGAAAATATGTCTGTATAACTTAAAAGCAGATGTTAAATAGAAATTAACATACATTCAATATTACTGAATATTACATATAGACCTTCAATAAAAGTTTCGTTGTTAAAAATATACAAAATATATAACCTTAAATATGAAAGATTTAATACTTAAATATTAATTATAATTTTTCATTAAAATTACAAACTTCAGTATTGACTGAATTTACAAACTGTAAAATATGAAATGATAAACTTAAATATTAAATCCATTAATAATATATGAACTTATGAACATAGATTAAAAAACAAACAACTTCTAACATTAAGAATATTGACTATATAAACTTATATATATAGATATATATTTATATATGTTCAGCATTTGCAATATTAAATCCATAGGAAAAAAAACAAAATTTCATATATAAACTTCAATATTGAAAATGTTAAATATATAAAAGTAAATATAGGAAATATAAGCCTCTCATATGAACGGAGTCCTTGATTGGCATGTTGTCGTTTGTGTCAATAGTTGTGCTCTTGTTCATGTTTTGGCTCTCTGGTTCATTTACTCTGTTCTCCAGACAAGTACGCCATCCGTTTCATCCCTCGAGAGAACGGCATCCACGACATCGACGTGAAGTTCAACGGGACGCACATCCCGGGCAGTCCGTTCCAGGTGCGTGTGGGAGAACCGGGACAGAGCGGGGATGCTGGACTCGTCACAGCTTACGGCCCCGGTCTGGAAAGAGGAAGCACAGGTGACACACATCGCTCACTGAGCTTTCCCCGTGCGCCGTCAGTCCGTGTTTCCCACTCTGTGAATACTGAATGCTCCATGTTTCTTTTGACTTGGCGTGTGGAGAGGAAGTCGGGCCGTTACGCACTCACGCTGAACACACTTATTTGCCTTGTCCAAATACCCACACTTGTGGTCTTTGCACTTGACTACTTCTATGACGTATTTCCTGTATTTGGCCCAAGTGTTCAAGTGAGCATGAAGTCCACAAGTGTGTGTACAGCTTTTCATCACCTGATGGGACACACTTATAGTGTTGTAAAAATGCAAGTGTTTACAGAGATTTATTTTTATTTTCAATACTTTGCATTTTAAAATCAACTTCTAAATGTCTGTTCAGTAGTCCCTATAACAGATGACAATTTAATTTTGTGGTGCTTCTAATTAAGTGATAAAAAGCAGTTGCAAATGTTGTACAAAATAATTATCACCACTACTCATCTTTGCACCAATAAAACGTGCAACTCTTTGTTTTACTACCAAATTATATGTAATATCTAATTATTATTAATATTTCACATACATTGGAAAGGTTTCCGTGACCTCTCGCGAGATCTCGGCAGAAAGTCTCGCGTTTTATTTCCAGAACATGATGCATGATGCCTCGAATAGTGCTCCGGAGCGGTATTCAAGATAGTGTGTATTTAGTGTGCGTTAAGGGCACTGCACTCTGGTGTTTTTAAAGTCCCCATGAAATCAAAATTAAAGTTTTTTTGGGTGTTAGTATCAATATGTTAATCTTAAGGTTATCTATAAGGCCGTGTGCTCCAAAACAGTGACAAAATTTGCATTTAGAAGATATAAGGATTCAAAGCTTGCAGTTCGTCACTTCCGCCAAAACGTACACATCGTACTTCAGCTTCTCATCGAACTTTCTGTCCAATCAAATGCTCTCTAGAATCTAAAGCAAAAGCCCCGCCCCCGACACTATAAAATAGATGCTGAAGCCACGGCTGAAATCGGTCACTTGTCCACAGAATTAGTATTTTCTGTACAGTGAATGGCACGTAGTGCACTATATAGGGGACGAGGAACGATTCAAAAGTGTAAATATGCTTTCCATTAAGGAAAAAAAGAAGTCTGGTTTCGCGCCGTGTCACGCTAACCACCGCACCGCACAAACACTCTTCTCCGGGGGGGGTGCCGGTCACCAGAGCAGATACACGGAGCGATCACATGCGCAGACCACGAAATGTATCAGCCCCATTTGAATTCTACCCAGAATGCTATATTTTATAGCAATATGGATCAGATTGTGTTTGGCATACCCTGTCAAATGCAGCTTTATGGAGCTCAACGGCTCTGAACCGCTCTAGCCCAAGCTGTGATATAAACGAATGCTATTGGCTATTTAAAAAGAGGGTCGGGGCTGCTTGATTTGTCCCGCCCTGTCTTCCTGTTTCAGTGGAAATTACGTCAACACATTGAAAAACGCCACGTGTTTCAAGGCACTTCAGGGGACCTTTAAGATCTGGGACAGTCTTGTGCACTTACTTCCCGTCACACGCACGCGCTCTCAAGTGGCCAAGACCTCAAGTGTGGGTATTTGGACAAGGCAAATGTTTCAGCAGAATGATTTAAACAGAAGGATCTTGGATTACCGAAGATATTTCTCATGGATCACATCCAGAACAAATCTATGTCTTCATTGTAACTCGTCTAGTGGCAGAAAAGTGTAAAGCTCACAGAGACATTCAACTCTGTGCAAAGCATTAATGTGGTACCTAGAAATATATTTCAGCTGCGTAAGACAAAAGAAAAGCCACATGGTTAACTTAAAGGAAAGAATATGTTAGGTTTTACAATGAAAAGTGTCAGAATAGTCTCTGGTTCCCGCTGCTGGTGTCTGATAATGTCTGTGTGAACACAACATCGCTGACGACTGATCGCTGTTTATCGTTTACAGATTGTTCAGAATAAAATACTGGGTATATTTTGTAGCTTTAAACATTTCCTATTTCTACATCAGTAGCAAAATACTGTAGACTGTCACATGACCTTATTATGTTGCTGTTTAATGCATTATATATAGATATATATATATATATATAAATATAAATATATATATATATATATATATCTATATATATAAATATATAAATTTTGACTAAATAAATATTGTTAAATACCTTTAATAAATTTTTATATTAAATATTGAAATGAATGGTACATTTATATTTATAAATTTGACCATAATTAATTATATTATCTAAATTAATTACTTTTTATACAGTGGGTACGGAAAGTATTCAGACCCTCTTAAATTTTTCACTCTTTGTTATATTGCAGACGTTTGCTAAAATCATTTAAGTTAATTTTTTTACCTCAATGTGCACACAGCACCTCATATTGACAGAAACACACAGAATTGTTGACATTTTTGCATAGTTTATTAAACAAGAAAAACTGAAATATCACATTGTCCTAAGTATTCCGACCCTTTGCTGTGACACTCATATAGTTAACTCAGAGTGCTGTCCATTTCTTGTGATCATCCTTGAGATGGTTCTACACCTTCATTTGAGTCCAGCTGTGTTTGATTATACTGATTGGACTTGATTAGGAAAGCCACACACCTGTCTATATAAGACCTTACAGCTCACAGTGCATGTCAGAGCAAATGAGATTTATGAGGTCAAAGGAACTGCCTGAAGATTTCAGAGACAGAATTGTGGCAAGGCACATATCTGGCCAAGGTTACAAAAACATTTTTAAGGTTCCTAAGAGCACAGTGGCCTCCATATCCTTAATGGAAGACGTTTTGGGACGACCAGAACCCTTCCTAGAGCTGGCTGGCCGTCCGGCCAAACTGAGCTATCGGGGTAGAAGAGCCTTGGTGAGAGAGGTAAAAGAAGAACCCAAAGATCACTGTGGATGAGCTCCAGAGATGCAGTCGAGAGATGGGAGAAAGTTGTACAAAGTCAACCATCACTGCACCCCTCCACCAGTCAGGGCTTTATGGCAGAATGGCCCGACGGAAGCCTCTCCTCCGTGCAATACACATGAAAGCCCGCAGGGATGACTCCAGATGGTGAAGAAATACGATTCTCCTGGTTCTGATAGTCAAGTCAAGTCCAAAGTCACATTTATTTATATAGCGCTTTTACAATACAGATTGTGACAAAGCAACTGAACAGCATTAATTAGGAAAATAGTGTCAGTAATGCAAAGTGACAATAGTAAACACCCATTTTTCAGTTAAAGACAGTTCATCATTGACTTCAGTGATGTCACCATCCAGCTCAGTTCAGTTTAAATAGTATTTTTGCAATCAAGTCAACGATATCGCTGGAATGAAGTGTCCCCAACTAAGCAAGCCAGAGGCACAGCGGCAAGACGCACAACTCCATCGGTGACAGAATGGAGAAAAAACCTTGGGAGAAACCAGGTCTCTTGATGAGACCAAGATAGAACTTTTTTGGCCTTAATTCTAATCGGTATGTGTGGAGAAAACCAGGCACTGGTTCATCACCTGTCCAATACAGTCCCAACAGTGAGCATGGTGGTGGCAGCATCATGCTGTGGGGGGTTTTTTCAGCTGCAGGGATAGGACGACTGGTTGCAATCGAGGGAAGGATGAATGCGCAAGTATAGGGGATATCCTGGACGAAAACCTTCTCCAAGTGCTCAGGACCTCAGACTGGGCCGAAGGTTTACCTTCCACAAGACAATGACCCTAAGCACACAGCTAAAATCACGAAGAAGTGGCTTCACAACAACTCTGTGACTGTTCTGAATGGCCCAGCCAGAGCCCTGACTTAAACCCAGTTGAGCATCTCTGGATAGACCTAAAAATGGCTGTCCACCAATGTTTACCATCCAGCCTGACAGAACTGGAGAGGATCTGCAAGGAGTAATGGCAGAGGATCCCCAAATCCATGTGTGAAAAACTTGTTGCATCTTTCCCAAAAAGACTCATGGCTGTATTAGTTCAAAAGGGTGCTTCTACTAAATACTGAGCAAAGGGTCTGAATACTTAGTCCACTATGTATTGTCATTTTTTCTTTTTAAAATCTGCAAAAAATCACCCTTCTGTGTTTTTCTGTCAATATGGGTGCTGTTTTTACATTAATTAGGAAAAAAATTAACTTCAATGATTTTAGCAAATGGCCGCAATATAACAAAGAGTGAAAAATTTAAGGGGTACTTTCCGTACCCACTGTATATTATATATCATTAAATAATATACTTATAATTCATTTATTTAAATTTGGCAGTTTAAATTCATTCATTATATTGTTACATACTAAATGTTTATATTTTTATATATCATTAAATAATATTAAAATTAATATTTATAAATTGTCCTCAATGTTTATTTCATTTATTCTTATTATTAAATAACGAATAACTTACTGTATATATTTAAATATCATAAAATTAATATTCATAATAAATTCTATTTATATTGTTTTATTTTGTATTCTATTGAGCCTCAAGTTTATTAGGCTAATTACTATTTCTATACACTAATATAAATTAATAATATATATTTAATCACATTATGTTGCTTGTTTAATTCATCAAATGCCTTCAGTTATAGTCTCAGAAATGTTGTTTTGCTGTAGTCTAAAATTGTCAACTCAATACTTGATTGAACTTAGAATTTTTTATATATTTTTTTTGGTTGGTTTATTGCAAGAAAATAAATTAATGAAATGTTTTTGTTATCACTTTGGATGTATTTGTCATACTGGAAATTGCAGGTCAGGTCAAGCACATTGCATGCTGGGATGCTTCACACAGTGTGGTGTTTGGCTCACTATGCAATTTGGTAAATGCAGTAGGTTGTTTTGGTTTCCATGCATAAAATCTACTGCGCACACCGCATGCTAAAGAAAGAATGTATGCTATTCTCAACAGCCATTGTGATGCCACCTTTGATGGTTGACAGGAAACAGAAGCGAGAAAATTGTAGTTGTCATGAACCAGTTTATCATACATGCAAATACACCATCCTCCATTCCCACACTCTCATCATACTGACTCTCTCGCCTCGTCTGACAGGTAACCAGGCTGAGTTTACCATCAATAACACCAAAGCGGGGCCGGGATCTCTGGCCGTCACCATCGAGGGCCCGTCGAAGGTCAAGATGGAGTGTCAGGAGTGTCCCGAAGGCTTTAAAGTGCACTACACACCAATGGCCCCTGGAAACTACATCATCACTATCAAATACGGCGGCCCCAACCACATCAGCGGAAGCCCGTTTAAAGCCAAAGTCACAGGTGAGCCGAGCCGGACTGATCAGAGCTGAAGTGATTGGGTTGTGTATGATGGTGTGTGGTGATGACTGTCTGGTGTTCAGGGCCGCGGCTGGTGAACGTGACTAACGCCAGCGAGATGTCCACTCTGATGGTGGAGTCGGTGAGCAGGGCGAGCAGCGTGAACTCATACAGCGCCTCTCCCAGAGCCGCTTCTGACGCCAGCAAGGTTCTCAGTCGAGGTCCGGGTCTCAGCAAGGCCTTCGTGAGCCAGAAAGCGTCTTTCTCTGTGGACTGCAGTAAAGCAGGTGAGATCTCGGGTTATTACTGGACACAAATTGAGCATGAGCCAGATAAAAGTTTATTACAGGGAACAAATGCATATGCATTCAACAAAATGCAATAAAATGCACTTTATATACAGTCTTATGTATACTGAAGTGTGTGTGTGAAGGGGCTTAGATCACGCGGGGGACGTGTCCTCCCACATTTAATATCACGTAAATTTGTCCCCCGCACTTTTTCAGGCAAGTGTGTTTGCATAGAGGTTTTCAAGAGCCGGTGTAAATAAATATAGATTTAAATTCAAAGAGACAGGATAGTCTGTGCATGATCTGATGTTTTATTCGGACCCAGAATAAGGCGAGATGAACATCACAGAGCGCTAAACACTCCATGCGGTGTATGTTTCATTCATACTCGAAGCCGGAGGGCGCTCTCGCGCAGAAAGTCGTACCAGGAAATCCCTAATATGGACAAAAGCATCTCTTGTTGTATGAAAACAGTTGTTTACTTTTCACAGAAACGCAGAAACATAAACAAATCATTATTATTGGTTATTGCCCAGCAGTGTATTTGATTTCTTAGCCAATTAAAAGCTAGAAATAAGAGAAAAATGTAAGTTGCCTATACTCTACCAGATTTTTAATGTTTTTAAAGAAGTCTCTTCTGTTCGCCAATTTATTTGATCCAAAGTACAGCAAAACAGTAACATTTGTAAATATTTTTACTATTTAAAATAACTGTTTTTTAAATATATATTTTAAAATGTAATCCATTCCTGTGATTTCAAAGCTAAATGGCGCATCATTACTGGGGGGGTGCCTCCAGTCACATGAGCCTTCAGAAAGGCATGTCTAATAGTTGCTGGGGGATTTGGCTGGGGGGGAGAAATATATAGTATTAGGTGTTGAAAACAACGTAGGAGCATGGTTTGTTTCAGGATTCTTTTGATGAGAGTAGAGACGTTAAGGAAGAGGTACGCAGGTAGGTCTGAAATAAACATCTTGGTTTGGGTAGCCATTATGGAAATGTCTGTTTAATCATGCGGGGCCTTTTGATCAATGGGGGTTAAAGGGCATCCTGTGCGTGAAAGTAAAAGTATTAATTTCTATAATTCTTTTCCAAAAAAAAAAAAATGTACTCTGACTCTTAAGTTTTTGAATGGTAGCATGTATAATGGTACAAAAGCTTTTCATTTCAGATAAATGCTGATCTTTGGAACTTTCTATTCATCAAAGAAACCTAAAAAATGTACTCACCTGTTTAAATATTGAATATATATTAAAAATATTGGGCAGCAAATCAGAATATTATACTGATTTCTGGAGATCATGTGACTCTGAAGACTGGAGTATTCAAAATTCAGCTTTGCCATCACATGAAAAAATTACATTTTAAAATACATTCAAATAGAAAACCTTTATGTAAATAGTTTCACACTTTTGTTGTATTTTTGTTCAAATAAATGCAGGCTTGGTGAACAGTAGAGACTTCTTTAAAAACATTAAAAACCTCAGTGTTCAAAAACGTTTGACTGGTAGGATATAATATTACATTTGACATTTCTGTCCCCCCTCACTTCTGAAAGGATTGCTACACTCTGTGGTTTGTGTGTGTGTGTGTGGTGGTTGTGTGTGGTTGTGTGTGTGTGTGTGTTGTGTGGTGTGTGTGTGTGGGTGGTTGTGTGTGTGTGTGTAAATAAATCTCTATGTCGTTTTAATTAAATTACAATAGATGATAGATCCTTTATTAAAATGATTCAATTATACCATTAAATTATAAACGGATTCATATTTATATATTGTTTGTTTGTTATTGAGTAGTATTAATATTTCATTTTATAAATCCCTACAGATTATGATATTTTGGAGAAGTTGTGGGTAGACATTTTATTAAATAATATACTTTATTAATATAAATGATAATAATGATAGAAAAAATATATTTAGTTAATATTAAAATATATATATAAAGTGTATATAACACATTTATTCATATTAATTAATTATTCATTACATATATAATATGTACATGTAATATTAAACATGAATTTTTTGTCATATTTATATTTAATATATTAAAAACATGTTATTTACGTTAACGATTATTTAAATACATTTTATGTAACATTTATTTTAGCATTCTAATTATTTTTTAAACCCCAATACAATGGCAATATTGTTTTTGCGTTTTATATACACAGAATATACAATCATAACTCTTTATCATGGCAGTATTGCCTAAACTACATTTTATAAGGCATAATTGTGTTTTACCATTTGTTGTGTCACATACATCTCGCATGTATTTGTGTTTGTTTCCAGGGAAGAAGATGCTGCTGGTCGGCGTTCACGGTCCTCTGACGCCCTGCGAGGAGATCCTGGTCAAACACACGGGAAACATGCAGTACAACGTCAGCTACGTCTTAAAGGAGAGGGGCAACTACATTCTGGCTGTGAAATGGGGAGATGAACACATCCCAGGCTCCCCCTTCCAAGTCACCGTCCCATAATTCCTTGCGGTTCATCAGAAACACCTCCTGACAGAGAGAAACACACTGGACAAAAAACAACTAGAAGACCTTCTTCATTCTGTTGTTCTTCAACTTTGCACTTGATCAGGTTTTTGACTGGAATGTGAGGCATTATGACGGCATGTTGTTATGATGCATGAATTGTACATTACTTCTATTTGTGGATTTAGTTCAGCATTGCAAGTTTAAAGATGAGTGTTGAGAAGTTAAAAAGACGGTGTATGAACAAACATCTGAACATCTCTTTACTACTGATATCGACTCTTTCTAACATACGGTCTCCTTTAATGCTCATATTATAACCTTTCTATGTCTGTTTGATTCTCGCTGCATAAACCGAACTGTGACGTTCATTCCTTCATAAATCAAAGCATCATCCATCACTTCAAATCAAGCACTTCTGTATTCATTTCAACAGGTTTCAATGCTACATATTGAATAGTTTACAAAAATTATCATGTCAAAATTTTAGACTTGCAAAGCCCTCAAGAGCAAAAGATTCAGTTTTTTCACATTTAATCAGATTTTCTGGCTTTTTGAAGACGCTAACATACAAAAGTCACAGTAATAGATTTATGCAGGTCTTTCTCGTTCGTCTTAACTCTACTAGTTTTGATACTCCAGTGGTGAAGTATTTTGTACGAGTTTTAAGGGCAAGAGGGGACATTTAATTGTATTTCGTATTTAGCCATTGGTGCCTTATTGTGAGAAACATGAATAGATTTGATGTACATTTGCTTATTAAAACTGACTGGAATCAAGAATTCAAGATTAAAGATAGTGTCTCATTATTTATCAACCGTGAAACTTTCAGAAAATTCTTGAACATTTTCTGTGAGGTGGAGTAGATGATCAAAAGTCTTTTTGAGTGAACTGTTCCTTTAACTCCGTGACTCTGTTCTGTTTAGAATTCCAGTTTAATGTTAGTGAATGTTCCATTGTTACCATAGAAACAACCCTAAATAACAGAAACATTCCAAAGGTCATGTGCATTATTCATGATTTCCTTTGCTTTGTTTAGGCGGGAGGAAGTCAATGTAATTGAGTTAGCTTGTGTAATTTAGGATTATTAACTTTGACTGTAACTCACTGGCTGATTATGTCTAATGTTCAGAAATGTTCTGCTGCCTCTTTCAGGACAGACCTGAGTATTACAACACCTGCTTAAAGGGTTAGTAACCAGACTAAATTATTTATAATATTTATATAAATAATTATCATTGTTTAGTCATACTCAAGTTTCATACATGTATTCCCTGATGGAAAAAAAATAGCCAGTGTTTATATTAACTAAAACTTAAAAATATTAAAAATCATTTTCGCAACTGGAATAAATATATAAATATTAAATAAATGTGAACTTTTGCTGTCAAGGCAACGATTCTAATTTTCTGAACTAAAATTAAAACTCTACAAATTTTTAAAAAGAATAAAATTTACAAAAGCATAAAGATTACTACAATTGAAATGAAAACTGGAAATACAGAAAGTATGTAATTCTAAATATTAGTACTATTATAGTATATAAATAGTACAAAAATAACACTGAAACCAGCCTAAGCTGTTTTGCTGGTCCACTGGTCTGTTTGCTGGTTTTAGGAAGGTTTTGGGCAATTTTCGTCTCTAATGTTAGAAGACCTCTTAACTTGGTCTAGACTTTTGAAGTCGTGTTTTTTTTTTTTGTTTTTTTTTATTTTTTTTTTTTTTTTTTTTTTTTATTTTTTTTTTTTTTTTATGTTTTTTTTTCTGTTTTTTTTTTTTTTTTTTTTTTTTTTTTTTTTTTTTGTTTTTTTTTTTTTTTTTTTTGTTTTTTTTTTTTTTTTTTTAAGCAAAATAGGTCATACTGTTAATATTACCAGAGAAGTTGAAGAAATATGCTAGAAAACGGTGTGCTTTCAAGGATACATTGAATATATACATTAAAACTTACATGCACAGTTCAATTGAATGATCAAATTTCTTTAACTTTGTGTTCATCTGCTTCTTTTTACATTGACTATCACTATAGACTAATACAATCAGAACATTTTCTCAAATATTTATTACAATATATACTGATATTGAACATTCACTTCAGTGGTAGATGACTGGCTTTCAAATGATTTCAAACTATTTCAAATATAGTGAATTAAGCTACAAACTCGATCATAATGCACAATGTTTTTAACACGTATTTTGTGCTGCAGCTCGTCATACATATTTTTTCAGTTATTGTAAAAAAAAAAAAAAAACTAGCGAGGCAGTAGCTACTGACAGTGTCGAGTAAAAATGGACGAAGATGCGAAAAGCTGAGGAATAGACTTCATTTGACTTATTTACGCTGGAACCACTCCGATTGATTCAAATTAGTGACTTGGATCATTTAGTTTAGTGATTTTACTAGCAAAAACCAGATCGAAAGAGCCATTCATTTTCGAATTTCTACATAACTTGTAATGCTTTTAAAAAGCACAGTGATTGGTGAAACGGGTCTTTTCGAAACTCTGAATCAGTTAAACCATCGCAGAATGATTCACTGTTTCGAAGTGCTCCAATCGGATTGGTTCTCACGAATCATTTGATTCCGAGCAGGACTTCAATTCACGAATCATTTGATTTAGGTCGGAACTTCGGAGCAGGTTCACAAATCTTTTGATTCAGATCGGGACTTCGGAGCGCATATAATTTGATTCGGATCGGGACTTCGGAGCGCATATAATTTGATTCAGATCGGGACTTCGGAGCGCAAATAATTTGATTCAGATCGGGACTTCGGAGCGCATATAATTTGATTCGGATCGGGACTTCGGAGCGCAAATAATTTGATTCGGATCGGGACTTCGGAGCGCAAATAATTTGATTCGGATCGGGACTTCGGAGCGCATATAATTTGATTCGGATCGGGACTTCGGAGCGCAAATAATTTGATTCGGATCGGGACTTCGGAGCGCATATAATTTGATTCGGATCGGGACTTCGGAGCGCATATAATTTGATTCAGATCGGGACTTCGGAGGGCATATAATTTGATTCGGATCGGGACTTCGGAGCGCATATAATTTGATTCGGATCGGGACTTCGGAGCGCAAATAATTTGATTCGGATCGGGACTTCGGAGCGCATATAATTTGATTCAGATCGGGACTTCGGAGCGCAAATAATTTGATTCGGATCGGGACTTCGGAGCGCATATAATTTGATTCAGATCGGGACTTCGGAGGGCATATAATTTGATTCAGATCGGGACTTCGGAGGGCATATAATTTGATTCGGATCGGGACTTCGGAGCGCATATAATTTGATTCAGATCGGGACTTCGGAGGGCATATAATTTGATTCGGATCGGGACTTCGGAGCGCAAATAATTTGATTCGGATCGGGACTTCGGAGCGCATATAATTTGATTCAGATCGGGACTTCGGAGCGCATATAATTTGATTCGGATCGGGACTTCGGAGCGGGTTCAAGAATCATTTGATTCGGATCGGGACTTCAGAGCGGGTTCACGTATAATTTGATTCGGATCGGGACTTCGGAGCGCAAATTATTAGATTCAGATTGGGACTTCGGAGCACAAATAATTTGATTCGGATCGGGACTTCGGAGCGCAAATAATTTGATTCGGATCGGGACTTCGGACCGCATATAATTTGATTCGGATCGGGACTTCGTATCGCAAATAATTTGATTCGGATCGGGACTTCGGAGGGCATATAATTTGATTCGGATCGGGACTTGCATTGCATTTTGCAAGCAGGAACAAATTAAGTCATATTTTACTATAGATGTTTTGTTTAGTCTCTTGTTAGTCAAACAATCCAAACATCTTTAAAACGTAAAGAAAAGTCACTAACAAAATGAGATTGGATGAACATTAAAAAACCTGACCAAAATGTCTGTGTGTTGGCAAACAAGTGAACTGAATCTTCCTCAGAAGAGTGACAAAAACAGCTCTTAGCAACTCACTTCAATATCTGACTTATAATTATGTCCATAAGCTTTTTGTGAAATTTGGATTAACTCATTAATCTGTGGGTTGACCTCTTCATGTTTAAGGAGAGAATATAGTTTCCACAGTCGGACATCACTTAAGATTTTCAAGCAGCAACGCGCATATAATTAAGTAGAGACTCTGATATGACATGTTCCTACCAATATCCAGCCCTAGCCATTCTTTCGATCAAACAATTAAAAGTCTGTTGTCTGCTGTTATGTCCCCAATGCCAAAATCAATCCTACACCCTTACTTTAGGCCTATAGCTACAAAAAAATCTAACAATAAAAAGCTCAAAGTTACATAATTAGAGTTTAAATGCATGGGGGGGGGGCTGGTTTTCTTTCTTTCTTTGCCGGTCTGTTTTGGTTTAATATTTTAAGTTTAAGTTTGTATTATTTTGTGAGACCCCCCAGTACCTATCGTTTTTCTTGTCTTCTGTATTTGACTCTTTTCTCTACTGAAACTGATTCCTTTAGATGCGGCGCTCGGCACTGGGGTTCTCTTGTTATTCTGTCAGTATATGGTGCGTGTTTGGCCCCTCTTCTCTCCACCTGGTGAGTGATCTGCTCTCTGATTGGTCAGCTCCGCACCTGATAGGTTTCTGTTGCCTCAAACTAATCGGTAATAAGAGACGCGGACATCAGACATGAGGAACCTGCTGACCACTCAAGACCAGAACTTCTACCGCGAGCTGATCCTGAAGGAGGCCTACACGCGGCTGGCCTGGAAGATGAAATACAGCAAAGAACACCCGACCACCTTCGCGTCTCGCAGGTCCAGGTCCATCGGGCTTTTTAACCCTCCGTCTGTCGGTAAAGTCACGCTGCCTCCTGTGGTCCAGACGCGGGAGAAGCAGCCGGTGCGCCGGTCCCTGAGTGAAGCCCCGCTCATGAGAGCCGTGAGCCCGCAGACTACAGCGGCTCTTTATCAGGGCTTATCCAACGAAGGCAAAGGACGGAGTTTGTATTTGAAGAAACGGGCGCAGAAAGGCCCTGAGGAAAAGTTTGATTATCCAATTCTGTCGTCCTGGGATTATGGATGGAGATTAGGTGAGCAAAATAGAATTTATGACTGTTGTGTGTTTACTAACCCCAAACTTTTGAATGGTAGTGTAGGCCTATATAAAGACGAATATAATTAGTATTGTCAAAATGGTTGCATGCAGTATTAAGTAGTAAAATATTAGCATAACCAGTGTTGGGGGTAACGCGAGTTACGTAATCAGATTACTTTTTTACAAGTAACTAGTAAAGTAACGCATTACTTTTTAATTTACAAGAGAATATCGGAGTTACTTTTTCAAATAAGTAATGCAAGTTACTTTTTTTTCTCAATTTATTGATTGACGGCTCTCCTGTCCACATGCTGAGAGAAATCAGAAGATGTTACTGTAGTTCTAACATAGATATATGCATTAATTCATCTCACTCACAAAAAAAAAAACAGATTCAGTATTCCTCAAAATGAATAAAAATAATGCAACTCAGAATATGACGAAAACCTGCAATAATTAAATGTTAAACAACACAAATATCCTTTATGTATTTAATCCCATTCTATTAACCAATGTCTTTGCTTCTGACCTTCGATGATCCAGTTCAACTGTACTAATAAGCAAAAATTACTCTAGACAAACATTTGTGTGTCTTTGTTTATTGCTGAAGTGTGTCGAAATTTCTTATTTTGCATTCTACTGTACGGACGTAAATGGACTTTCCCTTCAGCCTGCGGCTTATTCATTTCACTTTTGGTGTGAAAAGGTTTTATATTTTGCCAAAAATAGAACTTTTTTATTTGAAAAACAAACAAACAAGCAAGCCCTGTCCAGATTTAAAAAGTAACGCAAAAGTAACGTAATGCAATACTTTCAGTAAAAAGTAACTAAGTAATGTAATTAGTTACTTTTTTATGGAGTAACGCAATATTGTAATGCATTACTTTTAAAAGTAACTTTCCCCAACACTGAGCATAATACTAATGGCTAAATGTCGAGCCCTAAACTACTTGCTTTCCTCAGGTGATTATAGATTTGACATAAGACGCCAGGCCTACGGGAGATCTGGGATCGTAAGGAGCACTTTCTATGCCAGGAATGGCATTTTTAATATTCCCGCAGCTACTGATCAACTCGGATGAAACACCAATGAATGTTTTTCTCACCTAATTGAGCTTGAACAGACAGTATTCACCTTAAATCTACTTAAATCTAATACTCTCAAGTAAATCTTTTATTTTAATGAAATAAATCATATAAGTATGCATACATTATCAATGCATTAATAAAAATCCCTATGATTTGAAATAATCTGATAGAACATTTATTGTTGAAGGCTGTTTTAGAACATGCAAATGTCAATATAAAGCACTAATACATGTGTGGTGATGAATGGAGTTAATTAATGGAGAAATGTAGACGGGTTAAAGTGTTAACAGGCTTGCAAACTAACTCTACTGTCTCACAGCAACCAGTAAACCAACACTGCAGACCGCTGGTTCATAATTAACATGCACTGGAAGCTTGTCGTTATCATTCAATCAATTCAACATTTCTGCTCTTCTCTACAAAAACACAGCAAAAGAGTAAAGCACTGAACACTCGCTTTCTGTTAGAACTCATTTGTTTTCATGTAAGCTGTTTCTCATTCTCATCTGTAGGACTAATGAAGCAGGCGAGCAGTAAAAGTGTAAATGGAGATGGTTGTTATCCTCTCGTCTGCACTTGGTTTACAGTGATGCAGAGAGGGAAGCGATTACTCACTGCCAGAGCCTGCAGAACAAACACACAGCTGTTAAGAGTTTGCTTTACTGACCGGGGCAAGTTGTCACAGCTTACTCTTAATGAATATTTCTCAAGGTTAGTTTATTTTGTCAGGTTTATGTATAGTAAACTTTTAAGTCTTAACAGCAATAAAAGTATTGCACATTGTTAATCCAGGAAAAAAGGTAGTTGATTAACACGCTTAAATTATAGTGGTGCATGTTTGACACTGATGTGTGAATGATACCTGTTTGAAAAACAGTACTAATTAAAGACATATTATACACATACAGCATATGTCTGCATTTAACAACTTTTAGTGATTGATGAAAAAGCACAATATTAAATGGCCAACAGAGATTAAACTAGGTGTTTGAAATCAATACACAAAATTACTGCAAGAGGAAAAAAAGCATAACTGATATATAACCTATGTGACAACTTGCCCTGTTCTCCCTTAATCGTGTCATTTGTCAATTTTCCTTTCTTTTTTTCTTCTAGTGAGCATCAGAGCTCAGTGTCTTCTGTTTTTGTTACTTACGACACAACCGTTCAAAAGTTTGGGGTTAGTAAAATTTAGTTTTTATGAAATAAAATTTATAAAATTAATCAAAGCTCGCTTTGAAGACATTTATAATGTTACAAAATATTTCTATTTCAATTAAATGCTGGATGTTTCCACAAATATATTAATCAGCACAACTGTTTTCAATACTGATAATAATCATAAATGTTTCTTGAGCAGCAAATCAGCATAGCAGAATGATTTCTGGAGTAATGATGCTGAAAATTCAGCTTTGATCAAAGGAATAAATTCAATTTTAAAGATATATTCAAATAAAAACAGGTATTTTAAATTGAAATAATATTTTACTGTTTTTACAGAATTTTTGATTATATAAGTCCATCCTTGGTGAGCAGAAGAGACTTCTTGTAAACACATTAAAATAATCTTACTAACCCCAAACTTTTGAACAGTAGTTTAGAATCTCGATTAGATTATATTTACCTCCTGCTCAGCGAGGCCAAATTCCTCTTTAAAATGAAACACCTCCACTGATTCAGGATTCACAGCCTCGGTCATCTTCTCTCCGTGGAGGACGACCCTGCAGCACAAGAAAATGGGAATGTGTTGGTCATCACATGTTAACTGAGACGTTAGTGGACGTTTATCCTTCATAAAATCAGGTGGAAGTTTTACAGACAGATTTAACAATATGAGTATTACACTTTCATCTTAGACCCTCAAAAAGTGTTTCAACATCAGAAAATCATACTAGTAAAATTTGACTAACTTGTCATTTAGTTTATGCTTTTATACTAAACCACTATGAGCACACTTACTAAGGCTATAAACACCCAGGTCATGGGTTCAAATCCCAGGGAAAGCATGAACTGAAAATATTGTTTACGTTGAATGCAATGCCAGTCTCTGCATAAAAGCATCTGTTAAATGTAAATGTAACCTGACCCTAAAATCTAGGAACGTTGTTCCAAGACCAACAAGCCTATTAGTCGGCAAGTTAGGTCAGAAGTCACGCACGTGAAATGCAGGGGAGAGATCAAAACAAAACACCGGTCACGAATTAGAAGTACAAAACGAGGATTTGTAAAGAAGAATGTCAGAGGATTTCGATATAAGCCAAGAGGAAACTGGTTTTCCTTTGCTAAAGTAAGGAAACTTTGCTTCCTTTGATTCTATTAAAGGGGTCATATGATACGATTTAAATTTTTCCTTTCTCTTTGGAGAGTTACAAGCTCTTGGTGCATAAAGAAGATCTGTAAAGTTGCAAAGACTAAAGTCTCAAATCCAAAGAGATATTCTTTATAAAAGTTAAGAGTCAGCCACGCCCACCTAAAACGGCTCGTTCTAACACGCCCCCACATGTCTACGTCACGATGTGGGAAGATTTGCATATTATTCGTATATTATTAATTATTATAATTTGGCATTATTTGTTTGTCTCTTGTTCCGGCCGGACAGGGCATCACAGTATGGTAGGGGCGTAACATTTCCGTCACACGCTTGAGGTATTCGGCCAATCACAACGCACTAGAAAGCTGGCCAATCAGAGAAAACCTTGCTTTTTCAGACCGATGAGCTTTGTAAAAATGACGCGTTTCAGAAAGGCGGGGCATAGAGGAGACACAATAATGTACATTATATGGAAAATAAAGTGTTTTTTGAACCTTAAACCACATAAAAAATTTCATTACACCAAATACACAAATAATGTTCTTTTTAGCAGCCTCATATGATCCTGTTAACAAATGTTGGTTTTCATGAGACTCACCGGCACATGCGCAACGCTTTGAATCCAGCAATTATTTATTTACAAATTGTAAGATCTGATTATGACAAGTGTGGTATAAAAGCTTTTGTTTATTAGAGGAATAATTGTTTAGCTGGAAAATGTTACATCGCGACAATGCTTTTGGATGCCGTTCGAGCCCATAGCCTACATTTACGCGGCTGTGTTCTGGTTTGCCGGTTGGTCATGAATTTCCACAGATTCAATAATATTTAGGCATTGTTTCTTTTCCTAGATCCTCACCGTCTAACCCTCTAATTTTGCATGTTTATTTTATTGTCTTTCACTTTTTATCACTGTTTTCGCATCTCTTACTGTGGTAAACATGTGGAAGGGAAATGAAAGATTTCATGGCCATGAATTAAGAATTCGTTCGATTTATTAATTTGTTCCCTCATTTTAGTTAAATCGTGGGTTATTTAAGGAACAAAATTAATGAAACATGGAGAGTGGCCACAAATTAATATGTCGTAGGAATGAATTAACAAGTTGTAGGAATGAATACCTGTGTTCCAATCCACAGCCCTGCAAAGCTCACGAGCCGCACACAGCCCAAAATTAAATAGCTTAATCGACCATCGATACCTTTAATTGATTGCATCTCTTATCGAAAATTAATCGATCATCGATTAATCGTTGACATCCCTAATTCCAGCATAAGAACCTTATCCCATCTGTGAAACATGGTGGTGGTAGTTTCGTGGTTTGGGCCTGTTTTGCTGCATCTTGTTCAGGATGGCTTGCCATCATTGATGGAGCAATGAATTTTGAATTATACCAGCAAATTCTGAAGGACATTGTCAGGACATCTGTCCGAGAACTGAATCTCAATAGAAATTGGGTCATGCAGCAAGACAACGACCCCAATCACACAAGTCGTTCTACCAAAGAATGTTTAAAGAAGAACAAAGTTAATGTTTTGAAATGACTGAGTCAAATTCCGGAACTTAATCCAATTTAAATTTTGTGGAAGGAGCTGAAGCAAGCAGTTAATAGGAGGAAACTCACCAACATCACTGAGTTGAAGTGGTTCTGTACTGAGGATGGGGCTAGAATTCCTACAAGCCGATTGTTCAGGCCTGTCAGCAGTTACAAGAAACGTTTACGTGCAGTATTGCTGCAAAAGGGTGTCACACCAGATACTGAAAGCAAAGATTCACATACTTTTGCCACTCACAGATATGTAATATTGGATAATTTTTCTGAATAAATAAATGACAAAGTATATTTTTTTGTCTCCTTTGTTTGATTGGATTGTCTTTGTCTACTTTCAGGATTTGTGTAAAAATCTAATTGGGTCATATTTATGCAGAAATATAAAAAATTCTAAAGGGTTCACAAACTTTCAATCAGCACTGTGTGAAATATTATTACACTGAACAAAATTATAAACGCAACTTTTGTTTTTGCCCCCATTTTTCATGAGCTGAACTCAAAGATCTAAGACTTTTTCTATGTACACAAAAGGCCTATTTCTCTCAAATATTGTTCACAAATCTGTCTAAATCTGTGTTAGTGAGCACTTCTCCTTTGCCGAGATAATCCATCCACCTCACAGGTGTGGCATATCAATATGCTGATTAGACATCATGATTATTGCACAGGTGTGCCTTAGGCTGGCCACAATAAAAGGCCACTCTAAATTGTGCAGTTTTATCACACAGCACAATGCCACAGGTGTCGCAAGTTTTGATGGAGCGTGCATTTGGCATGGTGACTGCAGGAATGTCCACCAGAGCTGTTGCCCGTGAATTGAATGTTAATTTCTCTACCATAAGCCGTCTCCAAAGGCGTTTCAGAGAATTTGGCAGTACATCCAACCGGCCTCACAGCCGCAGACCACGTGTAACAACACCAGCCCAGGACCTTCACATCCAGTATCTTCACCTCCAAGATCGTCTGAGACCAGCCACCCGGACAGCTGCTGCAACAATCGGTTTGCATAACCAAAGAATTTCTGCACAAACTGTCAGAAACCGTCTCAGGTTCATCTGCATGCTCGTCGTCCTCATCGTGGTCTCAACCTGACTGCAAGGTTTCGTCTTCGTAACCGACTTGAGTGGGCAAATGATCACATTCGACTACTCCCCTGACATGTCACCCATTAGCATGTTTGGGATGCTCTGGATCGGAGTATACGACAGCGTGTTCAAGTTCCTGCCAATATCCAGCAACTTTGCAGTCATTGAAGAGGAGTGGACTAACATTCCACAGGCCACAATCAACACCCTGATCAACTCTATGCGAAGGAGATGTGTTTTACTGCGTGAGGCAAATGGTGGTCACACCAGATACTGACTGGTTTTCGGACCCCCCCGGACCCCCCAATACAGTAAAACTGCACATTTTAGAGTGGCCTTTTATTGTGGCCAGCCTAAGGCACTTCTGTGCAATAATCATGCTGTCTAATGATCATTTTGATATGTCACACCTGTGAGGTGGATGGGTTATCTCGGCAAATGAGAAGTGCTCACTAACAAAGATTTAGACAGATTTATGAACAATATTTGAGATAAATAGGCCTTTTGTATACATAAAAAGTCTCACATCTTTGAGTTCAGCTCATGAAAAATGGGGGCAAAAAACAAAAGTGTTGCGTTTATAATTTTGTTCAGTGTATATAGTGTATATATATAGTAATTATGTACAAATTATAAAATAATATTAGTTACTCAGCAGTTATTCAGCAGTTGGAGTATCCAAAGACGTCAAACTGACTAAAAATATGTTAGAAGAATATCAAACCCTATCAAAACCCTGGGCCCTCTCAAACATTACAGACATCAAATGACGAGGATGGAATTCGAACCCACGCGTGCAGAGCACAATGGATTAGCAGTCCATTGCCTCTGCCACCTTGTCCTGTTCCCAGCTGCTGTCATTAACATGATGGAGATCAGGTTCAGCATAATGTGCTGTAAATGATTGCGAGATGTAACGCTTTGACAGAGCTGCAAGGAGCATTGGTTTCTCTGGTTTAGGGGACTTGCGGTGATGTTGGAAAAGGGAGTGGGAGTGCTTATCGGCTCATCGAATCGATCCCGACCTCAACCATGTTCTCAGAGACTGAGCTTTATGACTCCACCACTTTCTTGCAAGGATAGCCATAATTCTCTCTCCCCAGGGTTCAAGAAAGCAACGCACACTCTTCTTTGAGCAAAGACTGAACAATGAATTGGGCTTCCCAATTGGGCTCTGGCTCCGGCCCCTGTGGAAAAGGGGTATCTGTGATTCTGGTGCAAGAGACAGAAACATGCGCTAGTGGTCCGACCAAAGTACAAACACCTATATATCCCGGCTAGTGCGTGTGCAAACAAATATTTATATTCGGTACAAAAATCACTAGTCGAATTCACGTACGTGATAATGCGATACAACAACAACGTCGCACAAGCAATGTGTGTCGGTGTGGGTCTGCGGGTAGCCTTTGGCAGAACCTGTTGGTCTCCGCTAGCTCTCTGTTACTACTACAAAAGGTCATCAAAACATGAGATGGGACTTGAACCACTTGCATGCAAAACACAATGAATTAGAAGTCCATCCTACCATGCCTCAGCCCACTTCAGCACCTGATGCCCTCCGTTATTATAACTTATAATCAGTTATTAAAACCTGATTTAGCTCTACTCACACTCACTGATGTGTACCAGATAAGGAACGAACTACAACAAAAGGTAATAATAATCAATAGATAAATGTCGTCTCGAGGGTGAGCTTTTGCTCAGCCGTGTATACACACCAGGTCTGACAAGCAGCACAATGATATTACGCAGATTACGCTGAAAATAGCTATTGGAAGTTAACCGGCTACTGTCTATTATTCCAGGCGCTGCGTTAATACTCATTGCGATGGCGAGTCCTGCTGGTCACGCATGCAACACCGCTCGCGCAAAGTCTCCTCCTGCTTATAGCCGCCCGTAATGAGAGTATGTGCCTCGCCCTTATCATGCTAACAACATCGCAACTTTCATTTCCGATCGGTCTTAGTACACACCACAGTGTACAATTCAGAAGAGTCCATTTTAAAGAGGAAAAATATAGAACTCTGTGGTCATTTTTGAGACGAGATGCTAACGGTCTAATCGATTTCATGCTCTATGCTAGCTAAGCGAAAAGTGCGACCAGCCAGACCCGAATCGTGCTGAAAATAGGATTCTACAACGTGTAAACTGCAACGGTGATTTAAACTCATGACTCGGATTGAAAAGTGGATCCGATTTCAAAAATAGTAGAGAGTTCCTTTAATATAAAAAAATGCATTTTAAAAACAAAGTCGTTTAAAATAAGAAAATATTTGATGACTTGTACAACCATCACACACTACAGACAATGTCCCATTGTTAAAATAGTCAAACAAGCATTAGTATGTCTTATAAAAATATATAGGGTTCAACTCCGGGTTAAAATGCGCATTTAATTTTATTCTCCTCTAAACCACTAGATGGCACAAAAGACTAACGAAGCTTAGACATTTGCATGATCCTGATATAATTATTTTTCTTTAAGTTGAACATCACCCTGGCAGCAACGCAAAATTGATATTTCGGTCATTTTATCTAATATATCATATTTTAAAAAATATTATAGATTTATGCAGCAAATGAAAAACAATAAATGTATTGAATATATTTTGAAACAAAGGTCTTGTTAATCTTTTTCATTTTTGTTCAGGTTAAGTAAATAAATACAAGAGTAATGTTTAAAAATATGGTATTTGTGGGTAACCCCCTAATTTTGAAGCTTAAAATAAATTTATTAGGTTGAAATAATGTGAGTATTAAACGAAAATTCATTTTTATTTATGATAAAAAAAAGTAAACTTTGCTAAAGTGATTGCTTTGTGCATGTATTAACTTGTATGCTATGCAAAACATATTACTTTAGCTAAATTGTATCACTTCTGCATGATAATTTTTTTTAAAACCAACCACTTTAATGATTTATTTGCCCACAAAATGTGCGGCTCCATCATTGTTTAATAAAAAACATATATTTGTTTTCTGTAGTCGTGTAATGAAAAGCACATTTTTCTTAAGGTGTGCCTTTAGCTCCGTTGTACCCTATATCTATTTGTCATGTGCTCCATCAATAGATCACATCTTGCAGATCTATCAAAATACATTTAAAATCATTTGTAGGCCTATGTCTTGGTTGTGGCTGTTTAATGTCCAGGCCATTATTCATGCATTTATGAAGCCTAAATTTATAGTACATTATATGCCTGGAGTTATGAGACTGTGTATTATAAATACGCTATGCTAATAAATGTATGAACTTTTGAGGATTCATTTTGACCTTGAAATCTGCAGCTTTATCAGTCGTGTTCATGTTGTTGTTATTATGAGTGTCAATGTATGTTGAGAACACTAGACAATATCTGAATCAAAGAAAGTCATTTGAAACAGCTTTTTAAATGTTTCTTCACTATAAATATCACAGATATTTTAATGATCAATACAGGGGCTCCAAAAGTATAGAAACGTAAGCATGAATGCCATTACATTAGATATGCCATATCAAACCATGGCATCTCATGACAAAAAGGTTAGAGCTTTTCTCTGAACTAACTTCTGTTTTTTGCAATGAATTTTAATCAGCTGCGCTCATGGTGTATATGTTCCTATTTATTAAAGTCAGTTTCTCTCCTCGCCAAATAACCACAGGTTACACGTCCTCTAGAAAGTGATGCATTGTCTTCATTTTGAACAGTATATCCACTGTTTTATCATTTCTGTTAAATGTTTTACTGGATTTGTTTTATGAAAAGTGTGCCTCTCACAGTTTGATATTTTGAAATGCTGTGCATTTTGCAGTATTTGTGGCCATATTACATAAAAAAGGTACAAAAGCTGCCATTGCATGGGGCGGTACCCATTCAAAAGTTACACTTTTGTACATTATTTAAACTTAAAAGGTGGTGCCTTAGGCAACTTTTTGAGCAATGTTGCAGGGCAACTTTGGTTAATGTTGCCATCAACGGGCAACCAGGTGAAACACAGGGCCCACGACCGATCTAAAATATCCAGATAGAAATTTGTGTACCCATTATCAATGGGAAAGTGCCCATAAGTAACAATGCTCAAAAAGTTGCCTTGTGCATCATCAGCCTTAAAGGTACATCTTAGTACCTAAATGCAGATATCAGTACCACCCCAGTGACAGCTTTTGTACCGAGATTGTTAACATTGCAAGTCCTCAAAAATCCAACATTTGCTCGGTCCAGTAGGTGGAAACTAAATACTGTGCAAACGTTTCTGCACTTTAACCTGATACCTGCATGTATCAGTTCTCAGAAATGACCACTACTTGATACACAAGACACTTATATCATACCTAATCAGATAATGCCATAATCTATCCCTGCGTATTTGATCTTTAGTGCATTTTTTAGGTTGACTATAATAAACACAGTGAGTGTCTATACCTATGTAATGCTGTTAAAATATACTTGTTTCAAATCAAATCCTAAATTAGTTTAATTCGTTATTAATAATCGTTTGTTCCTGGCAACTCTTCTGGTTATTTATGAATGATAATCGACGATATACAGCTCTATATGTTTGCACGAGAACACCAACAGCAGCCTGTGATAAAAGGGAAGGGCCCCTGGCAGGGAACGTCGCCAAATGTATAGATAGCATCATATAGCGTATGTATGCATGCATATAAATATACACACAGACGGGGATCTTAATGTGCGGCTTTTCTTAATGAGTTTCGATCATCAACACAAATGTATCACCAGGCCCAAACGCAAGTCTTAAGCGCAAGTCATTTAGTGCGGGACCCTTCGTCTATTTATTAGCGTCGAGTCATTTGTAGATGTTTCCTATAGAGTGGGGGAAGGCAGCCCCATTGATTCAGAGGTTAGGAATTTGCATCTGATTGCTGTTTGTCAACCAATGGTTTGACTCGCCGACCGCGGCACCGCCTCAGATTAGACGCACATATGATGTTCCTGCCAAATTAACCTCTAAATCGAAATCAAATGAGGAAGAGAGACAGAGCACGAGCTATACTGTTTCTATAGGCGCTCGTGCGTTCGTGACTCTGATCAGATATTGAGCGAGAGAGCGTCGCGAGCGGCTTGTTGTTTCGGGGAACTCAGGAATGTTCCTTCCGCTTCCCAAGAAAAAAACCGAAACGGAAGTTAAACTGGTGAGTGAAGTGTGTCTTTTTCCCCTCTCAGCCCAATGTTACATTCACATTTCCCTGTGTGTGTGTTGCCTGTATGGGAAGTACAGTACGTCTCTGGCGTATAATCTGGTTTCTTGAGTTTGAATGACTGTTTTTGGTTGTTTAAAGCTGTGTTTGTCTGGCAGTAGTTTTGGTGTCAGTGTATTTTACAGCCATCAGAATAAACACTCGACACAAACGCATACAGTAACACGCGATGTGTATATGCAAATAAGTCTAGCTTAAATCCCCGGGTTGTGTCTTTATGTATTTGTTTATTTATTTTCCGATTTTAACTTCTTGATGTAGTTTTAATAAGGTAAGTAATATTTGAATGACCTTTTTTGTATCTAGGTCGATGATCTTGTGGATGTGGAAGTAGTGTATTGATTTTATTTTATTGTATGCATTTTTACTTTTTGCATTAAATTAGCCTTTTTAAGTGTCATATAACTAATATGCAGAACAATACTTTACTGCTGACTTAATAATTACAACAAAAAAAATCTTAGTCATTAGACTACAGCAATTAGAAACCACAATATTCATTGTGAATAATTTATTAATGATAGTAATAAATAGTAACAATATTGTAATTTAGCTATAATATAATCAATGCCATTCTATTTATGTGAAGTAGTTTGCATTCTAAATGTGCGCAAATGTTCTTCCTTATTTTAGGTTATCTAACTGGGCAATTTAAAATGTTGCAATTTGCTCATTTCAAAATGAAGTTTTTTTGAAAGTCTTTAATTTTGCAATCACAATAATCGGAAAAAAGGAAATATTAGAAGTGGTATAATGGTGTTGTTGTGTAGGCTAATATTATTTTCATCTGGTGGCTTTTATTGCTAGAACTGATGAATAATCAACAATAGGAAAGTGTGAATCTTATTTTTGACATAATTGCGGTTGTCACTTTGTGTGCTTGTATGGCTGATTGTGTGAAAATGTTGATTGTGTTAGTACTGATGTCATGTTTTTTGTTTAATCTTGATATTTTAAAGGGTTCTGAAACCTCTTTTCATTGCCAAAGGACTGCAGTGTTAGCCAGAAATGTTGATTAATGTGTGTTGTCCTTATAATTATAGCTATAAGATAGATATAATTATATATATAGTATATATTATATATATAGAACCATAACGGAAGTGCTAGTTTAGTTGTCAGGTGTCTGGGGTAAAAGATGTGTCCTTTTAATGTTTTTTGAAAATGGCCAAAGACTCAGCTGTTCAAATTGAGATCTGGAGGTCATTCCACCAGCTGGGCACTGTCCAGGAAAAGGTTCGTGATAGTGATTTTGTGCCTCTTTGGGATGGCACCACAAGGTGTCGGTCACTTTCAGAACGCTATATATATATATATATATGTGTGTAATTGTATATAATGGATTATATCTATCTATTTAGCCTATAAGAGTCCACCTTTTATAATGTGAGATATATATTGTACCTGAATTGTGCATTATCTCAATATGCATTCATATATGGATTTATCTCTCCCAAAGAGTCCTGTTGGAAATATGGGTTAAGACTGATTTGATTTCGTTCTCTCCATTCTTAATGACCTGTTTAAATTAGCACAGAGCAGATACTCTCCAGCCTTAATTAGATTTCTGTTCCACATAAACAGAAAAGCACATTTGTTTGCATAGACTACACATAGCTTTATCACACACTGTACTGAAACACTGCACTACACACGTGCACGGTACGATTTGTATCCGAGTGAACGGGATCGTTTTGATAACATTTGTAACTTTTAAGAACTCAAAGGTAAAATGTTTCAGTTTTTTTGTACATTGAATATATTCTAATGGAGAACTCTGTAATCAAACATAAAAATGAATTCATCTACGCATAATGTTTACTTTTATATCAAGGCCTATAATGAATCTTGGACGAGACGAGATTTCCTTAAAGGTGGGGTAAGCGATTTTTGGTAGCCAATGTTAATATTTCAAATCACCAAAACAAACATGCCCCTCTCCCAAAAGGGTATTGCCCCTATTTTGATAGCTCCGCCCCACACATACATACGCAACCCAGGCAACGATTAATTCTGAACAAAGCAAAACCAATGTTACACCGTGTCTACATCGGACACGAGCGGCGCAACAAAATACTATAGAACTAACTCATTATAATCAGTGATGCTGTGTACACTGGATGCGTTTCGGCGCGACGTGACAAATCCCCGACAGAAAACTGCTGCTGCGTTCTATTTACATTTTAATGACGTATTGGCATACATTTCAAATGATTTTCAGCGTCCTTATCGCCTTGTCGCATCCAGTGTAGACAGACTTTAGCTGTTGCGGTGCGACAACTGTCGTATCCGGTGAACATTAGACACGCTGTTACTCATCTATCGAGAAGAAACAAAGCAACCTCGGCGTCCGATCGCAGGCCTCCGCTCTTTGTGTTCTCTCCAGCGCTGGAAAGCTGATACTATGTTTACACTGGTCCTACTTCTTGCCTTATCGTAAGCCTTCTTTTGTTCTGCAGACGTTTTCCACTCTTGTTTTTATCCGCCATCTCTATCTTTCTGTCGTCGCTCGACTCGGCTAATGTCCGTCCCGTGCACTGAGCGCTCTCTCCTCCACGTCATGAGTAGACACGCCCCTTACTGCTGATTGGCTACAAGTTTATTTTGGTACTCGGCCCGAATTTTTTTGGAGCGTTTTAGAAAAAATATAGCTTTGTAAAAATCTACGCATTTCAGAAAGCCGGGGCATAGAGGAGAAACAATAATGTACAGTATGTGGAAAATAATGTGTTTTTTTTTTTTTTTACCTTAAACCGCATAAACACATTTCATTACACCTGACAAAATACACAAAATAATGTTATTTTTTAGCAACATCATATGACCCCTTTAAATGTCTTTTTGACTCCATAGAAAGATAAATGAGAAATGTCCATAATTTGGGTGCTCAAAAGCAGGATGGAAGACAAAGTGTGTGTTGTTTGTGGCCTTTAATTTGAAACTTGGGACAAATTGGACAACTTTTTAATGATATGGAGGGTGTTTTCCTCATTTTTCTTTGGAAAAATGAATACAGTGGCTTGTTTGTCTGCTGTCAGGTGCTCTTAGGCACTATTAAAAATCTCATGTGTTGGTTTATGGGGCCTCCTGCTAAATGCCCTTTGGCATGAGAGGGAGAGCGGATTAGTTTTAAAGACGTGTTCGGTGATATATTTCAGGTCTTAAAGACCTAACAAGCTGAGTCTAAGAGATGGTATTGTCTCAAACTTGTGCACAGGAAGAAATGTTCACAATGCAGACGTGCATTTCTAATAGTGTGGTTCAATTTTCAATGTGCCAGACGACATGATTCTATACCAGTCCTGTGGCTAGAGTAGAGATAATGTAAAAAAGTCTGTTTGTTAGCAGATTTGCATGACATGCATAAGGATAGAAGTTAGCTGCAAAACAAACAGAAAGGGACAGCACCAGAAGGGGAACTGTAATGCTTGTTTGGTGCATGAGGTCAGAAAAGTTGTTTTCATTCTAATTCCGTGTTTCTATAATTAATGTGCAAGTACCATAAACACAAGTTCTTTGCAGCTGCATTCTATGTATTTCGGGGGTGTTGGTGGTGACCTGCATATGTGATGTGTAGTGAGTCCTGGGGTTGTTTGTATGTGAAATAAATAAGTGGGTGTGGGATTTGAACTGATAAGGTGAGGTACGAGCAGGAATGAGGCCCTGCATCCTGTCACACCTGTCCTGATCAGAAAGACGCAACCATATCAGCCTACATCTTATTCGCAGGTTTTCAGGTTGGCAAACTCTGCTCTGAGCTGGCCAAACTGGTTCCAGCGTTGCGTGTTACTAGGTAGTGTTGAGCGGGATCAGATATCTAGTGTCGCAGCTCAAGGAGGGAACTGCTCTGTTTTTAGATTAATCCATATGCGTGTCTCGGTGTGGCCATTTCAGCACAGAGCTGTTGAGCAACACTTTACACAAGTGAAACAGAAAGCACCATTTAAACAAATGCTGTACAAACTAGTACCAATACAATTCCACGGTTCTTGTTACCAATTCCGGTGCCATATCAAGATTTATTTTTTTACTATTTTATAATAAAAATATAAATAAAATGAGTTATTAATGCTATTAATACATATAAGTAATTAATTCACTAAATATTAGTATGTAGTCTTTAGATGTTTATGTATGTTGCTGTGGTTATTATTATTGCAGTTTCAGATTCAGTCCTGTATTTAAATATGGACGTCACTCCTGAAACTTTGCAGTGTGTACATAACAGCATGAAAAATACAACTTTTATTCATATTATGAATGGGTTTACAGAAACCAAGCAAATAGCTATTTATAATCAATGAAGCTATTCATTCAGACGCAGCGCGAGCTCACTGACTGAGCGAAAACTACTGTTATAATCGAAAAACCCTTTCTATACTATGCAATGAATCTCTTATTTACATTGTGTTTATTTTGGTTTATACTTTGTCATTTACAGCAAAATAATTCGCACAGAGCATACGTTGAGAAAAATTGTGGATTCTTACTTTAAAAAGAGTCTGATTGGCCACTGCGTTCACATGCTCAATAAACATGTCTGTGATTGGCTACAGTGCACAACGCTGCAAAAAACGTTGTAAATAGAAACCATTGTTGCTCTTCACAGGGTGCCGCTCGCTCGCACAAGGGAGCGTTTGAAAGCAGCCACATATCGGCAGCTACTGGATCAACCCAGTATTACCGAAAGGCGTCGTTATCGACCAAGGGGGCGTTTACACGACAACGTTTTCAGCCAAAAACGGGAAACTTTTTATGCGTTTTGCCTGTTCGTTAACACGACAACGGCGTTTTGGGGACTAAAAACGCATATTTTTGAAAATGTGTTTCAAAGTGCATGTTTTTGAAAACGCCGCCGTTATCGTTTCCGTGTAAACACCCAATATGGAAATCTTTGAAAATGGTGGCGTCATGCGCTTGCGTAGTATGTGTCGGGTATGTAGACATGCGCAGTACATGCCAATTTGAAGGGCAAGAGCGAACAAACATACACAACAATGGCGGAGTACATGGCACTGTTGTTGCTGCTCAAGAGTTTGCTAACGCTTCTTCAGCAAAGTGTGGATTTACTTCACCAATATTACAACCAACAGTGGAGACGCATCATATACAACATATAATCGTCACTTCCCTACAGGTACTGTTTACTAACAAGGTGACAGCGCCAACTACTGGCCTGGCATACGTAATACAGCATTTCTGGCCATTTTTGCGGATGTGTAAACGCAAATCGTTTTGAAAATGTTGCCGTGTATACTAGGGGTCGACCGATTATCGGCACCGATATTAAGAATTTTTATGATTATCGGTATCGGCCATTTTCAAAACCGATTCGCCAATAAAATAACTTAATTTTGAAACGCGCTATTTGGCTCTGATGCAGCCTGTCAGAACACACCACTCTGTGGCCTAAAGCAGTCTCCGCCCACCGCCCATCTGATTTGTTGGGAGTCACGAGTCCGACCAATCAATGCAGAATTCACTCTCACTCCCAAAAGCGCTTGCTAACTGGAGCTGCTTCAGTGATCACGCATCCGTTGTCTCTCAAAGGTAAGGCTGCAGCAGACGTTGCTTAAGTTAAGCAATAAATCGCAAGCCACTAACTGTTACACTGAAGTTGCAAAACACCTCAATATTATTTATGATTTCCGCGATGCAGAAAATGTGGACGGAATCACGGAATCCAGTCATATAAATGGAATTTACTGTATGACGCGGAATGTCACGGAATTTGTCAAAGTTTGGATGAATTAATCAAAAGTAGGTCAGTACACTTAAATAGAGTCGCAATATGGACTAGTATCTGTAAATATTAAGCCACAAAAATACTATTTAAATATGGATCCAGCATGTTCTGCGTGTCTCTGTGTATGTAAATGGCACAGACGCACGGTTTTGTTTTCTACACATACAAAGTGTGTGACGCTCGCGGTGATTTCAGCTTCTGTCGTATCACTACATGAGGACATAAATACATGAACAACATCTCCAGAACTGCTCTGACTCCCTCTGAGAGTCACTTCATGAGCATTTGACAATTTTATTGGAGTAAAACTATCTTCATATCATTTACATAGACCTACAGAAACAAGTTCCTCATGGCAACCCGTCAAAATATAAATTCGGGTTAGCTTAAAGAAATTATCAGAAATATATTACTGTGGTGCAGTATGAGGTACATAATACTACTCAGGGATGAAAGTTTTCCGTGGCTACGTGAATTTTGTCAATGGAAAAAATGAGTGGGAAAGGATATGAAGCAGTTATTGATTGTTTGCTTGGTGTTCTGACGATTGGCTACACTTCAGATCTTGCTACCTCCATAAACGGATGGTGCATAATTCGATAGCGAAAGTGCTCACTGTCAGTTTTGCTTCCAGCAGTAAATAAGGTGTGAGGCTTTATTAACAAAACATGTCACATACGCGCCCTAAACTACTCTTAAGTCGTGGATAAATACAGTGGTTGTTCGCCTAATCGGTAGGCTACAGCAACTTTGTCACCGCACCCCAACACACCCCCCACCCCGCACACACCCAACAACTCTCCCCCGCCCACACGGCCCCTCCCGCACACAGTTCTCACTGACAACATAACAGCCCGCTCGCATCATTCACAGTGGGTTATTAGCAGAGAACACAGAGCAGAACTTGAATTTCATTAACCGACAACGCACATTTATCATTCCACACGCAAGACGCCTTCACCCGCAGCCGCCCCTCAACAACCACGCACGATGACCCCGGAACTTATCATTTGCATGTGCTTTTGAGTCTTGAGAACTCTCATGTTCTGTGCTCCCACAGATCGCGATAAGGAGAGTGACAACTTTAAATAATTATTAAAGGAGTTTGCAAATGTGATATTGATTTAATACAACAGTTCAGTAAACAAGTACTGTCTGATTTTGCTCTATTTCATCAACGAAAATAGTTCCAACACCCACCCCCTCATAGTAACAGCTCAGCTGCTGCGCATCTCTAAAAGCAAACAGCTGAGTTTCATTCATTCAATGAAAGTGCGTTTTTGAACGAATCTAGTGAGTCAGTGATTCATGATTACCCATTCATAAAGACAGTCACTTGCTTCATTCCTGAATGAATCAGCCGTTCAAACGAATCAATTGAATGAATGATTCAGTGATAAAAATCAGTGACTTGCCGCCACCTGCTGGCGGTTTCAGTTTCATTTTTAGGTATAATTGCAGTTATTGAAATCATTTAATATTTCTGTATTCAAAATTTTTCACATGAGTTTATGAATATAATTGCACTCATGCCACCTCTGAGCCTCATTAAATGTCTGAAAATGTACCTACAAGCCACTTTTGTATTCTTCTGTGCACCCTCTTTAGTACAAATAAATTTTTTATTAATACTAATTCCATATGATTGGTAACTTATTTGTCTTATTCTACTTATTATTATATTGTTTTAAATAGAAATTTTAAAAAGCTTATAAACACAATTTTTTGAATTTGACAGATGAAAATGATGCCATTGCAAAGGTAAAAAGAAAATGCCCCTGTAAATCACTTCACCTCATATTAGGAAGGCTAATTTTTGATCAGAATTTTTGATTATTGATCAGAAGGTGGTCCTAAATTTTTTTAATTAGGAGGACAGCGCTCCTGATTACAAGAAGAAAACAATGCTCTTTAAACTGGGTGTGTGAGGGTGATGGTGAGGAATGGGTTTGGCCGAGGCAAAATTCGGTCAAAGATTTTTTTTTTGCTTTAAAACCTGATACTAAACAATTCTTCAAATTTGTTTTAAAAGACTAACACACAATAGCCCATTTCTGTATGTTTTAATTTTATGGTGTAAAACATTTTGTTTGCCAAAAAAATAAAGAGTTACTGTGGAGAGTACTCCAATCAACAACAGCAGGGAAGGCAGTGTTTGTCAGAGCACTTGTTCTTCTTAATTTTAATTGTTACACCCGACCATAATATATATATATTAGATATCGGTTCAAAATATCGGTTATCGGTCTACTTAATCTGTAATAATCAGTATCGGCATTGGCCTTGAAAAACGCATATCGGTCGACCCCTAGTGTAAACGTGAAACTTTTTAAAAACGCAAGGGGAAAACGTTTCCGTTTGACTACATCGTTGTCGTGTAAACGTAGCCTAAAGCATTGAAGTTCTCCTGGGAAGTTTGTATTTATGAGTTGACAAGTCGTAATTAAGACGTCAGGTGCGATCAAGTTACTTTGGTCGGAACAAGATGGCGATTTAACTTTTCTACATAAAATTTAAAAAAAATGTTTAACTCTACATCTACAAAATGATGAATAAAGAATATGCATCGTTGTGTTTTTGCTATTTTCTGTTTTTATTCAATTTATGAAGGTCATGAGAACTAAATCATTATTTAGGCTATATTCTATGGTAATTATACAATGATATAATATTTTGTATATGTAACAGTTTTATTGTACATGACAAAAAAATAATCATTTGATTAATTTAAACAAATTTACCGTCAATACAGGCGCTGCATATCTATAGTCTTTGGCTGCCTGCATCCATTGCATCCGACATGTTTTTTCACTGACAAGCCCCCAACTAGGAAACTCGGGGCTTAAAGAAAATTGAGTTTCCCACTCGCAATAACAACTTTGTGGTGATGTTCATGTTTGTTCAACTCCTAAATATGATCTATCTGACATGACTTGATTGCACCATTAGGACCAACACACCGGTACTTTTGACAACACTAGAAAGCACCATTGAAACAAAAATGCTATACAAACTGTGAGGTCAGAAAACAAGTCGAAGTTATACACGTCACATACTTTGTGCTGTAAATCCCCTATTTCTAACTGGATTTAGTGTGCTGCATTCACAGATACACCCTGCCTTTAACATATTAGATGCGTCTATAAAAAGGCAGAGTCCATTGCTTCAGAAGAGCATTCAGAATAGTGTTGGGAGGAGGTTGTGTGGATTCAGTTGAGTGGCTTGGCTCGGGTTCAAACTGTGCCTTTGCCAAAAGCCACATATTAAAACGTTTCTGTGGTGCACTGCTGTTCACCTCAAGCGCCTGGCAAAAAAGCGATGATTTCACTGTTTGGGAGTGTGCCATATGGGAATCCCAGCCAGCTGATCTTCGCTTTTCTTTCTGCCCGGCTACTCTTTGAGCGACTTGGAGGGAGACGTTCTTGTAACAGAAACCGAATCCTTTGGTCCTGTGGTCTGGAGCATTTTTGGTCATGGTCTAATTTGGTTAACAAACAATTATGGTGTATTAAGTCTGGCAGTGTGCCATCGTAGTTGCACGCAAACAAAACCAACAGACTTGATTTGTTGATTTACAACATTAATCATCTAGGCTGTGCATTTATACAACTGTCATTAGGCCTGTCGCAATAACCACTCCTCCACCCCGACACAGCTTAACCATCGCGCACCAAACCCCACACCTCGACAACGATGACGACACTACCCCACCCACCGCAACACCATTTAAGTGGTCGATCAAACCCATACAGACCACTCGCCCCCCCCCACACAACACCACCCCCCCCATATATTTACTTAAAAATTAAGTTCCACCTCGTGTTGTACTTCCATGTGCGCCTGTGTCTTTTGCAGCTTCTCGTACATAACGTGGTGTAGTCATGAGGTGCTAGTTCACATTTTAAAAATGCTTCTACAAAAAAAGGTTCATCTGCAGATATGGCCTTGTTTAGGGATCTGTGCCTTTGTGCATACGGACATCTGACTGCTAGTGATTGTGTTTTTCAGCAATACAGTGCACCCTTAATTTAGAGAGAAAAGAAAGTCAGGGAAAAATCTCTTTAGAAAATTTTTTTTATTATTTATTCAGGTTTTTAAAGGTATCTAATATTTTGATACTTAATTTTCATGATCTAAATATTCTTAAAAATGAAAAGTTTGTTGTCATTTGGAAGCGTGTAGGCATTCTTGCATTATTATGCTGTTACATTATGATTATACTGTATATTCAGTGGCATAAAATGGTCTTTAAAATGACAATAATATCGCTTATCGCAATTATTTCTGGGGCAATATATCGCACAACATAAAGATGTTATTGTGACAGGCCTAACTGTCATTAACTGAAAAGACCGGATTCCTTAGGTTATAACACAAAGCAGAAACATACCCTCCACTTACAATATAGTCCTAAGTCAAACCACCAACTGACTCGTTCAGCCAGTTTATTTTCGTCAGGCACGTACTTTACAGGCTAGAAAATTGGCAGTCTGAATGAATACAAAAAAATGCACATGCAAATGCATGCTTGGTAGTGAAAGTTGAAACGTGTCAGTGTTGTCTACAAAGCTGTCTTTCTCTCTGAGCTCCGTTGTTGATGGGGATCATAAAGAGTTAAAGAACAATTACAACATTCACATGAAGATTCTGGAACGCAGAGACGACTATAGACCCGAGCAGTGTTGTTGTACAGTGATTTCAGTCAGAGCTAGAAAAAAAAAGTATGTGTGTGTGTATATATATATATATATGTATGTGTGTGTGTGAAATAAGTCGTGTCAAATTTATTTATTATAGTGATTTCACAATACACATGGTTTCAAAGCAGATGTTAAAGGGACAGTTAACCCCCACACCCAACACCAAAAAAAAACAGCTCTGTCATCATTCACTCATATATTATCATCCAGCTCTATATTGTGTAAAAAATTTTTACGATTTGTGTTACAGTATATGCATTGTTTTACGTGAGCATTCTGTATGTAGCGGATTGGATATAAAAGTTGGATATATCCAACTTTTTATATAGAGAGCTGGCATTTATATAAAAAAAAAAATAGTGTTCATATAAACAGATCTTTTAGAATCTGAAATCAGATTGACAAAAATTAGTGCATGGACAATGTGGTAAAAACTGCTGCATAGTTGATCTGTAATCGACTACTGGACATATCAGAGATGGAGTAAATGTTCATAGGGATAATGTACATTTCGTAGGTTAACAAGCTTTTCAGTATGGTGTAAGTCAACTTGCAACACATCTGTGGGACTAATATACAGGATGAATGTACAGGAATGTGTATATCTTATGTGATGTATCTGCTCAACATTTCCTTCAGGTTTTTCACCATTTGGAATAAACGTTTAGATGTGTTACTTAAGTATGAAATAATATTCCACAATGTCTTCTTGATTGAGGTCATAAAAGGATCATAATCCATGTCACAAGGGTGAAAACAGCCTTGGTGAAAAAATAAAATGTGCTGTGGTCTTTTTTTAAATTTTTTATTAATATATATTTTTTAATTTCTGCTGATGCATTGAGATGAAGATTTTATAGTACTGTAATATAATGCAATTTGATGAGCAAGTGAGACGTAGACACAGAATAGCTGAATTTCATTGAACATTTATTCACTTTATGAATTTGAAATGTTTTCACTTTGCTGCGGTACCTTTTTAAAAAGAACACTTGTACCTTTTTTTTTTTTATCCCTGTAGGGTGCATATTCGTATCTTAACGGTACATATTAGTACCAAACTGTACATATTAGTTACCTAAATGGAACGTATTAGTAACTTTTGAAATGGTACTGCCCAGTGCACTTTTGTACATGTTCTTCGGAGTATGTGGAGGTACTAGTATGTGACATTAATAATTTGCAGCATTATTTTGGTTTCTTTTCAATAATCTCTCTTTTTAATGACCGTTCTCACGTGCGTTTTTTTCTTTTTTGGCAGATTATTCGCCCAGTAATGATTTATGCTTTAGCGTCTTCTATACTAGCTAATCTGACAATAGTTGCCGAGAGGTTGAAGACAGAGAGGGAGAGGGGACTAAAAAGATCTGTGGAAACACGATTGATTCAGATTTTTGCTTTCTTTACATGGCTTGCAATTTTAATGTTTGCCCAAAAGGTTACCGAGACCGTAGTCGATAGAGAAGCAAACGGTTTATTCCTGAATGATGGTTGATTCCAGAATAAAAATTCCGCTTTTTGTGGGTTCAGTAGTGCTAGTGTTGCCAAATGTGTTTTTTACATAAGCAGAATGAATGAGTCTTTTGCATTTGCCGCATGTCTTCCAGACTTCCGCTCGCTGTTGACGCACGTTTTTGGTTGTTTGTGTTTACTACTATGAAATCTGGTTTCTTGCGTCATATTGGTTCCTTTGAAGCTGTAAATCTGAGATGAGTTATGTTACATCCTGTCCTTGAAGAGAAGGTGTTGAAGACTTTGTTTTTAGACTATAAGTGCCTTCAGTATTATACATGATGGCAGTTTATTACTTTTGGATCCTTTTGGATTTTTATGTTTACTTGCACTGTTTGTTAGGAGTACCAGTTTTTCTCCTCATTTTAAGGAAGAAACTTGTTCGTGTGTACTAGTAAATGCTTTGCCCTCTCATCTGTTGTGTGTCAAGTCTTCTCAATGGCACAATATCCTCAAGAGGTCAGGGCCAGACACGTGAAATCATGGTTGCGCTTCTGTTCTCGTGCTGTTCTGAGGAAGGAAGTGTCATGTATGTGGAGGCCCACGCTTTCGCCTTCAGATTTGTCCACAGCCCTTATACACGGCATCGTCATGGGAACCGCTTAAGAGATGGTAATGAAGTTACGTGATTGGCTCACCTTTCTCTGAAACATTGAAAATACGGTTTCAAGAGACATCAGATGGACACTTGAGATTCGAGCTCAGGATCTCTTGCTGTAATTAGATGTGAAGTGTTTTTCTCTTGCCCAAAACCAGCAACAAATCACACTTTGATTACTTCTTTCCCCTCAGGAAACCCCATATATATTTTTGTGTAAATAATAATATATATATATAATAATATAGTGGGTGTGGTGTGTGTGTGATATAAATATCTCTTTATACACATATAGATATACACGCGCACACACACAAAACAAGTTTTTTGAAATGTTATATTTAAATATGCACTATTTTGCATACATTTCAAGAAGAGAATTCTCAGCACTGGATTTAGCCGGTTTCAAAATCGGTTTCATTTTGTCAATACATTACAGTCAAAGGTTTTTACAGAAGGCATTTTGGATTTCTCTTTTTTTTTTTTTCTCCATAATTCTGAAAATACGGGTCAACGCAGGAAAAGAAAAAGAAAATTACAATGAAAATCGATAGGGAATATGTTTATATAGTGATTGCTAAAGTGGATATTTCTGTCTTAGTGCAGAAGAAAAGACTCATTTTGAGAAAACGGTCTTTAAAGATACTGTAAAAATTTATTCTACAAATGCAAATAGATAAAGTGCAGTAAAAGCAACACTTGAAAGTGTGTTTTGAATATTTTCTTTCCACTAGTTTGAAACATTTGATGAAAAGCCAAACCTCAAGCCCCAAATCTCAAATATGACCAATGGATGAAGAGAAAAACAGTTTTTTTGCCTGTCACGTCTTACCTTAAATAATAATTTGTTTATTAATAATAAAATAATGATAGAATATGTCTTCCATTTGTCAAGTCTAACAACTGTCAATTTCTGTTTTTATTGAATTTTGAGTTTGCATCTTTATATTGTGTAAAGATGTTGACTTTTTACAGCATAGATGTGCACATCTCAGTTTTTAAAATAAAACTGTATTAGCCTAAGTTGCCACTATATCAGTCACACTGCAGTTTGTGTTTGCAGCATCAAGCACTTAAACCCTACTTATAGCCTATTGATTAACCACTGCAGGAAATGTTTATAATTATTTGTTCTCAAAATCTCAACATGATCAATTCTCAGCTGAGCTAATATGTTGATCCAGGTGAGTCTCGTTTTAAAAGTGAGAATTATCGGAATAAAATGAAAACGGCCAGAAATCAGAAATAATTTTCAGCTAGTTTGTAAATGCTCATTCAAGTCCTGTAGCCACTTGAGTATTGAGCCTGACACCATGAGAATCATTTTGCAATGATGCACAAAATTTCCCCTTTAAGATTCCACTATAGACATTTAGAAAGCACAGAGATTTGAATGTGCTTTTCCTTTGTATGTATAGTAACGTGACAACTGATCTGCCATAACCAGTTTGATTAACAGGTGTTTAATTCTCAGTCCCCATGAGGAATATTTAAATGTTGTTGATGTGAAATTACCAAATGTAGTTTGGTTTCTGTGTATCATATTGGATGTTTATTATAAACTAGATTGATGCAAATTAATATTAAACCTATTTAGTGTTATTCAGTGGTAATAAATGCTTTGCAACCCTTTTTGCAACCCTTTTTCTTTGTGATGTAAAGAGAAAAATGTACAAAGGGACTTAATTTTATGCACCACAAATGGATAGTATGGTATTCGAGAATGTAAGCATACTGAATGCGAGTTTGTTAAAACGGTTGGTAGTTATTACTTTTTATTAAATGCTTCTGGAAATGGAATCTATTTTGACTCGATATTATGAGAAGCTTCAAAGTAGCTTCTCCAAAAACAGATCTGACATTTATAATAATCCTGAGATCTCAATGCTGGAGTAAAAAATGTCACCGGGCCGGAACATCTCGGTTTCATTTCCATTACTTTGCATTGCACTTATAAAACAGGCTGAGTTGGTTTGTGCAGTCATGCACTGCAGGTATTAGAGATATTAAAGTGCCAACCTTTTCAACTTGTTTGTCTTTATCTATTTGCACTTTTTACTGTCACACGCCTAAAAGTAAAAACGGTAATCGCTATTCTTTGTGCACATTCACCATGACATATCCGTTTCTGTTCAGCCAGGAGTAAGTAATAGATATTATTGAATGTATGGTGTAAATGCATGGGTTTCAGATCCCTGTGGTGAATCTGGATGTAGGCCAGCCTGACGCTGGTTATCAGTGTGGAATTAGACCCTTAGTGCTGTCTTTATCTCCACTGTGTTTGCTCAGACTTCACAATCATCCAGCTCTGTGGTTTAACCCATAAACTCCCGGTGTCATGCAAGATACCGTCCTCTCCCGCTGAATCCTCAACAAATTCGTTCTATTGGTTGAGGTCATTTTTAAAGGGATAGTTCACCCAAAAATGAACATTTTGACATTATTAGAATGGAGCAAATTTCTGTGGAAATCCAATGGCTGACCGTAACTGTCTGCTTATTGACATTTTTTTTAAAATATCTTCTTTTGTGTTCACCAGATGAAGGAAACTCATAGGGCTGCAACAACTAATCGATAAAATCGATTATTATCGATTATGAAAATCATCGACAACGATTCTCATTATCGATTAATCGGGTCTGCCCACAGTGCATGTCCAACGGAGTTTACATACTTGTCCAACTTCAGCCGGTCGCGTCAAATTAAAGCACTGAATTACTTATTTCTATGGACAAAATGCATCTAAAATAGTGGCGGAAACAGAATGAGATGCTGCAGGATAGTTACGTGATCCAAGCTGACCAAAACATGAGAATTCTTTATTTTAAGCTTTAAGCTAATGCATTAGCGTAATGGCTTGCCCTGTCAGGTGCTTTGACAGATGCACCTCAATGCCTGTGCGTCCTCAGCGCAAAAACACTTTCAGTTAACAGTCATATCCTTATGTATAAAGGTCACAAATTCACGCGAGCATTTCCATTTTTCCATAAAGGTCCGTCCTGACAGTCTGTTAAATTTAAATTTTACTGAAATGGAGTGGCGGCAGTGCATGTGCGTCAGACAGCCGGAAAACAGACAATTAATAATCAGCGCAAAAACATTCATTGTACTGAAATATCTGTTTTTGAAAGTTAAATAAAGGTTTAAAGGTCAACATGCATTGCGCATATTTTATGAGAGTAGGAACTGTAAAGGGATAACAGCGTGTAATTGTCTGAATATAAATATCAGACGCTTCAAAACCGCCTTTAACGGGATAAAGAAATGACACTAAGCCCTATTCGGAATCCATGAGTTTTATCACTGAGGTGATAAGTATATTTATTTTTACAGACGTCCATATGAGAAACAATTAACATTCGAATCGGGCTATACCGCGCAGCACGTGGCCAAAGCGAAAACGTGGTCCTGCAGACATTTACGCTTACCTATTTGTGATTTTATTCGTCGTGATAATCTTTATTAATATTTTTAATTTTACTGCAGAGATGAACTATTATTCACTATTATACAAGCTTCCAACAAATTTATGTAAGGTTTTTCACAATGATGGTTTGTGTCGCCACTGATAGCAGCTAAGAACATGACATATTGACGCAGTAAGTGAGTGGAGAGAGTAATACAGCGACGAACAAATCATTTTCTTAGCTGTGAGCAGGGTGTAGTGTGGAGGCATATAGGTATCCGAGGAGGTAATGAGTGACAGAAGCTAAGCGGTAATTGCTGGTCCCAGTGTGGCATGCCACCTACCATAAGACGGAGACGAAATTAGCTCGCGTACGATCTATGAAGAAGGAGAGAGCTGTAGTGTTTTTTAGATACAATTAGCAAAAAGTACATGCTATGTATACAAGCGGATTGAAGGGCACAGAAGCCATTTTTTTTATGTGAATAAATGAAAGTATTTAGTTATAAATAAATGAAAAAAAAAAAAATTTATTTAAACAATTTTTTGACAGATTCCTAAAATGTGTTTTCTCTTTATTATGGCAGGTGGTCTAATAAATTGTTAAGAAAAGCATTCAGTTGGAACGTTTGTTTGAAGGACATTAGGCAGAATGTGGAATAGTGTGTTTTTGTCAATAAAATAAAAAAAGAAAATAGTTTGTTTTAATCCGATTAATCGGAAAAAAATAATCGACCAACTAATCGATTATCAAAATAATCGTTAGTTGCAGCCCTAGAAACTCATAGAGGTTGGCAAAAGCTTGAGGGTGAGAAAATTTTTTTTATTTTTTATTTTTTTGGAGGGGGACAACTGCTTCAGGTACTTACAAAAAGGGAGATGCTGATAAATCGTATTGTATAGCTCTTATGACATCGGCGAAGTGGCTTCTCAATTTATTAAGCATAATCGTCTGTGGTATTTGCCCGCTGGTTATATATCCTAAAAACATTTATTTTTAATTGGGCATTATCTTGTATTGGTAATGAGCCTTCACAAGCGGTTGCGGTTGCCAGATGTCAAGACTTTTTCTTAATTCGCTACATTTTCTGTCCAGTAGTTTACTTAATCTTCCCAACCTGGCAACACTCACACTCTCTCTGTATTACGGAAAAAGTGCTGATGAGCTGAAAACACTGGCAAACATATAAGTTGAAGTTTAGCGATCTCGGAGTTATTCTGCTCGAATTCTGTCTGATCTCTTTCACGCACTTGTTTACGCTGTTTGCTGCGGTACTGGATGGCCTTTTTTGGACGTAGACCGTGCAAGTTGAAGTTCTCTTGATTTGTGCTTATGTAAAAGTGCAATAAAAATTGTCAATAAAATGTCAATAATTGTGATTATTTTTTTGAGTGAAAAAAATCATGCAGCCTAGTTAAAGGGATGATTCACCTAAAAATTGCAATTCCGTCATTAACCGCTTGCCCTCATATCAGTCCACAAACCCATCAGAATTTTGTTCATCTTTGTAAAACAAATTAAGATGTTTTTATGAACTCTCAAAGATTTCTGACCCTCCATTGAACGTTCATTCCAAAAAACATTAGCACTTTAGTAGTTCATAAAAACACAAAATACAGTACATAAACCTTACTGGTTCTGGAAGCTCAAACATGTTTGCGTGATGTGCCAGAAAAGCCTTACTGTTTCTCATCCAGAGCTTATCCAGAGAAGATATCACAATAACTTTTTATTGGACATTGATAAAGAGGTATAGTTTTCTGCAGGGGAATAGGATCTTGCATGACACTGAGAATGTCATTGTCTGCAACACAATATTCTCAGTGTTGAAAAGTTTAAAATGCTGCTTTACGGCCACAGGCCTCCAATGCACAAGATACTCGGGCAAAAAAGATGGATTTGAGATGTCTTGAGAAACAATGGTCAAAAGTGTTATTAGGGAGAAGGACACTCTCATTGTAGAGATGATTTGATTAAACAAGTTTAACTTTTAAAACTATAAACAAGGAAATGGAGTAATTCAGGCAAATTTAGCATCCAGCCAGCACCTTGAGCATCATAACGTGACAACTCCCAATACAGTCAACGAAGCATCACATGAAGTGTAGACATTGTGTCAAGGTGATTGCAGATGAAGGGTTTACAGATGCATAAGGTGTGGACATAACTGATGACAAATAATGAAATGCAAATGTGATCATTTCCTTATAACACAAGACTGCACCGCTTAAGTCAGAAAATGATCATGGAATAGGCTATGTATTTCTTGTGTCATGTCCTGTGCGTAAAAGTATGAAGACGGTGTTTTTGATTTACTCTTCAATTGCAAAAGCTGCGTTAGAGTTGGTAAGTTTGTTTGGTTTTCATGAATCGGTTCAAACTGTGTTCAGTCTGTTATTCTATTAATTCTGAATTATGATTCAATGATTCACTTTTGCATCATCACATCTAAAAATGTGCCGTTTTTATGTATTTTTCAAGTTTTAGTGAAGAGGTGAATATTGAACCTTGAAAGTCCCATTTGAATTATTAAGAGCAAATTGATCAATTTTATGAACTGAATAAAAATATTCATCTGTCATTCTTCTATCATTAACTTATTAATGGGTTTCAAAGTACTGTATGCATAGAATAAAGACTTTCAATCTTTTTCTTATCTATTTTGTGGCTTCAGAAGACTTTGAATATACTGCCTGCTGCTTTCTGCCATTTTTTTTTAATCTTGAAATGGTTATGAATTGAATAAAAAGAATCAATTCCAAAAATGTGTTGTTTTGTGTTTGTTTTTTTCCAGCGTAAATTAATAAATATTGTGATTTATCCGTGATGTAGCGTCTGGACCACTCCAACACACAATATATATTTTGTTAGCTAGATTTCACAAATACTTTGTAACACCCCAGGACGCCAGAACAAGACCCTGGATTCATGGTAACCCGATACATTTACAAACTTGTGGAATGCGAGCAGACTCTCAGCTGCATTATCCAGAAGCAAGAGGCACAAATGCACAATAGAAATGGACTTTTCTACTAATTAATTCATAGGAAAACCTTCTTTGAATGAACACCCATTTTCTTCAGGCCATTGTGTATATTATTGCTGTGTTGTATTTAATCTGTTGTATTATAGACTATTTTTATTCATGCTTACGATAAACCACTCATTCATATAAGTAACTATTTCATGTCTAGTATCTATAAATTCGCCTTCTTATGATCGAAACAAACGTGTATATTATATGCTGATACCTATGCAAAATATTGATGTTCTAAGAATCGGTACTAGTTTGTGCCTCAACACTCCAGCGAATTACATATGCAAAATACCAGGCTTACAGACAAAGAGTAATAAAAATCCCCAGTATTTCCAACCTCCCGCTTGGGATTTCAGCCTTCCTCATTGGACGAACCCATCTTGAGAGGCGTGAATCTCTGCAGGCTTTAAAAGGCCACACTCCATGTGACCCGCCCCAGTCGGTGGTTCAGTGAGATGCTAAGATGAAGATGTGAGAAACGCTCCAGGATACCAAAGCTCGTGCCAGGCTCCGGCCTAGTCCTTTTCATTCATCAAGTGACTCTGACTAAAACTGGTTCTTTTCATCAACTAATTTCAGCAAGATCTTGGGCCGTAAGATTGCATCAGGAATCTTTTTCAAACATACGCAAGTATCAAACTTAGTCGATTTAACTGATGCATTAAGTATCAGTTACACCTTTTACAAGGTTTGTTTGAACTAAGAATCTGACGTTTTCCCTCAGGTTTTAGATCTGCTGAATATGCAAAATGGTTCCATAAATGTCATTCCTTATGTCTCTTTCTTTAGTGCTAAACTTTAACCCTTTTTTTTTTTTTTCTATAGTTTTGATTCCACACACCCACCCCTATACCAAATGTATGTGTGTGTGTGTGTGTATGTTTGTGTTAGACCAGTTTATGTGTTTATTTAGTATGTTGGACTAGTTTAAGTGTTATGTAGTTAATAAAACCTTACTTGTGTCACACTTGACGTGTTCATTGTTTACTCATAACCGGAGTCAATAATCATGCAGATTTACGTTACAAACTTATAGAATTGTACAGTAAGAAAGTTATTTCCTTTAACCAGGAAATTAACGTTCTTAGAATTGACAAGACGGTTGACCCTGAGTGGTCAGCTAAATATCTACAGTGGATCTAAAATATTAATAATTAATCATAATTAGTTATGGTTAATTATTCATATTTCCCATGAGCTGATTCGCTACAAATTTTGGTGGAGAATGCGGGCATGATAAAAACGAAAGTTATGAGTTTAAACACTGGCAACTTAAAAAGTGTGTGCTTGATAGCCCAGGTTAAAATAGGACGTGACTTCAGATGCCCGGTGGTGTCCCTATTTGCTGGCTTGTTGAGATGCAGATAAAGTGGGGGTTTGAATTGGTACCGCTATTATAATTGTGAGAGTCTTTATGTATTTCATGCTTAATGGCATCGGTGTAGGTTATCTGATTTTAGCAAGAAACCCTAATTTCAGTATTAAAGCATAAAACTGTCCTGACAAAGCGTAAGTCTGAATATCAGCTCAGCGGCATGTCCAAACTGTACCATAATGTAATATGCTTAGTGAAGAAATCACAAAATTGCAGTATTGTTTAAATTGTTTCTTGAAGAAGAAATCTCAGTACAGTTATATCAAGGTAGATGTGAGCGCTGCTCCCCTTTCTACAGCATAAAGGCCTTATAGTTTATAATTAGATTGAAGCAATTCATCTACACTTTGACTGTATATATATATAAGCCGAGCAACCTGGTGGTCATTACTGTGTTTCACTCGCTGAGTGAAATTAAAGGTGTAATACTGTACTTTAGTACTCATATGTGAGGCAAACATAAATACATATATGTTTAAACCGGTTTTAACTTACAGTAAAAACGTTTTGTAATTCTTTAAACAAGTGAAAGAAGTTTATTGTTACATTAGAGAAACACTCACAGAAGTGCTTATTTAATGCAACAAGTCTTGAAGGCTGAAAGCACCACGTTCTAAAACTATGACTGTTTAACATAGACAGACATTAAACTGCATTAATTACACGGGCATGCATTGGTTACCGTGACAACAACTTGTCACAGGAAGTGCTAACGTCACATAGCACAACACGCCATGTTTGTAAACAAACCATTTGAAGCAGCTAAGCTAACACGACTTAGCATAGTTTCATTTTAGGCTAAGCTACTCAAATAGCTTTCACAATTAGGGGTTAACACTCTTTAATTGAAGCTTTTAAATACAGATGTGTGTGTGCAGTGTGAAGCAATTTGAATTTAACCTAATCCCTCGTTTCTGTTTTCCTTCTTTTTCTTCTTTTTCTATGGTTCTCAATCTTCAATTCGTCTCAGCGAAATTAACTATCTTAGATCTATCCTTCCTTAATGCTATTGCTCAGTTACTAGTTAATTAAATATAAATTTAATTACATCTTAACTGTCTATCGACCGGAAGGAAAGAATCATTAAGGTATTGGGTGCTTTTGGTAACACACTAATCACTAGTGCTGCTATTTGTTCCTAATACCAGAATGATTACCTTGTTTTGTTAATAGCAGTCAGCTAATTTTAAATCCATTTACATGTTATGCCCCCTTGATGTTCTCTCTGAACCTCAAAAGGAACCAGAGACATTTCTATTTTTGATTTGTTTATTTTCAAACATTTGCCCTAATTGTAAAACCCTGTTACAAAGTCATCTAGACAAACACTAGGACATAACTATCATCCTACCAAATAATAAGCATAATCTGAATAGAAATGCTCTCCTTTTCCTTCTGCTTTTCCCTTTTCTCCTTCATACCTCAGAGATTAAGCCTGTTGGGGAACCGTCAGCAAATTCTGAGTGATAATTTGACAATAATTTGACAGTAGTCTTAAGTCATCAATCAAAACACTGTTTACACCCTTTTCAGCAAACATATGCTGACACAAACCTATCTTAGCATTCACACTCTGTTTTGATCTTGTAGTAGTCTCTAGCACTTACCCAGGCCGACGACCACCTTTACGAGCGAACGCAAAGGAACCAGAGAGAGAAGGGTACTCAGATGCAGGACTCAAGCGAGAGTTGGGATACAAAAGATCGCCAAGGTCATTATCTTCCTGCCCACAACTCATGGGTTGAAACAGGAGGTAAATGATCTCAATCAACAGATCACAGCGGTAGCCCACAAGGACCCCAGCAAAATGGAGCTACAGGAAGAAATCAATAGATTTAAAAAGGCTCTGACAGCTGCTGAACAGCAAGAGCACCTAGAAAAGTTAGCCAGAAAGGACCTGGAAAAGAAAACTTTCCCACACAAAATTACTATTAAAACAGCAAATTCTGAGCTCTTAGACAAAATTGCCAGAATTGAGACTCTGATCCAGAAGCTGAACAACACTCAAGACAAACTTAACATGGTCCAAAGAGAACTCAGGTACACTTATAGGCTGCAAAACAAGGAAAAAAGCACACAGTGGGAAAAGAAAACACCACGAGCTCCTGCATCCTCACAGCAGTGCAAAACTCCTCAGGTGCCGAAGCTACGAAAGGGAGCCCATGCACCTTTACTGGCCTAAAGAAAAGGCCTCAGCAGACAGACCATGAATATCCCTCCAGGCAACACAGAGAGGGGGGGCCCCTTATTCAAGCTCCCAGCGCAGAGCATGATGCGCCCCCCGATGAAAATGCGACGATAGACTGACCCCCAGAAAGAGGGAACATAACAGCAGCACGCTCTAGTAAGCAGATGGTTGTTTTAACTATTATTTTATGATTCGACAGCTGCCCCATGGAGTCGTTTCGAAGTGAATAACTCTCCCAACCCCTGTGTTTTTATTGTTGGTTTTTGTTTTGGCTTGCGACTGATTGCGATACCCCACCCCCACCCCCCTCCCCCTACGACAGAAGAACGGTGGAGTCGTTTTAAACATTGCGTGCAAGCAGACCCAATAGAAAGATCACAGAGATAGATGTAGGAGATGTCTCATAAGTTAGTAACTTCTTCTCCAAGCGCATACCAGTTCCTGATCAAAATCAGATAAAATTATAGTTTGAATGTGCCTTCCTACGAGCAGTAGAAATTTTTCAGTGCCATAATGTGTTTAAATCGTACGATAAGAAACTAACATGACTTTAGCGAAGAAATCCTAATTTCCGTGTTAGTAGAGCACAAGTCTATTTTATGACGACGAAATCTCGGGATTAGCAGATCATATAAATGGTACCAGAATAAATCAGCCTGATCTTGGGCGAAGAAATCCCCTTCTTCAGTACAGTGTAGGTGATCTGAGCGATGCTCCTCATTTCACTGATTTAAGGCCTTATTATGTGTTTCGTATCATTGTATTTCATTATGACTCACTCATTTGAAACATTTACGTAATCTTATACATGCTGAGAAACAGGTTCTGAATATAATAAGATAAAACTATAGCTTGAAGGTGCCTTCCCACAGGTATTAGGAAGTTTCAGTGCTATAATGTTTTTAATTCGTACGATAAGAAACTAACCTGATTTAGCGAAGAAATCCTAATCTCTGTAGTTAGTGGAGCATAAGTCTATTTTCTGAAGACGCAATCTCAGATTAGCAGCTCATATAAATGGTCCCAGAATGAATCGGTCTGATCTTGGGAGAAGAAATCCCCTTTTTCAGCACTGTATAGGTGATCTGAGCGATACTCCTCATATCATTAATTTAAGGCCTTATTATGTGATACGTATCATTGTATTTCATTATGACCCGCTCATTTGAAACATTTACGTAAAATTAATGGTGTTATTCTAGCGTAGCTAAATACGAATCCACCATTGCCTGTGAAGTGAAAGTGCTGTTTTGAGTAATGAATGAAGTGGGGGAATTCCTGCGATTCAGTACCTTTTTGACATCATAACACTCAAAAAACGAAACACTTTTTAAAATTGTGTAATCATGATAGGGAGCTGTAAAACGTGTCAAAAATAATGTTGGTATATAAATATATGGTATATACAACCTTAGGCATATAATTTCAAGCAATTATGAGCCAAATTAAATGAGAAGGAGGACCAAAAATGTCCACCCTGTTAGGGACAAATGAACAACAATTTTAAATATTTATGAATATGTAACATTTTATATTTAAAATAAAAAAATTAAATGCACCACTTCTTCAACTTCAGCATCAATTGCTGTCACTATCACCATGTACACTAAATGTGTCCAGCCTGTTAGGTTTTCTGACNTGGTTAGAAAACTCTTGGGCAATAAAGACTGTCTATAAAAACCTCCAAGTCCCTCGTCTTCCCTCACTACATTTCACATATAGTTAACATATACCCTATTACTTTATACTTATACATATATATTCATCTACAGGAAACAACTTGCTTATATGTTCAGTGTGGAAGGCTGTGCTTGTGCTGATGTTTCAATATGAAGGACAAAATAAGAGTCCTGTTTAAGCCAAATAAACAATAAAACTGGTCAGCCAGAGAAATCAGCAAGCAGTCGAGTATTTCTCCTTCGGTCTGTTTTTGACTCACAGTCAGACTACAGACTAGCTAAGTCATCTTATTAAATTATTACATTAGGACATGCCCAAACAATGAACTCAGTGGCATTGGGACAATTTAGTGTGACCAGAGTGACCACATGACTGAGCCTGAAAAACTGAGTGTGTTTTTGTCTTAACATGTCCTTGTTTACTGCGTGCAGACAGTGTGTCTAGAAATGCTCTTTATGGGAAAAAATTCAAAGTATATGAAAGCAAAATATCAACATATTCCTCGTCACTTGATTTTGTGGTATAAATTAAAACTATCCAAATGTGAATTCTTTGATATTTTTAAGTTAACTTTTTACAGTGTGTGAACTAGCACAAAAATACCTTTTTACTGGATACAAGTTCCAGTCATTTATGGTGCTCAGAGAACACTTAAGCTATTGCATAATCCTGACATTATAACACATTCTGTTACTTGATGTGCCATGGTACAAAATCCAAACATAAAACAGGTAACAGATTAACAATTTACCATCTGATGTTATATTTTAAGAAGCTTGACAAGCTTGAAATGGCATTTTCCAATTAGAAAAAGACTAGCTATAATAAAACTGACAAAATTCTTGTCTTTAGGAAAAAAATTGTTTGGATATTAGATCGTGCAATCATAAACTAACGAGTTCATGCCAAACATTTAAATTGCACTGCCTTTTTTATGGTTCCACCTTTTAATAACAGGATTTATTTGCTGCTTCCAATTCTGTTATTAAACATAAATATGTGGTACTGTTAGGTCTTTTATTTCAACCCTACATTAAATAATGAAAGACTATATCATATGTATGTAAAACTTCAATGCAAAGCCTCTAATTGCCCGCCTGAATATCTTCTAAAATGAGCTTTTTGTTCCTCAGGCTCCTCTGTTTTATGTTCAGTTATTCCATTTAAGGGCATGAAAAGAACATATTCATTTGCTATAAGTAACTACTACTGAACTTAAACATAGGAGCCTGATAAATATGCTCATTTTAGAAGAAAATTTCAAATTGCACTTAGAGGCTTTTGCATCTGAATTATCGGTTTCAGCTGAAACAGAGAATTGCTATTTCGGCCGAAAATTTTGGGCTGCTCAAATTTCAGTGCATAATAAATTTCGAATTATCGAATATTTAAAAAACAGTGTTTTATACTTTTTTGTCTTTCTCAGGTAGACCCCTTTGTGTGGGGGTCATCTTCCCCTTAGCTGTCTGCTGGTGTCCATCGAGTACAAGACCAACACTTCCGGTTCCCTGAAGCCCTGCCTTCTGGATCAAGTTCACAGAAAGTGGTGCGATCTGTTTTCGGCTGTGGGGGGAAGTGAAGGGGCCAGAATCCCAGCGTGTCCTGTTTCCCAGACAATGAAGCTGCAGGCGGTGATGGAGAACCTGCACAGACAGCAGCGAGCCAAACTGCTGATGGAGCAGGCGGGGCAGTCTCACAGCCCCGCCCCCATAGGGGAGGAGCTGAAAGCAATCGCCGCCTCTGAAACTGAGCATGCGCAGATTGCAGCGCTGGCAGCAATGCGCGCAGTAGCAGCTGGACTTCAGAGGGCCGACAGCCCCATGTCTGAGCACAGCAGTGGAGAAGACGACGATGATGAAGAGGAAGTGGAGCAATACAAAGATATGATGGGGTCTGAGGAGGAAGAGCAAATGTAAGTGGGCAGTCATATGCAAATAAATGCAAATGAGTTGGTTGTTACTTATTATGTTACTGAGCTAGTGACTATTGCATATGCATATAAGTGTTGTTGAATGAATGGAAGTTCATTACATACACCGGCCAGAAATTTGGAATGATTACGATTCTTTAAAACATTGTTGAAGGAAGTCTCTTCTGCTCACCAGGCGTCAATTTATTTGATCAAAAACAGTAAAGCAGTAATATTGTGAAATATTGTTATTTAAAATAAGTTTTCTATTTGAATATATTTAAATGTAATTTATTCCTGCGATGGCAAAACACATCAATTTCAGCATCATTACTCCAGTCTTCAGTGTCACATGATCCTTCAGAAATCATTCTAATATGCTGATTTGCTGCTAATTTGATTATTATCAGTGTTGAATATTGATACACTGTGATACACTACCATTCAAAAGTTTGGGCTAAGAAAGAATATGAATTAATACTTTTATTCAGCAAGGATGCATTAAATTGATCAAGTAACGGACATAAGACAGGTTTACAGAAGATTTATTTCAAATGCTGTTTTTCTGTTTATCAAATTTTCTATTCATCAGCAAATCATGAAAATAAAAATGTATCATGATTTCCACAAAAATATTAAGCAGCGAAAACTGTTTAAAGCATTGATAATAAAAAGAACATTTATTTAAGTCTTTATTAGTGGGACTCAATTATCAATAATAATAAAGACCCAAATCAACATATTGAATGATCATGTGACACTGAAGACTGAAAGTTATATTTTAAAATGTATTAAAATAGAAAAAAAATTAATTGTAATAATATTTCACAATAATAAACATCTCTTTTAAATTGTAATAATATTTCACAATATCACTGTTTTTAATGTATTTTTACTAAAAAAAAATGCGTGAGCATAAAAGACTTCTTTCAAAAACTTAAATCTTAATTATTCTACTTTTAACATGTAGTGTATGTGTAATATTGAGGGAAATAAAAATAACATCTAATTTGAGCCATAAATTCCAAAAATCTTTCAACAAAACAGTAAAGATGACAAAAAGAAATTAGACAAATATCCCCTCGCGTCTTCAAAAAAATGTACAAGTCTACTGTGTACCTGCTGCTTTCTGTAAATTATTTTCTCATTTTAACAGAACTTAAATTTGGATGGCAATTAAACCATAGCAATATTTAATTGTGTTTCATTCATTATTAATGTTTTAATTTGCCTGAATTAATAAGCGTCCCTCTCTAACATTTCATCTCATGTGTTTCTGTGCAGAAAACAGAAATGGGATGAAGATGACTTTGAGGGTGAGATGGAGGAAGATTATGATGACGATCTAGGTGATGAAGGGCTGCCGTCGGGCCGTGAGGCCGTCACCCCAGGCAGAGGCATCCTCCTCTTACCCCACCGCCATTTACACCCTCACTCCCAGCTGCTAAAGGCTCGGCCTGGTTCTGAGAGCGAACCGCGGCCACTGACTCACTCCGCTCATTCATCCCACGGGCCACTCCATGGACAGGACCATGCAGACTGGACCTATGAGGAGCAGTTCAGACAGGTCAGAAATTAACTTGTACACTAAGGGGGCAACATTTGAATTTCCAGGGGTGTTTTTATAATTGCCTTATTAAATATACCTGTGTTGTTTTATGTCAAATACCCAAGAATTATGTCATCATTTACTCACCCTCATGTTATTCCAAACCTGTCCGAGTTCCTTTCTTCCGTTGTACACAAAAGAAGATATTTTGAAGGAAGTGGGTAACCAAACAGTTGATGTTAAATTTTATGGAGAAAAAAAAGCATGGAAGTCAATGGCTACCAGCAACTGTCTGATTACCAACATTCTTCAGACTATCTTCTTTTTTGTTCAACAGAAAAATTCAGATTTTCTGAAAAAAAAAATTTTTTTTTCAAAATCAAAAAAAGCCATCTGCAAAGGTGGAACAGAAGTTGCATCTGACATGGCGCCTATGTTTATTTACACACACTTACACAAATTGCATGATGTAAATAGCCTACAAATTAAAAAACAGGAACTCATTAGAGGGTGAAGCTGCAATGACAAAATCATTATTGCTCTTGATATTGTTGTAATGATTAATAAAGTCAATTAATAGTACGTTTTTTTTCTGGCTACAGACAAAATAAGCTACGAACAGTATATGAATTGGTTTCTTTTTATGCATTAGAAAATCACACTGGTTATTTCACTAGCATGAAAAAAAATGGGAGTAAATTATATAAAGAAAGCCAACAAAGAACACTGAAGTGTTTAAAGAGTTTTGCAAAAACTCCCGTTATAATCACTTAAGCTGTCTACATTGCAAAATGACTCTTACTTACATGTTTTCTGGATTTGTTGGTTAGAATGATGAGAGAATTGGTGAATGAAAATTCAGAATTGCATCAGTGAGTAACTGAACAACTCCAGCATTCTCCACGGTGATGAATCAGAACACTTCTGATTGGCCATTGCATTTACAAGCTCAACAGAAACATTCGTGATTGGTCAGAACGCTCAACACTGCAAAGTGAATTCTGATGCAACATGAGCAAATCTCCTGTAAATGTAATGCTGCAATCGTCACTTTTCATTCATGTAGATTTAGATCCTGCTAAACTGTGCAGGGTATTATTTTTTTGCCCTCCTATCTTGAATCTTGAAATGCCATTTTTGTTGACTTTGGTGGTGTTTTTTGCCCCAAGCATTAATTTCAGACTGTCCTGGTAGACAGGGTAATTCTAACCTAAAACAGGCCCTGCTACAGTGATGTTAGTCTAAAAAAAATACAGACCAAATAAACACACCTCACACACCTGGATGCTTGCAGGTATGTAGGATAAATATTGTGTAAAGAATAGAATGTGTTGCTTTCACTAGTCCTAATGCAAATATTTATATGCAGTGGCAGCATATTACTTTGATATAGCAGCGTTACGGTCTAATGATCTTCTGAAGGGGTTGTGCCTGGAGAAGTTTGTTGAAGCAAAACAGTCTTTCAAATAAATATTTGCAAGCAACAACAGCATGCAGGACTTGAGGAAATAACTTGGCTAAGTGGGTTATGAAAGCAGAACTCATGAACTAAGCAAGAGGCATTGAGTTCATCTGAGTAGCATTGCTCAAAAACACTACATCTAATTGCACACATTTTGTAGTTTAATTATGTTGGTGCACAACTAATTGCAAGCTAGATGCATTAATTCCAAGATCGCTGTCCTACCAGCCTGTAGCTGTGATCCTGAAATTGTGGAAATGTATTACTTCATGCATTTATGTGTGTTCTTGCTATTTGTTAAACCTGAACCATATATCAAACACTGACATCCCCAACACACATTATCTGTCACACAGCTATATATTAGCTGTGGTTGTTTAGCTCGTAAGTGCAGGCTGTGGCTTGTTATGCTGTCACGTGAGCTGAAATAAAGAAAGGTTCAAGGCATAATTACAGATTGTCTCAGAACATGAAGCCAAATGCCGGATCATGCAGAATCCCATACATGCATATTATTTGTTGGTTTCTCGAAATGAACTTTGAACACTGAAGGACTCGTTTTAAATTAGTTCCTAGAGACGGGAAGAGTTTGGTTGCCCTGCTGTTTGAGCCAATGAAGAGTCTTCATCTGGAGCAGCGGTCAAGACAACAGCACCTGTCAATCAGCTGTGTTACACACTGAGAGCCAAAAAAAGAGATTATTTATTTATTTTAAATGCTAAGTAGTTTTGTCACAGTACCAGTAAAATACAAGTAAAATTCCATGGTTGTTGATACCTATTTTATTTTAATATTTCCAAAATTAATGATTTGAAAATGTATTAAAATGTGTTAATTATTAATGCTATTAATAGTTATAAGTAAATAATACATTAAAGCATTATCTTGTAGCCTTAAAATGTTATTCAATTACATAAACATGATCAAATGAAAGTAATTAAATATCAAAGAAATGCATTAAAGGTAGATCTATTGCACTTAAAATGCAAGACTTTATGCACAAATCTATTTTGACAGTTGCTGTGGTTATGTCAAACAATGCAATTTCAGATTCAGTCCTGCATTTTAATACGGTCGTACTTATCAGTGTGTACATAGCAGCATGAAAAATTAAACTTTTATTCAAATTATGAATGGGTTTGTACAGAAAGAGAGCAAAGAACGCTCCCTTTATAATCAATGAAGCTATCCACCTTTTTCCTAGCAAGCCTACTTTTAAATTATGGGAGGCACTTCTGGTTTGTGGAAGTTCCACTCAAGTCATTCATAGGTAAATTTTCATTCACTTCCTATTTTCAGAAGTCAGGAGAATAGCATTATGTTCGGTATATTAATGTGACGCGATATAATCAACAATATCTATAGAATAGCTCTTTTCAGCATTATTTTCCTCCTGATTATTTTCATGTTTCCTTTGTCCTCCCGATTTAATTCACAATATATACCATGAATAATTCTCTGGAATGCACTAAGAATCTTTAAATTTTTCTCCCCAAATCCTCATGTCTCTTTCCAGGTTTGTATTCACACGGATGCTGTAAAATGTAATTGTTACGAAATATAGACACGCATGATATTTAACTCTCCTGTGATATTGCTGCGGATAGGAGGAGTTATTACTGGTATGTTCAGAATAATTTGTTGATGCTTTTACACATTTTTAAATTTCCTTTTAATGATCGATTGTTGAAGGGTGAGGAAAATAATGTCACCTCATCGTACCCAGTTTTTGAAAATGCTTATTGCTGATTGTTTACAGTGTAAACGGAAGTTACTCCCTCGTCATGGGCCGTAGGAAAAAGTGGATAGTTCAGCCGCAGCGTGAGCTCACTGACTGAGTGAAAACCCCTGTTTTACTTTTGTCAACATTAGTTCATAAGATCATTTGTGGCTGATTTATGGAACTGAAAGGCACCGTGCAGTAGCACTCTCGTGAATATGTTCCATGCCGTTGTAATACTGCTTTCCCATTATGACTTGGCTTCATGAAGTGCTGTGACCGTCTTTACCCTTCCTTGGGGATTTTTGGTTACGGAGCACTGCAGGTTATTATTCTTTTAACAATCATGTTGGATTTGAACATTTTGTACCCTGCTTTTGAGAGCAAGGTCATGTGATTGTGCGTATGCTGGGCATGTGATGTGCTGAGTGAAGCGTTTGCAGGTGTTTACAACTGTTGGTTAGCGGGCGACAGAAATGCTATCGGGGCTTTAGCATTCAGTTCAAGCTTGATCTCCATATCAAGTCGTTGCCAGAAAACGTGAATATCGTGGGCAGTTATGCAATCAAGACGAGCAGCTCAATGTACGTTGAGATGTTGCACAATGATTGGGTGGAACTTGAATGGGTGTATAATGAATACTTTACACCTCTGCTCCTGTTCTGAATACGAGAACGTGAATACGTGATGATACTCCCAGTTGCAACGTCACACTAATGTTTTATTTTACCTGTTGCATCATAACACTAGTTTGTTTGGTGTAGTTTGTGCTGCCGTATGTGTGGAAAGGGTTAAGGCCCGTGGTTTATTTTGGGCAGGTGGGTGGGGGCAGTGAAGAATGTGCCTGAGGGAAAGTGATCATCTGGATCCTGGCAGAAAAAAGAAAAAAAACACCAACGTCTTTATCGGCTGTCACAGCTGGAACCTTTCCAAACTGAACTCTGGCACACTTTTAACCAATAAAACCCATGACTCATTTCTGTGGGTCTTAAAAAGTCCTAATTCACCCTTCCACAAATTCTTAGTCTTAAATTCGAGCTCAAATTCATCAAATCATGGCATAAATGGCAAAAAATGACTCCTTGGTATTTTCTTGTTTTACAGATATCCTTAAATCAAGATACATTTACTTGAGATGCAAAATGAATGAGAGCTTGAACAAAATTACATGCGTTTGTTTAAAAACAGAACAAATATCGGTCAAAAACTTGTTTTCCCTTTGAATTAAGTCACAAACTCACTAAATTTAGACTAATTTTACAGATAACAAGTCATTTAGCTTCTCAAGTAAATGTATCTTGATTTAAGAATCTTTAGATATTTGCGCTGGAAAACAAGGCAAAATATACTAATGAAGAGCATCTTTTGTTTTTGCCGTGCGATCAAAAGACTGTATCTATTTGATAAATGAAGTTAACCAACTAACATTATACATACTCTTTTGGTTTCGTACCCAATATTGTAAAAAGATTTTTTTATTTTTTTTTTTTACAAATGCTATGAAAATATTGGTATCGGTACTCGGTAACGGCAAGTACCAAAAATAAAAGTATCGGTATCGGGCGAGTACTGGAAAAAGTGGTATCGGTGCATCCCTAGTTTGTACAGAAAGAGAGCAAAGAACACTCCCTTTATAATCAATGAAGCTATCCACCTTTTTCCTAGCAAGCCTACTTTTAATTTATGGGAGGCACTTCCGGTTTGTGGAAGTTCCACTCAAATCATTCATAGGTACATTTTCATTCACTTTCTATTTTCCTTAAATCAAAATACATTTACTTGAGATGCAAAATGAATGAGAGCTTGAACAAAATTACATGCGTTTGTTTAAAAACAGAACAAATATCTGTCAAAAACTTGTTTTCCTTTGAATTAAGTCACCAAACTCACTAAATTTAGGACTAAGTTTTAAATAACTTTACTTACGGTAAAAGCTATTTTCATGTTCTAGTGGTTTGGAGCAGAGCTATTCAAACCTTAAGCTGCTTTCTGTAAAATGTATTAAAAAGTAACGGAGATCAGCTGGAAGCATGGCCGTAGCTAGGGTTTGAAGGTGGGGTGGGGTTAAGAATTAAGAATGCTATAATAGTCCCTACAAATACAACTTATTATATACACTAAACACTTTAAAAGATACAGACATGTATATATTTGTGAAAGATGTTTTCTCTGTTTTGGAGGGATCGACAATTAAATTATACCATATTTATTGCATCAAAAATAGTTAATATTTTACTATAGGTTCGGGGTGGATAATATTTTCAGTTGTTTATTAGTCATGCAACAAAACATTACTGTTACAGTTTATTAATAATCATTGCTATATAGATGATAACTTTGTCTTGTGATCTTATGAATGTTTTTAGCATGACTGAAAATGTGCATGCCTAGTGTTTTCGAAGGCTATTTCATTTCATTCTGTAACCTACTTGTTCTAGATCTGTGTACACGTGTTAATTGCTACTGTTTTTAACAGCGTCGATAACCTTTCTGATGGATAATATCATGATATTTTTTGCGTTTACCTTACCGAATCTGCTATCTTGTCAGCAATAACCTGTCCATTGGCATTTTTGATTAGTTTAAGTGCCGGCGATACAGTGTTGCCAGATATTGCTTTAAAACAAAGAAACCCCCCAAAAAACTGAAATTATTTTAAATCTTTGCAAATAAGACGAGATAAAAATATCGCTGATGCTAAACTGCAACTTCTCACTTGATTAACTTTATAAAGTGTCAAATTAAGTGGAAAAGACAAGTCCAAAACGCTTATAATAGCTGGATCACCCTCACTCACGACTCTCTCAAGCCTCGTTCACTCCAGAGTCTCACAGTGATCATTTTCATACCACAGATGCTAAACATTCTTGCAAACTGTCTAAACTGAATTATACATGTCATGCAGACATTCATATGAGGAGTTTTAAACAGCAAGTTAGTAATTCAGAGAACACATTTTATTTTTGAACATGAAAAATTGACCTCATAAATTTCTAATACCTCATAGCTGGCTACGGGTCTGGCTGGAAGTTGTATTGCTAATACACATTGGGTTCCTTGGATTTCCTTTACTTAAAGTCTTTTTAAAAAATGTACCTTAATAAAATCTGCAGAAACCCTGCAGACTAGCAGTCAGCCTGTCGTTACCCAGAGCATGTGAAAGGCTGGCAGCTGCTTTCATTCCTGAAACAGCTGGGACACGGCCAAAATACATGCAAAGCCACTGTGTCTCCGATTATGTTTGATACAGATATTAATTAATCGTGTTAAGGCATGCTGCCAAAGCCTCTAGCACAACTATCTGTGCCTGCCATGAAGTGAATTGAATAAAGAAACAGATTTATTCACTGGTATCAAAAATGACATGTCGCAATCATTCACTCAATGAGGATGGCTTTAGTTCTATTGTCTGCTGCTGGCCAAGTTTGTGGTTTAATTCGTTGGATTTGTTCTGATTTGCTTTTTTTTTTTTTATTCTGTTGTTAAACATCCTCTTGTAAGTAAGGTACAAGAAACATCCGTTGCAGCAGATTTTTGTCCCTATGCAAATTGTCCTTTCGGTGCTGGCAGGTGGTCACTGTTTCATCAACAACAAGAGACGATTCTGTTTAACCAAATCATCAGTCTCTGAGCAGAATTTTATCGACCTCATATAGGAAGGTGTATCTATATGTACTCACTGTCTGGGTGGTTTTATGCAACTACTTCTTCCTGATAACAGAACTAACAGTACCAAACACTATTGAAAAAAACTTTTTTTTAGGCTTTACAGAATTCAGCCATTTGTACTTGAACTACTGTTGAATTGTCCATCTATATATACACAATATTATATACGCATACAAGTAAAGCAGTAAAAGTTTAGTACAGCTTTAAATTTAGTTTATCTTTCTGTACATTAATGTGTGTGTGTGTATATATGAAACAACATTATTATTAAAATTTATTAAATAAAATTGCACATAATAATTAAATCAATGTAAAAAATATTCCGTAAAATTTACGGTAAAAAAACTGCAGCTGTGGTTGCTGGAATTTTACCGTAAAAAATATGTTAGCAACGTTTTAGGTTTTACGGTTTTAACTTAAATTTACAGTTAAATACCGCAATTTCATTAACTGATATAATGTTAATATACCAACCTATTAAAAGCTCTGAAATCTGTTTTGTATCTTTGTAATACACTGATAACCACCAAATGCAGGAGGTGATGAGAAAGTCACATGATGAACCAAAGCCCATCACAAGCAGCTTTTAAATAATAACATATATAGAAGGTGCAAAGTGTCATTCACACAAACACTAAACACCTTCATGGTAACACACATGAAACTGAAATTATGCAATAAACATTCATTTAACACCATTATATGTAAGATAAAACATTAATGTACACAACTGATAAGGAAAAACTAAGAAACATAGTTATTTCAAGAAAAAAACATCAAATTGAAATGTAACGCAGGGAATTCTGGGAAATGTCAATTTACAGATATTCACTGTAAATTATACGGTCTTTTTCACTTCCAAAAACGGTATACTACCATAAAATTAATGTCCAATACAGTTTTTCACAATATATAGTAGGGGAATTTACCGTTAACCATTTAAAATTTTTTTACTGTAGCATTTTTACAGTAATTTACCGTTAAATTCACAGTCATTTTTACAGTGTAATTCTTAAATTTAATAAAAAGTGCGGACACTGTCTTTTTCTATTCTTTCTACTTTTTTTCTTTTTATTTATTATAAATAATAATAACTTGACCCTCTAACACTAGCTCTCTCTATTGTTTCTATTCTATCTACTTTTTTATATTTTTATTTATTATATTTTTTAAAAACTGCTTAGATATCGGGGCTTAGTTATTTGAATTGGGACTTGATTTCTTCGATTGTGCTCATTTTAACGCTTTGATAAGTGTCTGCTAAATGGATTACATTATATGTAAAAGAAAACAGGACACATACCTGTTCAGACAAAATACATTTAAGTGTATATTTATTGAATAAAAGAAGCAGTTCTAAAGATAGTTCTGAGGGATTGACACATTTATTGGAGCCGTTATTCATTTGGAATGACTGTGGCTAAGGCCGCGCAACTACATTACTGTGGCAAGTGCCTACAGGTGGTGGTAACCCTCAACTGGTATTTTACAGTTGATCAGACTCCACTACAGCAATTTTAGCGCTGCATGGTGATATAAAGAGCAGAAAGTAAAAAACCAATATTAAAGAGAAATTCTTTACATATTTACATTTTAGAGCAGCAACATGTAAATGTTTTGTGCATATCGTATTCTTTGAATTGCGTTATAACGAACTCCTAAAGACGTTGGTAAGGTTTGTGTGCAATAGTTTAGTTTTTTTTTAAATATAAATGTATTTTCATTTTTAAAGGGGTCCTATTATGCATTTTCACTTTTTCAGCTTTAATTAGTCTGTAATGTTGCTGTTTGAGCATAAAAAAGAATCTGCAAAGTTACAAAGCTCAAAGTACAATTCAAAAGGAGATATTTTATTTAAACAGAAATCACTTTTCAAAAACTACACGACGACGCGTTGGACTACAAACGTAGGGATGGACGATATGGCCAAAATTGATATCAAGATATATTTCTTCATTTCGGTCGATACAATATAATTCCGATACCGATATGAACACTATTTATCTGAAATATAAATCTTTTGTAACAAATTAATGCATCCTTGCAGAATAAAAATATTAATTTAACATTTCTTTCCCAAAAAAAATAATAAAAATTATACTGAATGGGATAGTGTATAATGTTACAAAAGCTTCTTTATTTCAGATAAATGCTGATCTTTAGATCTTTCTATTCATCAAAGAATCCTGAAAAAAAAAATGTCACAACTGTTTAATTATTGATAATAATAAATCAGCATATAGAATGATTTCTGAAGGATCATGTGACACTGAAGATGGGAGTAATAGCTGTTGAAAATCCAGCTTTGACATCACAGGAATAAATTAAATTTTAAAAATCTATTCAAATAGAAATCAGTTATTTTAAATAGTAAAAACATTTCAAAGTTTTATTGTTTTTGCTGTACTTTGGATAAAATAAATGCAGACTTGGTGAGCATAAAAAACTTCTTTCAAAAACATTAAAAAAACATTAAAAATCTTACTGTTCAAAATCTTTTGACTGGTAGTGTAGGCTGATTATTCTTATAGATTGAAACAAATGTGCTTCAGCCAGAAAAAAGGGTATGAAAAGTGCTCTGAGTCGCTGCAGAAAACAAAAAAATTGAACAACAACAAAAACTGGAAATGTTGCTGGAGACGGGCTTATTGAAAATGCAAACTCATTCTCTGCCAGCAGGAGGCGCTTTTAGAGTGATAACGATATTATAACGGCTGTAATCAAAGCAGCTCCGATCATGAACGCTACGGTATCAGGATCAAATGAAAATGCCCAATGCATTCTGAAGGCAGTTGGTTTCCTTCAGAGATACATTCATATAAAACCCGTGCCGTGTTATGATTTTGAAACGTGCAGTGCTCATGTTTATTCAACGAAGTCAAACGGCAAAAATAAATCAATGTATGGGAAACACTGGTAATGTATATCGGAAATGTGTTTAAAAATCATACCACCGTTATTGAAAAAAATTATATTGAGATACATATTGATATTGAATTATTGTCCAGCCCTACTACAACGCATATTTTCCGGGATTTGTGATATCACAAATATCGACGAATGGGACGAGACCTGGTTGAGCTGCACTAGAGAATGCAACGAGTGTTATCACTATGTCGGAGACACGATAGCTTTCCCAAGGCAGACGAACTTAGATTGGTTACAATCATCCGGGTTTAAATAGTGCTCAAATTGATTTGATTTTGACGCAATATTACACTGAAGCTCGCAGGCGGCTATAAGGAGCGTGACATTTCCCGACCAGGCGCCAAGTGCTGCCAATCACAACACGCACTGGCCCAGCTAACCTATCACAGCACGCACTGGCCCAGCTAACCAATCACAGCACACACAGGCCCAGCTAACCAATCACAGCACACACTGGCCCAGCTAACCAATCACAGCACACACCGGCCCAGCTAACCAATCACAGCACACACCGGCACAGCTAACCAATCACAGCACACACCGACCCAGCAAACCAATCACAGCACACACACCGGCCCAGCAAACCAATCACAACACACACACACTGGCCCAGCTAACCAATCACAACACACACCGGCCCAGCTAACCAATCACAGCACACACCGGCCCAGCAAACCAATCACAGCACACACCGGCCAGACTAACCGATCACAGCACACACCGGCCCAGCGAACCAATCACAGCACACACCGGCCCAACTAACCAATCACAACACACACACTGGCCCAGATAACCAATCACAGCACACACCGGCCCAGCTAACCAATCACAGCACACACCGGCCCAGCTAACCAATCACAGCACACACCGGCTCAGCTAACCAGTCACAGCACACACTGTCCCAGCTGACCGATCACAGCACACACTTGCCCAGCTAACCGATCACAGCACACAACGGCCCAGCTAACCAATCACAGCACACACAGGCCCAGCTACAAAAACAAAAAAACCAATCACAGCACATTTCGTATTTCAGAAGGCGGGCCTTCATTTGATACAGGAACTATTCGAGCCGTTCATGCCAGACTGAGGAGAGAGGTGTTGTAACTAGAGGTGTTTTTTGAACAACCTAGTATGAGAGCCTGTTCTAGTACACCCCCAAAACAAAATCAAGACTTTGTAAAAGAGCATAATAGGACCCCTTTTAAAGGTATTTTTCAACTTCATGTTGTTCCAAACCTGTATGACCTTCTTTCTTCTATTAACCAAATATGTTTTTGATAAATATCTTTGTTCAACAGAGGAAAGTCATACAGGTTTGGAATGACATAAAGGCAAGTAAGTGATGATTCATTAATTCACTTTTAGGTGAAACCTGCCGCTTAACTGTAAAACCACTGGAATGCACAACCTCAAATGTTTTTTGCATGAATATAATTCATAATACTACTGCATCTGGTAAATTTTGTTGCTGTGTGGTTTAAGGTGCATAGGGACTTCCCATGTAGCTGTATTTGAGAATTTACTTTTAATTAATTTAGTCATAAACCAACTGGACGTATTATTATGTAAGAGTCTATCATGACATCAAGTGTGAAGAGAAAATATTTCTCATTTTGCAGCTCTATAAAATGTTACACTTCTTCCTCTCACACCAAATTCCTGAGAAAAAGAGAAGTATCCTTTGATGTCCGCTGTAAACATGAACAGCAGGACAAATGGAGCCCAGATGGACAGTAAAGAAAAGAGCTCTTTAAAAATTCATCACACCCTCTACAGTCAGTTGCCATTTAGTGGTTTTAACATTAAACATTGATTTGCTCAGTGCAAATTGGGGGGGTGGTGGGGGGGGGACCATTTAAACGCTCCAAGCTGAAGTGAAGCTTGGACTCTTATACAGTATATTTTTATGTTTTAGTTGCAGTTTTGATTCATTGTTTCCTCAATATAAGATTTCACTCGTTTTTAGAATTTACATGCACTCTTGCTAATTACTTATTATTATTTGAATGGCAGTTAAATTTTCTTTAACTCTTGCTAATTATGTTCCATATCATTGCTTGACCAGTTGCTAATTACATTCGGTATTGTTGCATTGTTTTTGGCTCCACGATAATGGTTAAACTGTTAATATTGATTGTTTTGCTCAAAAAAATATAATCACTTACTGCCGATCGAGTTTTTTTTAAGGTTTCATTAGAATGATCTAATTATGTAGAATTAATAATCAAGAGAGTATCAACTCACATTGTTTGCTTGCTGTTTTGTTTGCAGAAAACAGCGCAGACGATCACGTGAACGAACACAGACTGGCTGTATTCCACTTTTATTTTAGCATAATATCTAAATCGAGATGGCTAAACTTCAGTTTACATGTTAATGCAGAGAGCATGTGTGCTCATGGTTGCCTGGTTGGGAAGTTAAGTAAATCACTGGGCAGAAAATGAATTGATTTATGAAAATGTTTGATTAGGGGATTTTAACGCTTGACATCTGGCAACTGCAACAATGAAAGCTTGTGGAGGCTTGGTAACAAAGCGAGATGCCAAAACGTTTTCAGGATAAATAACCAGCGGGCAAATGTGGCAAACAAGTCAAATCGAGAGAACCAGATAATGATTCAAATGTGATTTATCGTGCAGCCCTGCGAATTCCAGGTCTGTATAAACAAATGAAACTCTCACAGCTCGTGGTGTTTAAACAAATCATTGTCTGATTTGCCTAATTCACAAATTTGATTTCACCACTGACCTATTATCAGCCAACCGTTTAATTATTCCTCTCTCAGAAAAAAGTCCTACACGGTGAATGAATGGTCTTGTTAATGTAGACGTGACATCATGTATTCCTATTTTGTTTCAGACAGACATCTCCCATAGGCATTCTGCCATTCAAACAGCTTTAATTGCATAGACGACTCACTCATGTCCAAGCAGGAAAACGAGCCCTTGTGGACAGGAATTGCTGTTATGGGGAGTAGTTCATAGCTGGATATTGTCCAGACATTGCTGCTGCTTCAGAGCTGATGTCAGGCTCGGGCTTCTAGACATTGGAATGTAAACAAAGATGGACGAAAAGCTTAGGCTAGCACTTTTCCATTGCATCACACTTGTCTCTTAAGAGTCATTCTATAATTTAGGGTACATTTGACATCAGGAAAAAGGTGTATACACAGTAAAACAACTATTGGTTTCAGTCTATTTTATCAGCGGAACTCATCTGCTAGTTGCCAAGTTTAATAATTTAACACCATTTTGATATTAGAAAGAAAAACATGTTATCCTTGTTAGTGAGCTATGTTACAGACAAATTGTATGGGTTGACAGGATAACGATTGATTTCAATGGCAGGCCTTGTCTGGCCAACCAAATGTTGTTTATTGAAAAAAAAAAAAAAAAGACATCACATGATGCTGGTCACATGATTTTGTGATAAACATATATATATATATATACTGACCAAAATTACAAATGCAACTCTTTTGTTTTTGCCCCCATTTTTCATGAGCTGATCTCAAAGATCTAAGACTTTTTCTATGTACACAAAAGGCCTATTTCTCTCAAATATTGTTCACAAATCTGTCTAAATCTGTGTTAGTGAGAACTTCTCCTTTGCTGAGATAATCCATCCACCTCACAGGTGTGGCATATCAAGATGGTGATTAGACAGCATGATTATTGCACAGGTGTGCCTTAGGCTGGCCACACTAAAAGGCCACTCTAAAATGTGCAGTTTTATCACACAGCACAATGCCACAGATGTCGCAAGTTTTGAGGGAGCGTGCAATTGGCATGCTGACTGCAGGAATGTCCACCAGAACTGTTGCCCGTGAATTGAATGTTCATTTCTCTACCATAAGCCGTCTCCAAAGGCGTTTCAGAGAATTTGTCAGAAAATTGTTAGAAAAAATATAATTATCATCAATGAACTTGAAATGTACCCTAAAGTATGGATTGACCCTGAAAACGGTTGTTTTGTGCATCATCTGGAGGTTTTTTTTCTTCCCCGGAAGGTACTCTTTTTTTTTTTCAATTCAACCAAGACAATTGTTTTTTTTTTTTTTAAGTAGGCATGGTTTTGAGTGGTTCTAATTTAGAAAGACTTGTGTACATTTATTTAAGAATCATGTTTTCTGTGTGAAACCATTCGCCCACGCAGGTTTTACACACTAATGTTTGCACACGTGCAGTTTGTGAATGAGACCCAAAGAAAGGGTTGGTGGACAAATCTGTGATCAGAAGTCAAATGTTTGTCAAATTTACATTGTTGAAAATGAACCGGCCACATGAGATGTGAGACCGGAAGCTGTTATTTTAGTATCATTGAGAAGCTCTTTTTTAAATATTTAATATTTATATTTTCTGCTTTCATGTTAATTTTAGTAATTTTGTTGCGTTTTTGCCATTTTTGTTGTTTTGAAAATGCAAATAGTTTGTATTCATTTTATTTCAGTTTTAGTTATTAGTACATCAAGTTAAACTATAGGAAGATGAGAAGTGCAACCTTGGAAACTAGTTGAAATAAAATAAGTTTAAGTTTATTTTATGTAACTTTTTTTCATGGTATTTTGTGGTTTTAGGTTTGCTTATATAACCCTGACAGGAAGTTAGCAGGGTTCAGTGTGCAAAAACTAACTGTCTGGAGCTGTTACAATACCAAATGTAACTTGCTACCGAGCTGATAGTTCCTCCCTTTTTGCTCTCTTTATCTCTGTCAGAGCAAGTATCTCAAATTTAAAGTTAATTGTGTCATCTGTGTTGTGCTTTGTGCAGTTTTTTGCTGTTTCTGTGACTTTAGACATGAGAATGCTTAAATCATGACTCGTGGGTTCAATAAATTGCTTTGTTGTGGTGTATTAAACAATTTAGGTTATGGTTTGTAATTGTGGTTTCCGTTATCATCTTTCACACGTTGATATGTTTGTCAGAAATAATGCCTTAGTTAAAACCATAGACCCAGTGAAGATACTATTTTGTTACATTTTTAATGTGTTTGATAGTTTCTCCTTACATGTAAGTCTAGATTTTTCACTCATTTGATTTTTTTTAGGCAATTTTATTAGAAAACACCACTAAATGTTTTTTTAATAGAAAACAAAATCATATTTTAATTGTGATCACGTTTTTTTTCTTCTTGATTTATTAAGCATATTCATCTGCAAAATTTGTCCTCTGATTATTTATCCTGAAAATAATTTTCTTTTGGCATTTGCACTAGTAATGAGCCTCCATGCACTTTCATGGTTGCCAGATATCAAGAGTTAAAATCCCCCAGCAGGACCTTCCTCATAAATTTGGGGGGGGTGGGGGGGGGGGGGGGGGTAGCTATAGAGAGAGAGAGAGCACCAAAATGCAGGTTTTTCATACTATCTTATTCAGTGTATTCGAAACTTTGGACTGACTCGCAGCCCACACAGTTTTCAGTACTGGTTAAATTAATAAATCATTTGAATAATTTAGCTAGAATTCAGAGTTTCGGGTTTCTAAAAATCTAATTCTCATTCCCTGCAGGTGTTTCATGTGAGGCACTCTTTAGCTAGGGACGTTGTGACCCTGTAGTTTCTCTCAGTAATACAGAAACCACATTCTCCTTTGCCCTCAGTGCAACCCCACCATTCAAATGAAGTCAGATCGAGGCGTCTGAGAACAGGCGCCTCTATAAGAATCGATACTGTTCTTATATGTGCTTTCATAGTTACCCTTCCTCCATTTGGGCCTCGCTCGTTTCCGGCCCTTCCCCCGTATTGTCGTTTTGCCTGCCTCTTGAGGTGATTGGCAGGTGTGAAATAGCACAACATCTCACATGTCATCGAAACAATGTCAGACCTTCTCAGTGTCGATCCAAGGTATCCGATTCAGCATTCAATCACTCGCTCACTTCTGAAAACCTTTTGAGATGTCAAATTGACCCCCAAAAGCATTACACACCTTTATTTTGTCACTTGTAACTAGGGCTGCATGATAATGGTTAAACTGTTAATCATGATTATTTTGCTCAGAACATTTTACATGTTGTTGTTTTTTTTCACATTTCATCAGTTATTGTACTTTCACATAACCAAATCAACCCAGAAAACATCCAAACCGCAATGTGTGCTCGCAAGCAACAGAACAACAGTGATGCGGCATAAAAGAAAACACTGACTATATTACACTTTTATTTGAGCAGAAGATGTCAATAGCGATTGCTAAACTCCAGCTTACATGTTTGTCTGTGTTTTCAACTCATCAGCGCTTTTTCCGTAATGCAGAGAGAGTGTGTGCCAGGTTGGGAAGATTAAGTAAGCCTCTGGACAGAAAACATCATAAAAAAATCAATTTATGAAAAATCTCTGATTGTGGGATTTTACCTCTTGACATCTGGCAACCCCAACCATGAAAGCTTGTGAAGGCTTGTTATGAAATATAATTCAAATGGCAAATTAAAATAAAGTACCTCTAGGATAAATAATCAGTGGGCAATTATCACAGACGATTATGCTAAATAAAATGAGAAAAGCAGAAATCGCAATCACAATTAAAATAGGATTTATCCTGCAGCCCTACTAGTAACACGATTGTATGTTACATGTGTGTGTGATTATTTCTGTGCCCATTTCTTGGGAAACTCATCAACATTCCTGAATTCAAATGGGGACGCAAATGCTTGTTTATATTCTCCCGTATGTTTATGATGTTTATTTTTGTCTTGCTGTGATGTCAGTCAGTACTTCTCACTAAATTTAAGCCGAAAGGACATAAGGACTCGTAGGTTACAACACGTTGACGGTGAGCACAGTTCAACATGCGAAATGCGTACTCGCTTAAGGGGTAAGCTACTGTGTGATGACCAACGCCCTGCGTTTGAGCGGAACACAGTGTGCGCAAGGGACGGGATCGTGGTGGCTCCAGACCCCGACCGCAAAACAGGGGAGTAAAAACAGAGTGTTTCGTCTCGTATGAGGGAGGGGGCTATCAGCAGAATTTGGAGAAGGGGTGAGTAGAACAACGATAATGAGGTACTAGATAAGTTAGCTATGGTTGCGAGCGAACATCCTAACGCCCTTTATGGGTCGATTCGGAGGAGGGAGAGAGAGTTGGAGTTCGGCTCAGGGATGCTGTGGTCGTCCTAACCTGGCGGTGACTTGGGGTAGAGACACACAATGTAGTCCTAATTTTAATTGATGAGGTCATGAAGGTTCTGCCTCTCTAGACAAAGGTCTAAGAAAGACGGAGAGAGTAAGATCACGGTACTGCAATATTTTCCCACTGGTTATTTATTCTGAAAACATTTAATTCTTAATTGGTGTTTGTGTTATCTTGCATCAGTACCAAGCCACCACAATCTTTCTGGTTGCCAGATTCGAAGAGTTAAAATCCCCCCCAACCTGAGCTTTTTTCATAAATCGATACATATTCTTCCCAGTGGTTTACTTAATATTCCCAACCTGGCAACCATGCACACACCTGCTCTGTACATTATGGAAAAAAGTGCTCATGAGCTAAAAACTCCAGCAAACATGGAAGTTTGAGTTTAGTGATCTCTAATTAGATATTCTGCTCAAATGAAAGTGCAATACAGTCTGTTTCCGTTCATGTGATCGTTTGCTCTGTTTGCTGCAACTAAATCTGTAATGTGCTCGTGATTTGTGCTAATGTGAAAAAGCAATAATTCAGATGAAATGCAAAAAAAAATATATATTTTTTTTACATTTGGTATCTCATTTTATAGCTGTACGCATTGTTGCGCTTTCTTTATTTTCCAGTATCATTACGTCATTCACACCAGAATATAGCACTAAATTAATTTTGTAATTATGTAATTATTGTAATTTATCACAAGACATAAATGTGGCATAAAGTCCTCTAATGGTGTTTCTTGCATTGCTATTCTGATTCACAAACAAATGACTCTTGAGCCAGTTTTTTTTATGAATCATTCTGAAAGATTTAAGTTGTTGGTTTAATATCAGACTGGCTCATTCACACAGTCTTTTGATAATCAAGGCATTACTTTTGTGATGTCTACTTAAAGTATTTTTTGAGACAAAGAAGTTAAATTCCCTATTTATGGATAAAAAGAAATAAGGGTGGGGGCTGAGTACCCTTCAGAAAATGGAGAAGAGGAAGGTCATTTGAGAGATTTACAGTGTGGCACTCCTCTAAAACACATATATCCTGTAATTAACCCTCCACTGGCCCCCAGCGTTTCCTCAGACCCTCCCCCTGAGTAAGAGCTCGCTGCTGCTAATGAGAGATCAGGAACACTGGAAGAAAGCAAGAAGGAAAGAGAAAGAAGGAGCAATTTAACCCGTTGCTTGGCTACCAGCACTGTTTTTCTGCCTGTGCGTGATTAAATAGTCAGACCTTTTTGCCACATGAGGCTTCTGTTATCGTTCAGATCCTTCAGCCTTTCACATGTTTGTTAGATATATTGCGTTAATTAAAACTAAAGATCCAAATTTTACATTACATTTTTTAATGTGATAATTTATGAATCATCATAAAAGTCATAGTTCTGGTCTTCTGGAACACTAAGGGCTAGCTTGCTGAATGCTGGCTGCATATTGCATGCTTTTGCATTATGCAATGAAAACCGTTCCAAAGTATAGTGTGCTGTATTGGTATCACTTGGCCTCACTACATTTGTCAAATCACCTCATCTCATTGCATGTTTAATTCAGCAAGTTATCATTTTTGTTGGCCTGCATTTTATGGACACTATTTTTGAAAATAATAATAAATAATTACAAGGTTTATTTATTATTTATATAGCACCTTTCATATGTAAAATGTATAAACTACACCCAAGTAAAATAAGTTAACAAGTAATTTCAACATGTGATTTATATACATATCTATATATATACTATATATATATTCTATCTATATACTTATTTTAGACACACAATAATACTATATACACCACACCCCGAACAAGGTCAAAAAGAGTAGACATGTTAAAGTATTTAATGGAATTCCAGGTTTTTGAATAAATATGAAAAAAGTAATTCGAAAGCAAGTTATCATTTTGGTTGGCCTGCATTGGTCTGGATGTTATTGTGAAAATAATAATAAATAATTTTAAAGATGTATTTATATTCTATACCGCCGGAACTATGTAAATGCCTGTAAGTATCATCTAAAACAAATAATTTTAAAATGTAATATATAATAACATAATTGATGCTGATATTATAGATATTTAAATAAGATTTGTAATAAATTTCACTCAATAATGGCCACAACCTGCAAATCCCTCTTATTAAACCTTAAATTTACAAATCAGGGGCACTATATGTGCTACTGAAAGGAATTTACATTTTATTTTCTGTGAATAGTGTTTATGTGTCATTTATTTAGGTATTTTATTTTTATAATTTATTGTGTAGTGACTCTTAGCGTAATAATGTACTCCGTTATACGGATTATGTTTTAAGCACTGCTAAGCTATCAGTTCTGTTTGAGCAGAACTTGTTTCACAATATAGCACGCCTTATTATATCTTAATTGTTATATAATGCAGTTTCCTGTCGACATCAAGAGTGATGAAGATAGCAGTTTTGTGCAGCTGCTCTTTTAACTGTGTTTTTATATGCAGTTATGAATGACAGCGACCGCACAAAGAGAAGCGTTCTGGATGATCTGTTCGCTTTTATCAGAAAGAGGTATTTATACAAGAAATCACTTTTTACGATGATCAAGACATGTCCATTATGTCATTTTAAGACTGTATGAACCCGACCTTTCAATCAACACCCTAGACTATCTTTAAATTCCACGGTGATGTTATGGTAGTTTATACGGAGCGCTGCAGTTTTCTCGCTCATATCATGCGAAGCAGGGATGTGGCTCCCACAATCACAGTGTGTTTAAATGTGGTCGAGATGCAGAAACCATGTCCATGTCAGGATACGGCCTTGAGACTGAAGCTTGTGTGCTGTTAAAACTGCTGCGTGCTGTGGAAAATGTCCTCAACACCTGTTAAAACCTTCTCTGATGAATAACTTATGACCTGGGAGAGAAATTTTAGTAGTATGTTGATTTATGCACAAATGATGTGTACGACCAATTCTGCTGCCGGGGAGAAAAGCAACTCTGTAATTAATAAACATAATCTAAAAAATTAACTGTTTATAATTATTTAAATAATTAATTACTTATTATTAAATTATATAACATGCATACATACCCAACATATTCTATATAATATATATATATATACATACATAAAAAATTTTTAATATAATTTTAATATAATTAATAAAAATTACACCTATTATTATTTATTGTTGAATGCATTTGTGTTACGGCAATGCTGCCTGAAGGAGTAACCGGGAAATTAATAATTAAATAATAATAATTAAAATTGTATGAGTCATTCATTCCTTCGATTAATTCAAAACGCTGATTCATTCAAAAATGAACAGGTTTTCTGGTATGCAAAACAAGTACTTTAAAGGAATTCCTTAGCTTATTACTGTTACTGTGGCAGCTTAACCCCGCACATATTTATATTTAGTTATATTGAAAAAAGTTTCAATTCAGTTGATCTTTTTTACCCCGTTTTAACATGGATTTCTATGTTAGCGGCGGCACATAGTATCCGCATTCTGATTGGTCAGATCGCCTGTCAATCAAGCTCTTTGTGAACACTCAATTCTGCTTTTGACATTATAGCTAATATTTGCATTGGCAAAGTTGAGCAAAAACAGACAATATTGTGTTTAAAATGTAACTGTTTTTTGCAAGCACATTTGCACTCGTGCTATTCAGTACAAAATAAGCAACACTCGTGTGATATTGCTCTCACTGCTCGTTTGATATCACTTATCATATGATATAAATACAAGATGACGTACAGGTCTGGGGTCAGGGTCGGTGTGTTAAATGCATTAAAGTATTTTAATTGCGTTATTTTTCATAACTAATTAATTGAGTTAACGTGTTAAACTGACAGCCCTAATATAATATGTGTGTATATATATGTATGTGTGTGTGATACATGCTGTTCAAAAGTTGGATCAGTCGGGATTTTAATGTGAGTCTTTCTGGCTTCATCAGGCGTATTTATTTGATTAAAAGACAGGAAGGTTTAATTATTATCTTTCCTATTATTATACTTTAAAAGGGAAGTCGTGGCCTAATGGTTAGAGAGTCGGACTCGTAACCCAAAGGTTGCAGGTTCGAGTCTCGTACCGGCAGGGATTGTAGGTGGGGGGAGTGAATGTACAGCGCTCTCTTCCACCTTCAATACCACGACTGAGCCCTTGAGCAAGGCACCGAACCCCCAACTGCTCACCGGGCGCCGCAGCAATATGGCTGCCCACTGCTCCAGGTATGTGTGTACGGTGTGTGTGTTGTTCACTGCTGTGTGTGTGAACTTTGGATGGGATAAAGCAGAGCACTAATTCCGAGTATGCACTTGGCCACATGTCACTTCACTAAAATATAATTTATTTCTGTGACGCAGCACTGTTTTCGAATTTGTCTAAGTGCTTAAGCATTATGTCTTATAACAGACAAGTCTTTACTGTCTTTTAATCCATTAAACACATCCTGGTTAAATAAAAAGTATTAATTGCTTTAAAAAAAGACGGCCCCTAAAGACATTGAATAGGAGTGTATGTACAAAAAATTACTATTTGAATAAACTGTTGCGTTTAACTTGTATTTATCAAAGAATCCGGAAAAACAGTATAACCAAAAGGTACACACAAAAAATACTTAAATGTTCCAACAGTTGATTATAAATCAGCATATTAGCATGATTCTGAAAGGATCATGTGACACTGAAAAGATTGGAGTAATGAAAAACTTCTATTTTAATTGGCAATAATATTTCACAAAAATAAAATGTTTTCGTATTTTTTTTTCACACTAAATGCAGCATAGCACTTCGTTTAATTAAAAAGAATTCAAAACTTATGATCCCAAAAGTTGATTGGCACTGTATATATGTATACATATGCATACAAAATAAAATATTATTAAAAGGGGGGTATTTAAAAAAAAATTAATATAGAATTAAAAAAATATATAGACATTATTAGAATATTTGGATATTTCTAGACACAGATGCATGTGTATGACAGTCTGCTGCATAGGGAAAATCAGAAACTCCTAAATACAGACTAAAACAGGAGTGTCTTTGATTTGTAGCGGATACATTCGAACTGCTAAGACACTCAACGCAGCTGTTTGTTTTTGTGCAGGGACGCCAGTGAACAGGATTCCCATCATGGCCAAGCAGGTGCTGGACCTCTACATGCTGTACCAGCTGGTGACAGAGAAGGGGGGGCTGGTGGAGGTCATAAATAAAAAGTTGTGGAGGGAGATCACGAAGGGCCTGAACTTGCCGACCTCCATCACCAGCGCTGCCTTCACTCTCAGAACACAGTATGTACTCACCGACACCTTCACAGGAGAACTTATCTTTACTGTATTCTATAGAATTTAAAGGGATCGTAAAATTCATTTTGAAATTATTTTATAGTGTTTCCAGAATTGCACTCAGATGCTTAGTATGTTTTTTTTTTTTTTTTCCAAAACAGACATGAATTAGATATAAGTGGTTATTTTCTACCCTGAATTAAAAAAGTTTCACTGCATTTTTCGGCCAGCCGCCAAGATTAACTGATAGTGAAGTGTTGAGCATAGCATTAGATTTAGAGCTACTCCGCAGGTGTAGGTTTATTGTTTTAAAGTTTAATCAGTAAAAACGTTTCTATCTTCTTTTTATTCATCTACAGCGATAGTTGGATGTCTTTGTCCATATTAGGGATTTCCTGGAGCGCCATAAGTGCTATTACTTCTGTGATGCACATTTTTAATTCACCGTGAATGCATAAAAGGCTCATATTTCATATGAAGGCATGGATTATTTGATTTTGCATACTCTGAAAAAAAGAAGAAATAAATTACGTCACAGATTTGTATATAATAGTATCAATGTTTTCTGTCTGTTCAAAGGTAAGCTTTTTCTTTAAAATAAAATTACTGATGCTATTATTTTTAATTATAATAGTTATATTAACTTTTTTATTTTAAGAATGAGAGTGTAATTAAAACAGAAATATTTCTTTCTTTCTTTTTTTTCGCAAGAAAATATTGAATAATTTATCATTAGTCATAATAATATGTAAGCACAACATTTTGGTTCAAATCGTGCAACCCTACAAACAAGCAAAACAAACTTGGTGTTCTTTATGCATTTCCCCCCCATTTTTTTAAAGGCATGTAAATGCCAACAAATTTTAACCAGAAAAATCGCAATTAGATTTTTTCCCCCAAAATCGGCAGCACTATTCTGCAATCCCATATTACTTTAATCATATCTAACACAGAGAAAACATGATGTAGATAAGAGAATGTTGAGCAATGTAATGTTTGGCGGAAATGAAGAAATCAAATCACCTATAGACTCGCATTGTGCTTGAATTGACTGCTCCAGTGATTTAATCGTTTTCTGTATATAAAATAATCACAATATAAATAACCAGTGGTTGTCACACAGCTAACAGTTGATGGGTTAGTCACCGGCTTGATTCACTAAGGCATAAACAGCAGTAAACCACTTTACTGAGACAAAGAATGTCTGTGCATGAGCCCTTAAATATTACTGATCACAGGGCATGTGCATGAAATGCAGTTTCAAATTTTTTACATTACATTTCTCAGAATTAGTTTAGTTTGTTTAGTTCTTTCTTTACCTGAAGCAGTATTGGTCTTGCAATCGATGGACAGATGTTTAAGTTTAATTTCGCACCCCTCTGCAGGTATATGAAGTATCTGTATCCTTACGAATGTGAGAAGAGGTGTCTCAGCAACCCCAACGAGCTGCAGGCGGCCATCGACAGCAACCGGCGAGAGGGACGCAGACATAGCTTTGGCAGCTCGCTCTTCACCTACTCACCCAACGGGACACCCACAATGCTCACCTCTCCCAAACTCTCCATGCCACCCATGGGCATCGCCCTGCCCAGCAACGGAGCCACGGTCTCATCCTTACATAAAATTAAGAAAGGTAAAACCTTAATGCAGTGGGTCATGGTTACATAGTGATGGGTAGTAACTGATTACATGTAATCCAGATTACATAATCATATTCCAAAAATAGAGTATTTTTTTAATTAGATTATATTACATTTTAAAATGCTCATAATCAGATTACAGTTACTTTTTTTAATGGATTAGGCTACATCATGATTGCATCTTGTTCAAATAATAGCAGCAATTGTATCAAATTCTTTTTTCTCTTTAAAATGTAAAAAAAATTCGACTTTTGTGTCATACGATTTTGATATTAATGGAAGGCCTGTAAATGTGAATTTGTGTAGTGCTTATGAAATGTGGGGACAAAAGCACAATTAGACAAAGTATGAAACAAATAATTATGCAAGTTATTAAACACTTTTTTTTTTGGTATGAATATGAAATAATTTGTATGAAAAGACCCCTGAGATTTTAAATTCACATTTAAATAATTTGACAACTCGTTTGCATGTTCACAGTTCTCTGATGTCAGATATTGGGCATGCAAGTAAAATAAAATGTTTTTTTTGTGTTCAGTTGTTTTTAGATTTATTTATTTTTTTGCATTTTTATTATTTAATTAATCATTAGCTTTTCATTAACTCGTGAACCCTAAGCAGTTCTTTCGTTAACCCTAGTTTGGGAAACCCTTGTGTAACGTCAAGTTTAATGCATTTCTTGTTGTTGATAACAAAGAATGGAATGTATTTTCTTTCTTTTTTTTATTATCAAAATGGTACACAATAATCTAAAAGTAATCAAAAATCAGAATAGATTAACTAAAACAAGTAATCTAATAGATTACATTATGTATCATGTAATTTGTAATCAGTAACGGATAACAAATTGTAAGTAATCTACCCAGCACCGTGGTTACATCTCTTTAATGATTTATGGTTTGCTTAATATGAGCTGTGTTTTGTCGTTCTCTGTTGTAGAGGATGACGGAGTTCAGGCCCGTCTGCCAGTGTCTCTGGCCACTCATTCACTAGCTGCGGCCCAGGCTGCAGCTGCGCAGGCGGCCACCATCGCACAAGTAGCTGCGCTGGAGCAGCTGCGGGACAAGCTAGAGTCCGGTGAGCCCCCAGAGAAGAAGATTGCACTACCAATGGAGGACCACCAGCGGCTACTGCAGAGAGTCCTTCAGCACAACCTGCTGGCCATGACGGCACAGATCCCCATGAACATCCGCATCAACAACCAAGGTACTGACACCTTAACATTCTGGCCTACTGATGGACCAAATATGGTGATAGTAGGGATATGCAGTCACATTTTAAAACCGACTAGAACAGCATTTTTCAACAGTGATGGTATCGTCCCCCAGTGGAGGTGCTGGAAGCTATTTTGTTGAACAGTGGGGCATTTGTTTAAGGCAAGTGTTTGGTCAAGATTCACAATGAGATGAGCTGAAACATTGTAACTACTTGCAAAAGAACATGGTTTGCAACATTCAAACTCAGTGTTACACTGGACGCTTCAAAGCAAACATTCAAAATCTATTTGTTACGATAATTATCGCAATATAATTTTCCTCAATAACACAATAAGAAGTGTTTGATAAATGTTCGATATAATGTTTATGCACCAGAACTGAAACAAAACAGCGCTACTCATTTAATCCGCGCCACACAGAGCATTTATCCGCTCGGCTCAGTTCAAACAGCAGCGCAGCACGAACTCACTAGAGCAGATGCATTTACACGCTGACCAGTCTTAAGCAGCACTGTGAGATCCAGTGTGAAGCGCTTGAATTTAGTGAAAGACACACTTGATTTAAACTAGTTTAAAGCCAGATGAAACTGAACCTGACAGACAGGAGAATCACTGTGCACAATGATACAGTCCGAAGGCTGTAATCGCCATCATTTACCATGGATTTACCGTAGTAACACTAACTGCACCATGGTATTGTGGCAGCAATGTGGGATATTCATACAGAACATTATTAATGTAGACGTATTTAAGGGGTAATGGAATATAATTACAGTATTTTTTATGATCAAGCTATAGTGTTTGAACCTAGAAACCATGTAGTTAAATTTTTACCATGGTATTAAGGTGCTACATGTGTGGTTTTAACTGTGATTGTCGTGATCTAAATGTATGCTTCTAAATGGTTAATTGTATAAAACTCAAACAGTTAGAGTAATTCAAATAACCAATAAAAAAATTAGTGTGTAGGTTTTTTTTTTTTGTTTTTTTTTTTTTACAATTTTTACAAATGTTACTGTTTTTTGATAATGAGCATAAACTTACACCTGCATCTGCACATTTTAGAATTTTTAGTTTTGGGTGAAAGTTTCTTTTTAAGACGCCTTGAAACTTTAGGCAGGTTCATCTGACTCTACACGCTTAGCCTACATAGAGTTGCCTCTATTTACATTTTTACTGTGGTTTTATCCTTTCCCATAAACACCGACCTGAGAAAAAACACCTTTTTATAAAATGTCTGATGTTTCAGGGAAACCTGCGTGTGGAATATCCAACCTTTGGTTCCTGAGGTCATGAAATGAACTCAGTGTGTTTTCTAGTACAGCGCTGCAAAGCCCCTCTTACATCATCTTTCACTGGTACCAGCTATTTTGTAGGAAAGGGTGTGAAACTACTACCACAGCCAGACTAAATTACTGGCATGTGGTAAGTGTAATTTACAGATCAGTAGTAGTCAGGTGGAGATGTCCGCAAGCTTCTCAAGGGTGAGTCATTGCAGCTCTCATTATCCCACAGTAGTACTCAAGTAGCCTTCTGTTCTTAATAAACACTGTTCTAATGAATGAGAAAACAGGGTGTTTAGAAGTGCTCTGATTAGATCTTATCAGAACTGTATAGTTGCATTGATGTTATTTACTTTAAAGAATGCTGGCATGAGGGGTCTGACTCATTAGGAGACTGGAGGTGTTGACCGCAATGACAAAAAGGCAAGGCGAATAGTTTTGCAGTGTGGGAAACCCCAGCCTCCACACAGCATGACTTCCTTTTCTTGGTTAGAGTTGTTAAGTACTAGAGGTTTCGGCTGGTGTATTTTATCGGAAGATGAATAAGAGACCAAATAAATTCCCCCTGCCACAGCATGTGAACTCTTTTCATTGTTTTTAACTATTGAAATGGCTAAGGCAGCGCCCCCTGCTGGAATGATTCTGTCCACAGATGAGTACTAGTAGCTTTGTGAGCACCATTATTAATCGTTCTCACACTTTGGGCTAGTGGTTTGTACAAACCCCTATCCTATGTATTAATTGTTGGCACCTAAAGGGATAGCTCAGCCAAACAATGAAGATTCTGTCGTCATTTACTCCACTTGTTCCAAATGAGTTTGCTCACATTTGCATTAATATTAGCCCTACAAACTACAATATAATTTACAAGGATTTTTTTTTTATAATGATATTATAATAATGTAATATCATATATAATAATAATGCAATTTTTTAAATAATGATAATTAGAACATATTTTGCCAAGTGTGTTTTTGAGATAGTACCTTGGTTGTTTACAAACATGGTAAAATTGCCAGTAGGTGGCGGCAAGTTCACGTCTTAACGAGTGACTCACTCATTCAAAAGATTCGTTCAAAACTGCTGATTCATTTAGAAAGGAAGCTAGTGACTTTTTTTTTAATGAATGGATCACTGACTCAAAAGATTTGTTCAAAAAGATTTGCTCAGTAACAAAATACTCTGTGTTGATCGGAGACGCACAAATGTTATGTTTTATTTATTTTTGTACATTATTCTAAGTGCTTTATACAGTACAGCTTCACAGAGATACATAGGAAATAGCAGAATCAATTATGGAAACTCAATTGTGAAGACAGTAAAGCAGCTCTGTAAGACAATAGTGTCGTCATTTAGCTCAAGTCAGTTCAGAATTGTATTTGAATTGTGATCATCGTGATCACAGAGCATAATCGTCTGTATTTGCCTGCAGGTTATTTATCCTGAAAACACTTCGTTTTTATTTGCCATTTGCATCGTCTTGTATTGGTAACAAGCTTTCATGGATGTAGTTGCCAGATTTCAAGAGTTTAAATCCCCCAATCAAAGTTTTTTTTCATAAATCAGTACATTTTGTACCCAGTGGTTTATTTAGGGTATGTTTTCTTAGAGTAACCATTTTCACTAATTTACATTAGTATAGATTTTTACACAGAGACGACGGTATCATTTTCAAAATCTTGCACTTTGAAACCTCTTTTCAAAAGTTAGCATGTTCAGGCATTTTAAATAAATGTCCAAATGCATCAAAAGTTTTCTGTTTTTAGTAAATATAAATGATGTTGTGTAAACAACTCCTTAATCTCCCAACCTGGCAACCACGAGTACGTGCTCTCTCTTCATTATGGGAAAAGCATTGATGCACTGAAAACACGGACAAACATGTAAATTGGAGTTTAGCGATCTCTATTGAAATAAAAGCGTAATACAGCCATAATATGTTCTCCTCTTGATTTGTACTTAAGTGAAATGCAATAAATCTGATGATATGTTAAAAAAAGTAAAATGACAAAAAACTGTTTTAATTTTTTGCAAATTAATTAACTGTTTAACCGTTATAGTACAGCCTCATTAACCAGGTGGTTTTAATGTTGTGAAGTGAATAACACCTCATGCTACTCTTTGAGAAGAGGTGTGCAATTACTTTTCCAAAGTGTGGGGAGGAAAGAAAAAAAAGACAATCTTTTCTTTCTTTTTTTTCCTCTCTCTATCAGAAAGCAGGCAGGACTCCGCCATGAACCTGAACACCAATGGCCTAAACAGCATCAGCATGTCGTTGGAGCTCAACGGAGTCGTCTACACCGGTGAGGAGCCGACAGATTCTTTCTGTTAAGTTCCCCTCGTTTCAATTGTGACTAATCGTCCTGTTTTCTCACAATAGGTGTTCTCTTCGCCCAGGCTGCGGCGCCGACCTCATCTAACAAATCTTCTGCAGGCAACAGCGGGCCTCAATCAATTCACCACACACCTACCTCATCCTCCTCCAACAATCAATCGCCTTAGCACCTCACACTCTTCCTCGGTGCAAAACCAAAGCCAAAAAACCTCAGTTACTACACAAGATATGCCAAAAAAACAGTGCAGGAATAACTGAATCGTTCTCAACTTGAAGTACACTAGCTCAGGTCTTTTATTTACACTCTCCTTTGTTCAGGAGTCAAAGAAAATCTAAAATAACAACAAGAGTTTATTATAAAGATAATGATGTATATGCAAAACCTGTGAATAATTTATTTCTCTTTCTGTGAGCACACTGTCTGGCGTTAACAAGGCAGTAGGATTCTGCTTTTTAGGGTTTTATAGTCTCTGTCTGACAAAAGCTTTTCGTCTAAACCATAACAATAGTATTATTGTTATAACGTGTGATGCAAACAGCTTAAGGGTCTGAACTAGTAATATATTGTAGATTTTATTTTCTCTGTGTATGTATCTGCAGTGCCTTGTGAAGGTTTTCCCTTAGCACAGTTTGAAAGTGCTGTTGACAGACCAACGTCTTCAGCACGAACACAATACAAAGTGCGATATTGTCAGAAGTTGCTTTTGTGAGTATTCAACCGTTTGGTTTCCTAACTCAGAGCTTCATATCACAGTCAGTGAAGATTCAGGATAGTTCAGCCAAAAAATCAAAACAGCCTCAAGTTGTTTCAGACCTGTATGAACAGAAGATCAACATCTTCTTTTGTTTCCAACAGAAGAAATGAATACAAGTTTGGAGGGTGAGTAAATGACAGAATGTTCATTTTTGGGTGAGCTGATTCACACATTCATTTGTAGCCTGTTTGCATCTTCACGACTGCTGGCAAACTCTGGAGGTCACGTTCTCCATGAGCCTCGCAAAAGTTGCTGAGGTATTGCCGAGTCCGTATGTTCCTGGACCTGCCAAGACCCACAAACGTATTTTGGCCAATAGTTGCTCTAAAATACAAGTGGAAAGAGATCAGCAGTTTGGCTGAAAATAATTGCAGTTTGACTCCAAGCATGACAGTGTAATAGGTTCATTTTAAGATCTGAATACTACACTAACTGGAGATCTTTAGTTTGCCGTTTTAGCTTAATCGAATGCAGTTTTGAGGGGTCCAACGATGCAGCCGTTTCTGGTTATGTACAGCGCAAATAAGAGGAAATTCTAATTACAATGGCATGTTTCAAAAGTGTCTTGAGAAAAATGAAATATTCTCTTCTGAAGGGATTTGAAGGATGTGGCTTCGTGTGCTTAACAGCTCAAACCCTTCGAGGTTGTTTTAAATCAGGGGTGCCCAAACTCGGTCCTGGAGGGCCGGTGTCCTGCAGAGTTTAGCTCCAACTTGCCTCAACACACCTGCCTTCAAGTTTCTAGTATGCCTAGTAAGAGCTTGATTAGCTGGTTCAGGTCTGTTTAATTGGGGGTTGGAGCTAAACTCTTCAGGACACCGAGTTTGGGCACCCCCGTTTTAAATCATCTCATCAACTCTTGTCTTTTATCAACTCAAAGTCAGTCTTTTATCAACATGTAGCTACAGTTTATGAATTATGTCAAGCTCCGCTAGCATTACACTGTATGCAAGGTGAAAATGCCCACTTGTTGGGCATCGAGAGGTGAAATGTTCGCTCATAAGAAGTCGAATCATTATTTGGAGTTTGATTGGCGAGAGATGCTCCAGGCTTTATGGAAATGGGGTTTCCTTAAACTGAAAGCCTTATTTTGATCTTGCAGGTACAACTTGAGCAGCTTGAAGGTAAATTCCTCGGGCCCTCATTTGGGATCAAGCTTGCAGCCTTTGCTTTCGCAGCCGAGACCCTTAACCGTCACACTGTTAATGCATATAACTCTTTGTTATTCAGTTGCTGTACAGAAAACAGTGTAGAAAATCTTACCGTTTCTGTCTGTATTGTACAATATTGTCGTTTTTTCCTGTTTAGAAAAGGACACCTCATTTTAACACACTTCAAAGTCATTACTGCCAAAATCTCTACCTCAAAAACTCATTTATCAGCTATGATCTGTTTGCAAGCTTTGCCAGTTCATCACTTTTCACATGGATCTACCGGCTGTGAGGAAGAACAGGGCATATATATATCCACTTTTACTCGTGATATCCAGCCCCTTTTTGCTTGAAACTGTAAAAACGGCACGTTTTTCTTCAATGCACATCTGTTCTCGTTTCATCTGCAAGCCCGCCTTTTACAATCAAATCCCTCAACTTTTAAGTGACCCATTGATGTATAACCGTAGATCTTTATTGTAATGACCTTACCCTAGTGTGTTTTGTTTTGTTTTTCTTGGAAACGATACTGTTACCACACAGAGTAAGACGGATACACATAACACCCATTTCAAGCTGATGGTATCCAGGTCTGTTTTTACTCTGCTGTATGCCTTAACGTATGCAAATTTGAATATAGCATGCTAATGTAGTCAACTTTATTGCAAGGACAACCAAATTGCTGTACAACAAACCTTCGCTGTTATTGCAGGATGCCTTATTCTTTGATAATTCGGTTTGCTTTTGTCTGTGCAGATCTTTACGTTACACTAAAATCAAGTCATTCACTTCCATTTCTTAGACAGCTGTGAAGTTTAGGTTTTACGTTACAAGGCATTTGTCGTCTTCTCAGGAAATACACTTCTACCTCTAGTTTCACAGATATGTTCAGCTTAGTGCTGCGGCCACAGTGCATGTAACATTTATTTTACCCTTTTATAATGGTAATGCTAAATGTTTCCACATTGGCAAGTATATGATTTGTTTTCTAAATATCCCTTTCTTTTCTGAATGCTTTTGAGTTTTGGCTTGCTTAGGTTGAATCTGAAATTGCTCCGAGACCAGGTTTTGGTGCTTTGTGTATCACTGCGCACCAATTCCACTTTTTAAAATGTTTGATTTGCGTAGTGACAACCTCTTGACTGCTTCTATTAGGGGTGAAGGACAAAGACAATCCTAACCTATTTATTCTAATCTCTGTTTGTGTGGATGATTAACTTTTATTTTGAAAATAAATATATCGATATGTAACTGGGGGGTGGATATGGGATCCACAGAATGTCACATAAGTGCTGTTATGGCCAGATTATTATGGATTGAAAATATAATCTATATTTTGGGAAATCGTCACACCACAACTGTACCTCTCTCAGTGTGAATGCTGATAAGCCAGATATTGACAAAAAAACACCTCAACATGCGTTCAAAAACAAATGTAGTTCTAGTAGATGAACTTGAATTTGTCTTTTTTTAACCAAAGTTATTTGCATTTTTTTATATGTTGTAATGTAAAGGTAATTCCGGAGCTCCAGTTTGGGTGTGTCTGTTTTCTGTTGCGTTCAGTACGTTATTGCCTTGTTTAAAAAAAAGAAAGAAAAAGTCAATGCTGATGAGTTTTGTTGTTTCAGAGTTTGCGAAATGTACTCTTGCCGTTTACATTTTATAATTGTCAAGCATCAGATTTTTCAGTGTTTGGTTTTTCAAAAATGAAAATCTTCAGCTGTAAACAGACACCGAATACAATAAAGTGTAATTCTGACAAAATGTTAGTGGTTCTTGATTCATTACAGTTTAAGATTTGAGTAAAACCCTGTATATTGTAGAAACATGTTCACACAATACTTTCCCACAGTACATAAAAAGTGTTTTTTTGAGACTAGAACTTTTAGAGGAGGTGCAGGAGGCGTTTTTTGTTATTATTAAATCTAAATGACATTGATATATTAAAATGCAGTTTCTTTTTGTTTTGTAACCATATACACTTATATGCACGATTTTATTTTTTTAATTATAGCAAATGTAACACCCCACAGAACTTTTTTTTTGTCATAATTGTAAACTTCATGAAATATCATTTAACAAATCCCTTAGTATATGTAAATGAGCATGAATTTGGCCCTATTTATTATTGACTGTTTAGTGATGAAGAGTTTTTTTTAATCCTAGTATTATTTTTGCTTAAAGTTATTGCAGAAGGTCAAAATTGTTAAATCATGTAAGTACCTGTACTTATCTAGGATTGTTCACTGAAAAATTAAGTCAAATATAGTCTATATTCCAAATTCTATTGAGAAAGTTGAGCATTTAATGTGGTAATGATGGCGGCCTGACTGATTCATCTCTACCAAGTTGTCCAACTGAAAACGTTATTGCAAAGAGGGCAAATAGATCCAGTTTCTGGACATTTCTCAGTGCTGTCAGAACCTAGCTGACACTTGTTTTAGCCTATTAAAAACATTCCACTGAAAATTAGAATATCATACAATTAGTACAGCATTACAATTAATAGAGCAATTGTTTGTCGCCCTAATTTTACATTAATAAATGACGTTTTTCTGCTATTAAACGATGTTTTGCCCTTATTGGTGTTTTAATAACTCTGTAAACAAAATGTGGCTTCCGCATCACGTTGCGCCATTGTTTTTTTGAAGCTCCGCCCACCGCATCGAGCGTGTGTTCTGATTGGCTAACGCTCGATTGAGTTTTTTTTCATCAGTTTGGTTTAAACCTAAACTGAGGTAACATCAAGTCCGTCTGGAAACAGCGAGAGAAATCTAATGGACCACATTCATGGAGATAAACGCGACGCTTGAACATTATTCCTGAGAGTTTAAAGTCGTGAAGACGTGTTTTAATCGGGGCTCCAGCAAAATGAGACTTCGCTCGAGAAATATTTTAAACGAAAACCCGACGACACCGTGCCGCCGCCGTCGAGCCGCTCCGGAGACACCGGGACCGCAGACCCCGCTGCTCCAGACCCAGGTCAGTCTTTCTGTCTTGAACACGACATATGAAAAGCTAACAGTGTGTGTGTGGTGTGTAGTGTGGGGTGTGTGTGTGGGGTGTGGAGGGTGTGGGTGTGTGTGTGTGTGTGTGTGTGTGTGTGTGTGTGTGTGTGTGTGTGTTTCGATATTTGAAATGAGCTGCACAGGCCTGGTTAGCATGATGCTAACCGATTTAAAGCAAGAGATCCGGTGAGCGGAATTAAACAACGTTGCTATATTATTTTTAATTAAAATATCACAAATCACCATTAAAAAACATGTTATTGTTCATATAAATAATACTAATTTGTGTATTTCTGGTGAGTGTCGCAGTGCTGCCTCAGCTGTTTATGGGCGGGGCGAATTCTCAGTGTAGCCAATAAGACTTTAGTATTTTTGAATGGCATTTGAGAAGTTGTATCTCGGCCAATCAGCGTCTCTGTGTATTGTCGCTGATGGGGCACATGTATCTTGTAGTTACTGTTGTTTTTAAAACGCAAAGTAAATTGATAAATTATTTTCTTTGTAAGATATTCGAAGGTAGGCGTTTCTAATCGCACATTTTTTATGTCAAAAATACATTTCTTAATGACAGGTTTATTAACTGCCTGGTTTGTTCGCCCTTAAGGATGAAGTTATAGTTCTTCAAGACCGCTTGACTCTGGACCCTGATGATGTCCCAACAGTAGCCAAACGTCCACGAAGGATGAGAAAAGCTTCAACTGTTGACAATAAAGGTACATCACTGAATTTGACAAATGTTATTTAAGAGTCTACTAATGATGATACGGTGTTTAAAAAATATCATGCTCACCTTTGTATTTTTAGAGTCAGATTTCAAGACCCCAGTCCGTCACCTCCGGGAAAGGCATTCGTCATTGAATCCTGCTGCTCGAAGCCTCTACTCTCCTTCAGTGCACTTTCTCACACCCCCACGAGACCGTCAGTGCATTTAAACAATTCTGATCATTTATTCCACTTGAAATAATTTTAAGTTTTTGCCAACATATTAGCATGGAGCCCAGTACATGACACATACAAGAATTTTTTTAAAATAAATTTAAGTTAAATAATAGTCACGTTGTACTAATTTGTTCCTCGTTGTAATTTTGTTAATTCAGGAATATGTACATTAGCTGTGTCCGTTACATTTATAGCTAAATTTAGGCAGATACAGTTAAACTTAAAATACAGACATTTTTATTAGTTTAGGTTAGGTTTAAAAAAAAATTATTTGAAGTAAAAATTTTTATGGTTTCAGTTTTTTTAGCCATAATATCCCTGCCAGTTAAAAAAAATCTATAATTAACTCCAGTTCAAAACACAAATTGTTCCCACACTACAAATATCTTAAAAGCTTTAAAAGTGACATGTACTACATGTAAACCAGATTTGCATAAACCTAAACTCAAAGAATCACTTTTATGTTACATTTTCTCTGCTCTTCCCTACAGTACAAATCCATTTGAAGTGTCTGACCTTTATTATGAAACATTTTGTCTGTACTCTATGGTTTTAAATTAGATTTGGCACAGACCTTTAGACTGTTCTGAATCTGTGTGCTGTATTTTTCCTAGTTAATCTGACTTATATAATTCCTGGATCAGACTTCCAAACAGAGTTCCTTTGAGGGGGTGATAACTTTTATACGCCAACCCCCCTGTCTTATTGCTATCATGTTTTTGCATCTACTTGATAGGATTTGCTAGTGATGTATTAGCAACATGCTCTGACTGATTTGTCATCTGGTTTTGGGTTGTTGTAACAGTCGTTGTTTATTTTAATAGGAGAGCAGCCAAACACAAGTCCCATGTTCAGCCCTGAACACTGTGTATTTGGCTACAGTGCTGCCAGCCCTCTTTCAGAGGATGAAGAGAATGAAGAAGTGTTCAGCCCGTGAGTCTCTTTTACAAAGGATTTCATTTTGTGCACTTCAGACTGATTGAGAAGGTTTAATTTTAAATGTCCCCCCCCCCCCTCAGTTTTACGTTTATTAAGAACATTCCGAATCGTTCACAACAGTCCAGGCCTGTCTCAGCAGTGCGGGACATTCCGCCAAAGACGAGGAGCACACCTGCTGCTACCCTGGTGCTTGATTTGGTAAGTTATCTTCCTAATAGCCTGCTCATTTCAACATTTTGGTCAGAATGTGACTGAACTGATTGAATTTGCATGCAGTGTGGTGACTGGAAACGAATGGCAGGGCCATTAAATCAGATGGGCCGTTAATGCTCCCCCACTGAGAGATGCTTTAACAATCATGTTCTGTTCTCATTGATTGGACTGAGGTTTAGAGGCGACTGGTTTGTGATTCTTTGTATTTTATTTTTGTACGATTCTAGGATGAAACCCTCGTGTTCAGTTCACTCAATGTGATTCATGATGCAGAATACACCTTCAATACCCGCTTTCAAGATCACAAGTACAAGGTTGGTAAAACTATTAGTTAATGTTCAAAATTAAACATGCTGAATAAAAGTGCTCACCTTCAGGCCATCCAAGATGTAGTGAGTTTGTTTCTTCATCAGATTTGGAGAAATGTAGCATTGCATCAGTGTCTCAGCAATGGATGCTCTGCAGTGAATGGGTGCCGTCAGAATGAGAGTCCGAACAGCTGATAAAAACATCACAATAATCCACACCACTCTAGTCCATCAGTTAACATCTTGAGAAGACAAAAGCTGTGTGTTTTTGTAAGAAACAAATCCATCATTAAGGCGTTTTAACGTTAAACCGTCACTTCTTGCCAAAATATGATTCCATTATCCCCTGTTGTCCTTCCACATCAGAATTTGTTTTGACTGTTAGACTTGTATATGGTGAATATTTCTCACCTAATTCAGACGAGACCTTTTCACTGGAGGAAGTTATGGATAGAGGACTCGTATTTTATAGCCAGAAGCAATGGTTTGAAGTTAAAAACATCTTTATGATGAATTTGTTTCTTACAAACAAGCAGCTTTTGGCTTCACAAGATGTCGTTAACTGATGAACTGGAGTGGTGTGGATTACTTGTGGATTATTGTGATGTTTTTATGAGCTCATTCTGACGGCACCCATTCACTGCAGAGGATCCACTGGTGATCAAGTGAATTTCTCTAAATCAGTTCCTATGAAGAAACAAACTCATCTACATCTTGGATAGCCTGAGGGGGAATAAACTAAGCACATTTTTATTTTTGTATGAACCATACCTTTTAGCTTCTCATACATGCATTTGTTGGAATAGCGGTTAACATCCTGCAACTGTCATGGAAAAGTCTTGCAATTGTGTTGATCCTGTGATTCATCAGACATCTTTTCACAGGTTTACGTGAGCCTCAGACCACATGTCAAAGAGTTTCTACAAGCCATGACCAAACATTTCGAGGTAAACATTGTGAATATTACACTAAAACAAAGATGAATATTTGATGTGCTACACTTTTTTTTTTTTTTTTGTTGATTAGACGTTTGCATGCCATCAATGCAACCAATAAGATTTGTGCTTTTGGTTACATGCCTAGAGCTACTTTTGTTATATAAAACATATAAAATGGTGTTATTTAATAAACACAACATCAAATACAGAACTCTGAATGGCTGTTTGGAAGATAATGTAAATGTGGCTTAATTTCTTCTCCATGACAATCGGTTGTCAGAAAGGCGTTTCTGCTTCTCCGTAAGTGCCACCTATTGTTAGAAAGTGACTTTTGCATTTTCATTCGGTGCGTCTACTGTTTTTTTTTTTTTTTACACTTTGGTCTGAACGGACAAAATAGTATGCAAAATCGTGATCTAATTTTTGTGCTGAACATTTGTGTTGGTGTGAACAAGCCTTAAATGTTGCCAGTGAATTAATGTATTAATATACCCATTCTGTTTTCTTTTCTGTTCCAGATGTTTGTTTACACCTCTGCAAAAAAGGAATACGCAGAGAAGATTGTAGATATATTGGACCCTAATAAAAAGCTCTTTAGGTGAGAGACATGTTGAATCCCATATACCCTAAATTGTCAGGAAAATGCTTCTCAGCTGATCATCAGCAAACCTGCTTCATAATGCTCACATTTTCATTGACCTGAGAGCCAAATGATGGTCCAACTGACTACAACGTTACGTCATCTGATCACATCTTTCAGCGTCATTATAGTTAACTAAGACTGAAAGTAAAATGAAAACCATTAAAAAACTTTTATATAGAATTAATAATCATTTAGTTCAGCTGGAAAATGTATGCTTACAATTCTAAACTGAAAACCTCTGCTCTCCTCTAGAGTAATGACCGTATCCCAAATATCAAAACTCAAAATGTAATTTCCATACCTAAAATACATGTTTTATATATATACATTCATTTATCATAAACACAGCTCAAAGGCTTCCTACCAGTAGCCCTCCTTCTCAAAACTTATCATTTAGCACAGTTTTATCATGGGTAGAATGCAGAATATTTCAATGCAAGCATTTCAGTAAAATGTAATTTATGCAATATTTCAAACATTTAACCCAGAGAGAAAAATCAACCCGCGGCAACAGTTTAAAAATAACCCGATTGCGTGGGGGAAAATGCGGACTTAGCAACCCGACATCCAACATGAGCCAAGAGTTAGGAGAGATGACTGAGACCATGCTGGAGGATTTGCTGCTCAACAGATCCTTTCAAAAGTGGAAGTGAACAGCGTTCAATACCACGCACAATGATAGCGACTCCCTGATGCGTTAAAATTATATACAGTATTAGAATGTTTGAGGGTGCAGGTGGGATTGGAACACAAACATTATGGCAGTGGGGCGGGATTAAGAAAACAGTTCCTGCACAGAGCTGACAAGGCACCAGCTCTCATTTTAATTTAGTGTAACTAAAATGTGCTAAAATGAGGCTGTTTAAGCTCCCAATAATAAGGACTTATTAGAAGCTATTCTTTTTTTTGTTGTTTACAGGTTACAAACTTTCCTTTGATGAAAGTATGAATATGTAATGATGTGGCTTTCTTTGTTTTAAAGGCATCGTTTGTATCAGGACGATTGTGCCTGTGTGCTTGGACACTACATTAAAGACTTAACCATTCTGGAGAGAGACCTGTCGAAGACGGTCATCCTGGACAATGCCCCACACACCTTCCCATATCACGTACACTTGTCTTTACCTTTCTATGTAAATGGATTCGTTAAAGGGGTCATATGACGTTGCTAAAAATAACATTATTTTGTGTATTTAGTGTAATGCAATGTTTATGCGGTTTAAGGTTCAAAAAACACATTATTTTCCACATACTGTACATTATTGTTTCTCCCCTATGCCCCACCTTTCTGAAACACGTCGATTTTTACGAAGCTCATCGTTCTGAAAAGCGAGGTGTGCTGTGATTGGCCAGCTATCCAGTGCATTGTGATTGGTCGAATACCTCAAGCGTGTGACCGAAATGTTACGCCCCTTACCATACTGTGATGCCGTGTCCCGGCGCGAGGAGACAAAACCAATAAAACCCATTATAAACGAGGCATTTGTTGCATCCAGTGGGGACATAATTACGGATTATAATGACTTCTACTGTCTTTTTACGCATTGCGTTGCGTATCACGCCTTGTAAACATAAAACCATGTCTGCATTTGTGATCGGAGAAATGACAAACAACAAGCGCTACTCTACACTGCCCAAAACTCGCGTTTGAATCGTCAGTGGCAAATTCTTTAAATATGAAAACGTACTTACAGACTGTGAGTCAGAAGCGCCAGACTGTCCTTGCAAAGTTGGAACTGCCCCACTTTATAGAAACAGCCTTTGAGCACAGACACATTGTAGGCTACTCTGCAGGTTCAGGAAACAGTCCTCCGTAAAATGTGCTGCACACATCTGAATATTTGGGTTGAACTGTTCTGGAACAGTGTTGTAACTAAATCATTGATTTCTAGTTGTGTCCTCTTTTGGAAGGCCAAACAAAGTAGTTTCGCTTTCACAACGAAGCACATAGCGTCTTTGCGACATGGTGGCGGCAACAACAATACTACAGCGAGAATCAAAGTTACGCCTTTTTTCTTTGCATGAACATTTGGGCGGCGTTATGCAAATCTTCCCACATAGTGACGTAGACATGTGGGGGCGTGTTTAAACGAGGCATTTTAGGGGGGCGTGGCAGAGTCTTAACTTTTTAAAGAATATCTCTTTGGGTTTGAGGCTTTAGTCTTTGCAACTTCAGGGATCTTATCTATTCACAATCAGCTTGTAACACTCCAAAGAGAAAGGAAAACTTGAAATTGCATCATACGACCCCTTTAAACATCAGGTCTAACCAGTATATAAGTGCCATGTTCTTATTGGATCTGTGTTTGTTCTTTCTAGCTGATGAATATGATTCCCATAAAAAGCTGGATTGGAAATCAAGAGGACAGTGAGCTGCAAAAGCTCATTCCGTACATGGAGAAACTAGTGCGTGCGGTGAGTGTTTTTAGCCATTAACATCTATGCAATTATTTTTTACATTTTATATTATGATTATATAGCGTAAAAGATACTACTACTATTATTATTAGTAGTAGTAGTATTAAATTAACTCCATATTCTACCAAGTTCAAAACGGATATTTAGTGAAACTAATAATGTAACTACTAAATCTATCGTTCCTAAACAATAAATAATGATTTAAGAGTTAAATATGGGGAAATTACCCGTATATAGAGAGAATTTTAAAAATTAAAACAAGTACTTCGAACTGTGTGAGTATTATATATTGAAGTGCCCCTATTATGGGTAATGAAAGGTTCATATTTTGGTTTTGGGAGTCCCCAACAACAGGTTGGCATGCATGCAAGGTCATAATACCCTTTCAGTGTCTTATAATATGCATTTATTTTTACCTTACTTGCTCAACGACTCCCAAACGATTCGCTCAACGATTCATTTTTCCAAACCCCTCCTTTGCGTGACGCTAATATGCGGTGATTGATCCAATTGGTCTCATTTTCATTTCACCATGCCTGTAATGCCTGATAAAGCAGAGTTTGAGAGCGCAGTGCTGCTGTGTGTACAGCGTTACCGGGGAAACAGCTATTTCACCGCTCCAAAAGCGGCACCTAGTGGCAAAGAATGAATTTGCATTTTCATGCAGACCAACGTGAAAAGACCAGCAAGTGGGCTGGCAATATGCTAATGTTTTATGTTGACTTCAACATGAAACAGCTTGGGATTCGTTTTAAAAACGACTCGTTTCAATGACTCAGAGTCGACTCTTTCTTTTGAGAGACAATAACTTTATACACGGTGCACTTTCAAATGTAAAACTTTGCAGGAAGTTTTCATTCACTTAGAGCTGTTACACACTGCATGAAAGGTGATTTTAAAAAAAAATCCATAATAGGGGCACTTTTTAAATTACAAGTAGTCATTTTTAGTAATGGTTAACTTGTTTTTTTTTTTGTGTGTGTGTTTCTAGGATGACATCAGAAATGTTTTAAAGAAGAGAACCGATCACTTCCACAGGCTGCTTTCTGAAGACTAATCCCTGTATTAAATGTAAATAAATGTAAAGCCATGCTTGTAAATGCCAGTGAAATTCCTATGCTCCATACTGCATACAAGGCCAAACGTGTAGTATGATTTTATATTAGAGAATAGTCTTAACAGTTCACCTGTAATCATCCTGGTCAGCTGGAGTTCTGACCCTTCTTGAAGAATAGGACTGGATTCTTTCCTTTAATTTATTGATAAACCTTGAGTTATTTGTACAGGTTTGTGCCATTGGAAGAATGCTTTCACACTTTAATCTGTTAAAATTCATTTCAATATGTATTCTACTCAGAATTCTATTTCTAAAGGATGCTTAGGCCAGTTTTCAGTAACCAATAAAGTAAGAAGAAAAAAAACATTTGCGTTTCTGAAAAACTTCTGAATCTGAAAAACAGACATGGATAACACTTTTTAAGTTGTTTGGTTTGCTAAGAAAAGGTGTGCTATCACTTTTAAGAAAGTCTTAAAGTCATGCCATTGAATGTTGCATATCTACCACAAAATTTTACTTTTCTAGTACAAATATCTAAACATTCCTAAATGAAGATATATTTACTTGAGATGCAAATTGTAAATTCTGGCAATGTTCACTTAAAAACAGGCGTTTAAGCTCCGATCAATGAGGCTTACAGCCAATCAGTTCCAAAACAAAATCCAAAGCCTGTGCTAATTCTGAAAGAAAACAAGCTGACAGAAAGATTGAATCCAAGAGCGTAATGAGAGATTTACAATCATTTTTTTGTAGGCTGGTCGGAAACACCAAATTAGGTAAAGGGTTTTCAGCACCGCACAAAGGTTAAATCTGTTCAAACTTAGTTAAATTGGTGTACTGATTCACTTTAGTTAAATCACATCCCAGGCTAAACTAAATTAAAATGGGGAACAAATTAGTACAACTATGGGGGGGGGGGGGGGGGTGAGGGGGGGGGCCAATTTAACTAAAATGAAGGAAAGAATTGAATGGGTTGTGGGAATTATTATTTTTAATTTGTGAACACTGTATCTAGTTAATTACCTTTAGTACCATTTGAAAGGGTTCTGCCCTAATGACAGCTGTGTATGGCAACATATATCTGTTCTCAAACCCACAATCTCAGCAATGATTACGGTATAGCAGCCATAATTACTTTCAAGCCGATGAACCTGTAATTTACTGAATGCAGACTGATGTTAAAATTGTTCTTTGAAAAGAATAGTTTAATATGGACCAGCTTTCAGCTCTTCAAAATAAATACAATAAAATGAGACATAAGCCTATGCTGACAACTTTATCAATGAATAGACATTTCTGTTGCAGTTTTAGTGTAATTATAGAATTTAGTTACAAAAATAATTATATATAAAAAGAAAAATGAAAGTAGAAAAGTAATTTTTGTGGGTTTATAACAAACCATTCGCCACTAATTATATTGATCATAGGGTGTTGGGGGTAACGCATTACAAGTAACACGAGTTACGCCATCAGATTACTTTTTTAAAGTAACTAGTAAAGTATCGCATTTTTAATTTACAAGAGAATATCTGAGTTACTTTTTCAAATAATTGAAAATTTTTTTTCAATTTATTGACCGACAGCTCTCCTGTCCCCATGATGAGAGACATCAGAAGATGTTACTGTAGTTCTAAAATAAATATGAATATGCATTAATTCATCTCACTCACAAAAAAAACGGATTCCCTCCAAAATGAATAAAAATAATGCAACTCTGAATATGACGCAAACCTGCAATAATTATATGTTAAATAACACAAATATCCTTTATTTAATCCTATTTTATTAACCAATGTCTTTGCTTCTGAGCTTCGATGATCCAGTTCAACCGTACTAATAAGCACAAATTACTCTAGACAAACATTTGTGTCTTTATTTATTGCTGAAGTGTGTTGAAATTTCTTCTTCTGCGTTCTAATTGCCTTTTTCAACAACGGACGTAAATTTACTTTCCGTTCGGCCTGAGGTTTATTCATTTCACTTTTGGTTTGAAAGGCTTTTATATTTGCCAAAAAAATAACTTTTTATTTTAACAAACAAACAAGCAAGCCCTGTCCACACTTAAAAAGTAACGCAAAAGTAACGCAAAAGTAACGTAACAAATTACTTTCCACAAAAAGTAACTAAGTACCGTAATTAGTTACTTTTTTATGGAGTAACGCAATATTGTAACGCATTACTTTTAAAAGTAACTTTCCCCAACACTGCTTAATGATACGTTTTAGGTTAATCTGACGAATACATTTTATTAAAGTAAAACTTCTTATGTAATGTGAATAGCGTAAATGCAAGCGCTCTATTTTTGCATTGGATTTTGTTTAAATATTTTTGAGCGCGGAGGAGTCGCTGCGCCACCGGAAGTAGACGGTAGGCAAACATGGCGGCGTTGATGGGTGAGTAAACGAGCTTGATCCTAGGCGATTTAAAATCTCTGCATGGCGCATTATATATATATATATATATATGTGGGATGCATTAGATGTAACTAAACTACATCGCCTCTTCAGTTGTTGAAGGAATTAGTTCGTGCTGTGAAGGACTTTGCTCGCTGACGTTGTTACTCAACACTCGCCGCTAGATGCTAACAACTCGCATTATTTACAGAATAAAGTTGTGCAAAAATATGTTTTATTATGTATACCTTTCAAAGTCAAAAAGCCACTCAGACAGGCGATGCTGCATTGAGGTTTTGTCAATCAGTGTCACAAAGTTGATACCTAATGCTTTAATAAACCCTTAATAACGCAGAAGTTTCAAGAATTAATTGAGTGGATTATTTATTGCCGTTTTTAAAAATGTCTAATCAACCACATGCTGAGCATTGATTTAAGCACAGTAATTATTGTAATGTTTGTAATAGCTATGTTTGCGTTTATTAGTATTTTTTTCTTTTTTTTTTTTTTTTTTTTTTTTATCCACTTTTTGACCGTAGAGTTTATATTTTGAGATTGAAACACTACTACACAGACATTTATGGTAATGTGTGTGTGTATGTAGTATATATATATATATATATATACACACCCATAACTTTCTAATCAACGCATGTTATTTCAGTTCCCCGTCTTCCCGCCCTTGGCTCCTTTAATCTAAGGTAAATTTTGAATTAGTTTTAAGAATTTTATTTATTTATTTAATTATTAGTGTATTTTTTTCCTTATATTTTGTAAAATGTCGTTATTCATTTTTTTAAAACTTGATATTGTGTTTGTAATGTAGGGCCATTTCATCGTTTTCTGCTCATAAGAAGGTTCCTTTGACAGACAGAAAGGATGAAAACACCTCAAGGTGCGAAGTTGATGTTTTTTTATGGTTGTATGTTATAAAATAACTCTTATGATGAGTAGTAATTATTAACTGAGCATACCCTTCTTTCCAGTCTGGTCCCGTTCAGAGAGAAAAGCACAGCTCTGGCCCCAAAACCAGCTTCAGCGGTCAGCAGCAAGGGTGAATACATCATCACCAAGCTGGACGATCTGGTCAACTGGGCACGCAGAGTACGTCACTCTTTACATGTTTCGTAAAGACATCAAATACACTGTCATTCAAAAGTTTGGCGTCAGTAGATGTTTTTCCAATGTTTTTAAAAAGACGTCTCTTCTGCTCACCAAGGTTGCATTTATGTGATCAAAAATAGTCTAAAAATTGCTAAATATTATTGTAATTTAAAATAACTCTTTTGTATTCGAAATGCTAATTTTAAAGTGTAGATTTCATTCACTGACTGCAATCAAAGCTGAATTTTCAGCATCATTACTCCAGTCTTCAGTGTCACATGATCTTCAGAAATCATTCTAATATTCTGATTTGCTGCTCAAGTTACATTTCTGATTATTATCAATGTTAAAAAAAGTTGTGGCTAGCCCCCCTTCATATTTTAGTGGAAACCACAATACTTTTTCAACATTATAAGAATTCAAAAGAACAACATTTATTCCAAATAGAAATCTTTTGTAACGTTATGTCTTTACCGTCACTTTTGAACAATGTAATGCATCCTTGCTAAATAAAACTGTTCATTTCTGTAAAAAGGGTCAGTATGATAGACTTTTTAAAGCATCATTATTTGGTGTAACAGAATATTTTGACATGCTTTAATGTTAAAAAAAAATATTTTTCAAATACTGTACATTATTTGTAGGTCCTCTATGCCCCGCCTCTCCTACAAACACTTTGTTTTCATACAAAGTCCCTCATTCCGACAGTACGCAGTTCTGCTCTGATTGGCCGCCCTGCCACCCAGTGCATTGTGATTGCCCCGGAACACCGCTAAGCAATCGTCGGAAATTGTAAAACGCCCCCCTTACCATAATCGCGAGCACCTTCATTTTTTTTCCCCCCAAAAGCAAATGCTAAAGACAGTATAATAATGTCATTAGCATTTTTACGCATCAGTTCAGCCCGTAAAGCGGGAAACAGAGTCGCTTGCAAGCACACAGCTGATGCAAGCTGCGTATGATGAGATGTTTGCCCAGTACACAAGCACGCCCGTTAAGCACAGCCTGACCTTACTGTGATGATGTGCCTCTCTCTCTCTAACTCTCGCGACTCGCGCGGCCTCGCTCGATCAGCGCACACACACACACACACACACACACACGATGCGCAAAACTCCGCCTTTGAACACTCAATAGCAAATATCTTTTTAAACTAATAACAAATATAGCAAAGTCAGAATTTCCTCCTCTCCTAGGTTCATGAAACGGTCGTCCATAAATTGCATTGCTGTTCTGTTGTAAGTAATTCTTAAAGATTCCTAAATGCATGTACTTTCAGATGGCCAAATAAAGTGCTTTTGCTTTCAAACTGAAACACAGCGTCTCCCTGACATACTGCTTCAACACTAACTGCGGTTACTGAAAACCACGCCTTCATTCTTTCTCTGCGCGGACATTTGGGCGGCATTATGCTAATATTTTTACATAGTGAGGTAGATATGTGGGGGTTTGTTAGAACGAGCCGTTTTAGGGGGGTTTGGCAGAGTCTTAACTTTGATAAAGATATCTCTTTGGTTTTGAGACTTTAGACTTCAGGGATCTATGCACAATCAGCTTGTAACACTCCAAAGGAAAACTTGAAATCGCATCACATGACCCCTTTAAAAAATTAACGCCTAAATGCGGTAATTTAGCGTATATTTTTTTTTCCTGTAAAAATGGGGGGAGAGTTAAAAATGTAACATGTTTGTATTTCAGAGCTCCCTGTGGCCCATGACCTTTGGCCTGGCATGTTGTGCTGTGGAGATGATGCACATGGCGGCTCCTCGGTACGACATGGATCGGTTCGGTGTCGTGTTCAGAGCCAGTCCCAGACAGGCTGATGTCATGATAGTCGCAGGGACATTAACCAACAAAATGGCTCCTGCACTGCGTAAGGTAATTGCACCATATCAATAATAATAAACTCCCCTTTAGTATAAAGGTTTAAAAGAACAGTTCACCCAAAAATTAAAATGGTCATCATTTACTGATCCTCAAGTCGTTCCAAACCTGTATGATTTTCTTTCTTCTGCTGAACACAGGGATATTTGAAGCACATGCACCCACACCTAAACGTTTTTTTCTATACTATGGAAGTCAATGGCTGCTTTGTTACCAACATTCTTTAAAATATCATCTTTTGTCTTCACAAGAAGAAAGAAGCTCGTACATGTTTGAAACGACATCAGGGTGAGTAAATGATGACAGATTTGTTTTTTGTGAACTATCCCTTTAATATTTCTGTTTATGCTTCAGTGTAATAATGTTCTGCACGAATGTCTTGTTAATGGCAGGTGTATGACCAAATGCCAGAGCCCAGATATGTAATTTCAATGGGAAGGTGAGAAACGGAAATAAGCTGATCAGGACAAACTAGTTCATCTGTATCATACTTCATTATGTTTTGTCTTGTTTCTCTCTTCCTGGTAGCTGTGCTAACGGCGGTGGCTACTATCACTACTCCTATTCAGTGGTCCGGGGTTGTGATCGCATCGTTCCAGTGGACATCTACGTCCCAGGTGTGTTTCATTTAAACAAGCTATAACATGTTCTGTGTGTCTCTGTGTGAACGACGCCTGAGTGCGGTTTCCTTTTAGTACTGCTACACGCATGACGCTCGCAGTGTTTTCAGCGTCTGTGTCTCAATATATGATGTGCCGTGAAACAACGAGAACTTCATCTCCAGAGCTGCTATGAGTCACTTCACTTTCATTTTGATGAGTGGAAAAAACAAACATCTCTGACAGAACGCCAAAATAAAAGTTCATTTGAAACTTGAAATAAATAATTGAAAGCAAGGTAATTACTATGACCCTAGACTAGTGCTTGTGCTTCAAATATCGCCCCCCCCTCCTTATACGACGATGTATCGTCACAGAGATATGACATACAGCTGGCCCTGTATCGATATTGTGGCACGTGTGCAGCAGTGGACCACACTTAATTTGTTTACAATTTTACAACGCTATTAGAACTAGAATAGAAAAGTGCGAGGTTTCTAAAAAAGTATGAATAGAGCATATATAGGCTACAACAAGGTTTAATCTGGCTGCAGAGGAACACAACGGGGTTGCCTGATATAAAGAGACGTAAACCCCAAAACAGAGCTTTACACGTGCGCAATACAAGAAATATCTGCTAAACGTGCTACTTAACTTTGTCAACCTAGCCTAACCATGCGCCGCTCTCGCCACTGTATGGATAAATCTGCGATTTGCCCTTTCGGAAAACACTGGGTGGATTGCAGTTAGCCCGAATCTCAATTTCAATATTCTATTTCAGAAAAGGTGAATAATTGACAATCACTGCTCATTACGAATTATTACACACACAGGCAGGCAGGAAGAGAGCGGGCTGACTGTATATATGAATTAACACTGTTTTGCCGACGTTTCTCTCATTAACAGTAAAGCGCCCTGTGGACCTTAAATTCACTTTCTTTTTTTTTTTTTTTGCAACAATGATGCCTACAGCCTCCTTGTGCAGAAAGAAGATGTAGCTACTTGAGCGATTGAAGCTATTTAGTTGATAAAATCTGCAGCGGACCCCCCCACGAGAAAGCTATAATTAAAGTTTGTTCCTGAATGTCTGAGTTCGGCCGCAGCGTGATCTGTGTGTGTGACTGAACTTAACATCAAACTGCTTCTGTTTCACACAAATGCTGGCACAGACGTACATGTTCGGCTAGAGTCACTTTGAACTCGTGCATCTTCGGAAGCGGAGCTGCACAGAAAGTTACAAAAAATGTTGTGCACACCGCCACACGAAACGACGTCGCGCGCACTCATGACGCTCGAGTATAAATCAGCCATAAATCAGCCTTGAGAGTGTGTGCGTTAGATACAGTGAAGACAGTGCGTTAGTTTAGAACTCTTCTATTTTTTTTTTTATTGTAGAGAGTGTTAATTTGTGCAATGATAACCTACCAGCAATGTAAATTATTTTTTAAACATATTAGAATGAGTACATTACAATATACATTTATTAGAACAAGTACATTATTATTTATGGGCTTAAAAACAAGATGCAAACAATCAGAATATTGTACCTGGTGGGGAGTGCACAATGTAAACATGAAAAATATGCCATTACCTATATTGTACTGTGGTACAGTTATGGAGGCCCTTCATAATGCAGAGGTCAGCTGCCTGCTCTGCCAATAGTTAGAAATGGCTCTATAGTAAGCTGTGTTTAATAAACAGCTGTTTTTCTCAATTCTGCTGAGGTGAAATTCAGTGCAGTCATGTATCGTGATATGTATCGTATCGTGGCCTCTGTATCGTATCGTGACTTTTCTGGTGATACACAGCCCTACTGTAGACTTCTCAAAGTATTATTATTTTTTAAAGAATATTATACAACCAAGATAGTACTTCATCCATGATTTAATTAATGCAGTTCTGTTGTACAGCAGTGCGTTTTATTGTAAATGAATTAGTAATTTGATTACACTTTAAAAGTTATTTAAATAGTTGCAATCTTAGTAATTCATTTCATTAGACACCATTTTTGATGATCATAGAGTTGTATTAAATAATAAAACGGAATAAATTAATGGAAAACACAGAATTTAGAGGAAAATAAAAAGGATTTCTTGGGGCCTTAAATTAGTAAAAAAGTTTGTGTTTGTTTATTCTCAAAGTCTAACAAACATGTGGAAAGCATTTCCATCCCCATTGGAAAGCAATATTGTGGTAAATATTAAGGAAGCCCGTTTCCGCCACTGAATAAAAAAATAAAGGTAATTGTGACTTTCATCTCACAATTCAGACCTTTTTTCTTGCCACCAAATTGTGAGCTTATACATCTCGCAAATTCTGACTTCTTAGCCTTCGTGAGTTCATTATAAAAGTCAGGCTCGTTGTATAGTTGTGCAGATATAACTCACAATTCTGCCGTTTTACTTGCGATTCTGATTTCTTTTCACAGAATTGAGAGAGATAAACTTCGATAAAAGTCCAGTTCTGAGGAGGGGAGATTCTTAATTGCCTAGTTTATATCTGTATAACTCGTAGTTTCATGTTTGTATATTGTAATTCTGAGAAAAAATTCAGAATTGTTAGATGTAAACACGCAATTACGAGAAAAAATAGTCTGAATTGTTAGATAAAAAGACGCAATTACCTTACTTTTTTTTTTATTCAGTGGCGCGCGAAGCGAAAAGCCGGCACTTTCATAAAATACGATGTCGATATTGTATATGTAAAAGTTAGTAATGGAACAATTAGGCTCTTGCCCCCACAAGAATTAGCCAGCGACGGCTTTCCATAACTGCTAATACGCCCACCAAAAGCGTGTCATTACCGAAGGCTTGGCAAGACGGTGCACACTAACGACATATTGTGGTTAAAAGGTGGAAAAAGCTGCCTTTGCGTCCCAGACGACCCAGCCATTTTTGGACTGTTTCAGATAATAAATTAGCTTGTGCTATGAAAACCTGTATAAAGCAAAGAAAATATGAAGTCTATATAAATAAGTCCATGTCAGTCATTGTATTACACAATATGAATAAATGAGTCTGTGAATACATTTGAGGAAAAAATAGGCAAGGCTGTAGGCATATATAGGCTATGATCAAATCCCCCCCCCAGATTATCATAGATTAAATGTCAGTGTTAAAGTGTCTGTGAAACCAGGGAATTGATGACGAAAGACACATGCATGTATGCAAATATTTATTCTTATTATGATTTATTCTTTTCAAAGACGTGACACTTGAAACTGTGCAAGTGGTTGTTTTCTTCGTTTTTTTTTTTTTTTTTGCTTCGTGTTATTTGTGTAATCAGAATACGAAGAACAGTCACAGTGGTTGCATTGATTTTTAACCCATACGTGTGTGTGCAAACGACACGAAACTTGCAGGACGCTCAAGAATCACGTGAGTTTTAGGCTCTAAAAATTCAAGCCTCGGCGCACCAGTACAGTGATTCACTGTGAGATGTTTCGTTGTTTTTTTTGATGACAAGCTTCGCAAGGCCTATGTGTCGAGCGTCACATCAACTTGCATAAAAGTGTAACTATTATGTGGCCATATTGGGCCAGCCCCTAATATAGCCTAATATAGAGACAGAATTGTCTCTACTACTGTGTAATAAGCATTATCTGATCTGTGTGTACCGTCCAGCAAGTTGTCCTCCAACAGCAGAGCGCCCTCTGCGATTTATTGCGAACGCTTAATTCGCGTTACAGGCAGATAAGCGAGGTGAAAGCCAAAATGAGAATATGGTATCGACAATATGTGAGGTGCTGATGTGTTTGTATTGTATCTGCTCTGAGATGTTTATTTTAATATGCCGTCATTTGTTGCTGATGTTTCTCAGAAGGCTGAGTTCCAGGAGACCATGCTCTGGTTTCGAGCTCAAGTCTTTCTCCTATTTGCCATAGCCTACAAAATCAGACTTATCTGCTTCATGTCTGAGTGCCCGGTTGAGGCGAGTTATTCTTCTGTTGACGCGATGCCAGATATTTGGTTTCTGTCATGGATGCAAGCGCATTTGTTACATTTGTTTCCATTTCGACATTCAGGCTAAATTAAGCCAATTTTTATTGTAACATATGCATATATAAGTAATTTTAGTATACAAGTAATTTTAATCAACTATACAGGTTTTTTTTTTTTTTTTTACTGGTCTAGAGTAATGGAATAAACCAATTGCGTCCTCTAAACACTCAAAATAAAATACACAGTATTGCTAAATTATAATATATTAAATCGCGAAAAAAAGCGTTATATATTTTTTCGGTTTTTAATATAAAAAAATAAAGTATAATATAAAAACTTAAACTTATTTGTTGGTAGCCCTGTTTAAGGCGATTTCTCATTTTCATTCAGTTTAATGATGTACTAAAATAACTAAAAACTAAACTTTAAAAATAAGACCTATATAGACAATTATATAGCCAAATTTCAAAAACGAAATTGCAAAAGCTAACTAAAATTAACATGAAAGCATAAAGTATAAAAAATATTTAAGATATTAACAAAATCTATAATAGTACCACAACACTGTGCTCTTTATCTGTGAAAACATCCACCATACTGATATATAAAACCCAAGTAGCAATATGTCAATTATGTAGTGTTTATTATGATGTAGTATAATCAAAAAAAGAAAAGAAATAAAAGTCTTTGAATGGCACGACTAGTCATTTACAAAACTTTTTCTAGTTATTTTGAGAGAATTAAATGCAGTTCACCCTTGTAAATGAATTAAATCATTTCAGAGACACTTGACAGTAGCATGAGTTATATACAGTTTGTTTTTCTTATTCTTTAACAATAGTTGGTGTGATCATCTTATTAAAGGTCAATAGCTATTTTTTTTTTTTTTTACTTCACTGGAGGCGCTGATGGTTTTCATGACAGCGGGGGAGTGGACTGCTGCACTATTCTCTTTTTGAATCCCGCTTCACCAGGCTGAGGCAACTTGTGTCTCCATGTTTTTTTCCCTTTCCCTTTCTTCTCCCCGGCACAAAATAAATGTCCGTTTGATTTCTCATCAAACCACAGCACAATGATACAGATTTAGTTGGAATGAGAGCGTCAGGAACTGAGCTACTCACTTGGAACATTTTGTCAATGTCATTATATTTGCTTTTCAGCAGCTCACCCCAGGAAGTGAGATTACAGTATGTGAGCACACCGCCGGGCTTCAGCAGTCTGTTAGCATGGCCCTGACAGCACAGTTCACTTGCTGATTCCCGTCGACCAACCCTTCTTCGACAAAAACGGATCGGAGTGTGAATCGCTCACAGCAAACATCATGCCCATGCGTTTACATGTAACTGTACTTCCAACCTATAGATAAAGTTGAATCTGATGTGTGTGCCAGGTCTCCTCTGACAAAGGATATGTGTCATAAAGAATACTGTGATCTGGATGACAAATAATATGCCCAGGTACTTCACCACAACTGTCATAAATTTCCTTAACTGCAACCATATATGTGACCCTGGAGCACAAAAGCAGTCATAAGTAGCACGGGTATATTTGTAGCAATAACCAAAAATACATTGTGTGGGTCAAAATAATCGATTTTTCTTTTATGCCAAAAATAATAAGGATATTATGTAAAGATAAAAAGAATATTTATTAAATTTCCTACCATAAATATATCAAATGTAATATGCATTGCTAAGAACTTTGAACAACTTTCTGGTGATTTTCTCAATATTTATTTTTTTGCACCCTCAAATTCCAGATTTTCAATATAGTTGTCATGTCTCAGCCCAAATATGTCACCGCCGCATCTAACCAATACCAACATCAATGGAAGCCTTATTTATCAGCTTTACAGATGATGTCTAGTAATATCAGTTAAAAAATTGAACCTTATCAAAATAGATGGTTTTGTGGTCCAGAGTCGGTCAATGTAATAATCATTTTCTTGCTCCAGCTGCCCCTATTTTAATACCTTAATATATAATTAGACAAAATTTACATACCATTAAAAGTTTGAAGGGTCTGGAGTAAGATTTTTTTTTTTTTTTTTTGTTAAGTATTGCCAGCAAGATTACAAAATTATTAATACAATTTCAAATAAATTTTCTATGTAAAATGCATAATAGATTACCTCTGGCAGAACAAGCTGAAATTTTCGAGATCAAGTCTTCAGTGTCACATGATCTTCAGAAATCATTCTAATATGCTGCTCAAGAAACATTTCTTAACCTCACAAATGTTGAAAACAGCTACTGCTGCTTCATATTTTTGTGAGAATGCTATTTTTTGAGGATTCTGAAAAAATAACAGTATTTAGTTTATTTGTTTTTTTTTTTTTTTTTGTGTTTTTTTTTTTTTTCTTTTTTTTTTTTTTCTTTTTTTTTTTTTTTTAGCCTCGAAGAATAACAGTAAAAAATTCAGAACAAATAACAGTATTTCTTTTCAGCAACATTTGTGCTGCTTCATATTTTTGTGAAAAATGTGATACATTTTGCCAGCGATTCTGAAAAAATAACTACTTCTTTTCAGCACATCTTTTGTACCATCACTTTTGATTATTGTAATGCATCCTTGTTGAATAAAAGTATTAATTCCTTTCAAGACTTTTGTTTTTCTTTTTTTATGTAGTCACTGGCAAGTAAACAACACATTTCACCTCTTTTGTACTGAAGGTTACCATTATGCATGTGCATAAAAAAATATATATTTTGCTTGCATTATAGTAAATATTAAAATGGTTTTACCATCAAAGTGATTGTCGGGTAGGGTTGGCACCACATTTTCCCACAGGCCTTTCAGAGGAACAACCTATGCAAGTATAACCAAAATAATGCACAGTTTAATAAACTTCGTAATAACTCAGCACAATTTGCAGATACAGATATATTTTGTTTACTTTATGTGGCTGACTTTTGGCCCATTCCTGTAGCCTCTGGAATACACCATCATTGCACTCAATGATCCAGTGCTCCTCAACGGGGAAGGACTCCACTTTAGTGGCTGCTATGGCCATTCCAAAGCCGATCTCGAGCACCCTTCCACCTACATTCCCAAACAAGAGGAGACCAGTTGTTTATGCTTTTTACCCGCTTTCTTATTCATAATTCAGTGCTTCAACTGCATTCTGTCCATTAAGTGTATATATTTTACTATGCCAGATAGCTAATATCGACAGAGTGCTGGTCATGGGAAAGGTCCTGGAGCTGCAGGAGGTGATATTTCAGAAAGGAGTAAAAATAGGCATGTGAGGAGCTTTAAAGCACCACCCCCCCCCCTGAGAGTCACTAGGTGCTCTCTGCCCTTCTCAAGGATGATGCCCCTTCTCAAATGAATGGCATTTCTAGAAATGACAAACTGTTGATGTGACACATGCTCTGTGTGCCTATGAAACCAAACATTTTAGGTTTAAGCTTTCACGTGAGAAATAACTGCATCTGGTGTTTAACTTCTACAGTTTGCGTGTGAAAGTTTTGCACCTGTCGTCGTGGCACATTCATAGATTACGAAATCTAATCTGACCGCTACAACGTGAACGCTTAAATTCTACGAATTCTACTAAGGTACTTAATATTAATTAGGCAACGCCATTGGTCGCTCCAGGAAGCAACGTCAGCATTGCTACATTAATATTCATGAGCGACGTCTTCGCAATAGTAGTGCGGGGAAGTCTCTGGCAAGACTCGGTTCTTTTGAACAGATCTTTTAGAACTGATTTAGCGGATCACGTGGTCATCCTGGCGTGACGTACATGTTGTCAAATAAAATAACAACAATTATAAAAAAGCCAGTGTTGGAACATACGGGTGACGGTTTTTTAAAATGATTTATCAATTTATTAAATTGCTTTTCGGTCAACTTGTTGGTATGTGAAAGATAACGTGAGAAAGGCCTTTGCTAATCAAACTTAACCCAATTATTAACTGATTTGGACGCATCCAAAAAAGACGTCTTTTGTTTTTCTGGTTTTCATTTACATAAATACTGCGTGTTCGGACATCCATTTTAAAAAAAAAAAGTTATTTATGCATAATAAACGCATATTTGGACAGTGCTCGGTTCAAGGAGTCAGTGAGTTGATGACCGATTCACAAATGAATCGTTTACACATGTTTGTTCAAAAGATTCGATTCAACTGAAGGATTCGAATCTCTTCGCCATAGTAGAACGCTTCATTTTTTAGAACACAGCTCGTTTTAAAGGTTTTGGCGGATAATATTGACACTTTTAAATAAATAGGACTGATAAAGTCACGTTCAACGAAAACGTAACGCAACGAATCGACTTCTTTTTGACTCACTGTTTTAGCTGATCAAGAATTAAAATAGCAAATGACCTTTAGATGCAGCAACTGTTGCAAGGGAGTGCATGTATGGAGTTTCCCAGCGCTCCATCACGGGCTTCCCCATGATCTCCAAGTGTGTGTCGGTCTCATTGTAGTCAGCGCTCGCGTCGTGCCACACTTGTTTGCAGTTTTCTCCCTTCGAGAAGATCGGCTGAGAGGAGGTCATGGTGGGCTGTTGAATGTTGCAGATGTGGTGTGGTGTTGTATCAACGCGCAGTGGCTGAAGAGGTCGTCTCTGTCGTGACTTGAGTGTTATATATTTAAAGAACTGCTGATCGTGCAAGAATCAGTGTAGTGTGTTGATAAGGAGTCCACAGAGAAGGGGGTGGTCTGGTCTCACATGCATTGCTCTCTAGACAGACAGCTGGAACAGCTTCTGATTCATGATGGTGAACCCAACAGCTGTAACCCTTACTATCCTTTACTATTTAAAAGGACTGGGTTATTCATTGCCATGTGGCAGAACCGTGGTGCTGTGATTGTAGATGATAATACAATGATGGCACTTTGAGTTGCTGTTCAAAACCACTTTGAAAATCTGGGACTGAATGACTACCATATCATGCATAATACATGTCCAAAAACATGGTATTTCTGTGATCCTTGTCTGACCCAAAAAATAAATAAAATAAATAGTACTAGTGTGGTGCATTTGAGTAGCCATGCATTCTGACTATTAACTCTAATCACGTGATATAGTTAAGGTTGTGCAATCGTACAGAACAAGTGGACTTTCTGAACTATTAACCTGCAGAACGGCCACTTGCCACTTTCATCAATATTTCAGTTAATAATTCGTAGGCTACTTGCATACCCAACATTCCTGTGTTACAAGACAGTTTCAAAAATAATATGGTGTCAGAATTGGCACATCTGTGCTCTGCTGCAACATCTTAATGAATTTCTCTGCATTTCTTCACGTTCTGTGAGCAGCAAACAAAACACTAATTGGAATTAATTCATTTAAACTGACTGTTAAAAGCTGGATTTAATCACTAATTAATAGAAGTATGTGTCTGCGACAATCCTCTTTGCTTATACACTATAGCTCATCCTCCTGTCCTGTAAACACTGATAACTGCACCCCTAACAGTGTATTCATGAACCTGTTGAACCAGGTTTGTTTGATTTCATTCCAAACAGCTTATTACTGCATCACCATTAAGCACACTCAGAACTGACATTTCTTAAAGAGACAGTTCACAAAAAAGGGATTCTGTCTGAGTTCACTCACTCAAGTTCACTGGTTTTCTTGATTTTTGTTTGGTTTTGACATTTTAATAATGTACAGGCCACTTTTTCATGCAATTACATTAAATGGGAACTGGATTTCCGTGTTTCAGAAAGGACCATAAAATATTAGAAATTTTGTAAAAGCAGTTCATGCACTCTATTTCAAGCCTTTTGAAGTCATCTGATGGCTTAGTGTAAGAAACAAACTGCAATATGGAATAAATCTTCCCTCCGGTGAGCTGTTAACCTAGGGTGACCATACGTGCCATTTTCCCAGGACGCGTCCTGGCCAGGATTTCTATACTGTCTAAAATATCTAGGTTTTGGTTTTGTTTGCGTGTGCAGACCGATCAGTGACATCAAAGTACCTCGAGAGCATTTTGAAAGCACAAGGAAGCGTCTGTATGGTATTTTGATGTTGCCGATCGGTCTGCACATACAAAGCCAAAACCTAGATATTTTAGACAGTATAGAAATCCTGGCCAGGGACGCGTCCTGGGAAAATGGCACGTAAGGTCACCCTAGTACCCACTTCACTAATGTCAGCAATGACTCAGTCCCCCCCCCCCCCCCGGTCTACAAACAAATCATCAGAACCTGTTTTGTGACCTGAATAACTGACATTGGTTTTGCTCTGCGTTTCGCATGAACTTTATGAGAGGGGAGCTGAATCATCCCCCAATGCTACTTCATGTGCCTCATTATTCTACGATATTATAAGCCAAATCAAACTCTATTTCTGAGTAAACTTTTTGACGTACTCATGCTAAATGCTATAGCTATCACAAGTTTGCTATTGGTTACTGCGCCGCCCACAATGCTAATGTTAACTAGGGGACGAAGACCAATTGCAGGCAAAAAAAAAAAAAAAAAAAACACTTCTTTTATAGCACTTTATATTTGTGTCAATAGATTTCAATTACAATACATATTTCTAAAGGCCGTTTTCTCAAAATGAGTTTTTTTCTCCTACACCGAGCCATAAATCTCCACTTCAGTAGCAATTATATACACCAAACTTTACATTTGTATTCCTGTCTACATCCTGAAGGTTTTTACAGACGGATTTGTTCATATATAATTTGCTTGATTATATACAACATTTTATCCCTCCCTCCCCAATTGTGAAAATATAGTGCTCATTGTTTCTGCTGCGTCTAAGTTTTTTCGAATCGAGTGACACCAATTCCCTCTGTAAAAACATTTGACTATATATGTCAAAAATTAAATACAATAACAATAAATAAATAAATTTATTGAAACTGACTTCATCCATTGTTCAGATTAGTGTACAAGCCGTTATGCAAATAGTGCAATTGCATTCAAAAATGAATGCTCTCATTGCCTATTTAAACTAGCATTTTGCGAAACTTGAATACAAAACACAATATTTGCCCCCCCTCCCCCCCCCCATTATCAATGTAATCAATGAACTGGGTAAGTAAGACGATAACTATTAGTTAATGTTTTTACCCTATCCACCTGCAGCCTTAATAATTATATCTATATATTTAGAGTACGGAAATGAAATAGATAAATATGCAAGTCTCATATTTTTTACTGTGTCAAATCCTCTTTTTTTTCCTTTATAGCCCCCTGAGAACCAGAAATAAAAAGCTTTGTGAATTTAGTATTTCTTTCATGTCAGTACATTGTTTAGAGCATAAGAAAAAAAAAAAAGAAAAATAACATTTTTGAAAAATTATATTTTATTAATAAGTTATGCTATGTCCTCTGTAGAGGACACCAAGATTCAGTTTTTCTAAAAATAAAATGACAAGAATAGACATGAAAGGGGCAAAAAAACAAAAAACAAAACAATGGGAATTTTAATCAATTTTTAGGTTTCAGGATTTTTTTATACCTAACTTTGTTTAAGGATGGTTCTCAACTATGTTATAAAATATATAACAAAATGATTTGATATACCATTTTTCTTTATGAATTATGTGTGTAAAAATTCCATAAACTGGTTTCCCCATTAAGCACAATGTTATCTATACAATGTAATATCTAATTTGCATATTAAAGTGCTGCCGGGACAGCATGTTGAAAAAAGAAGTGTAACAATGGGAGTAATAACTTTGCAACATTTTCATAAGAATATCTCACATATTGATCTATAAGGGAATATGGATTCGATAGATAACTTGTTTCCTATTCAATTCTTTGTATCCAAAATGGTAAACTAACATGGCTTTTAGTCTGGTGTCCTCTTACAGGTGGAATGATGAAAATGAATGTCCTGTTTCATCACGTAGTCATTTGATTTGAAAACCCCCATAAATTTTAATGAGAACATGGTTTTGATTTATGACAAACAATTGAAAAGTAATCAGATTTTAAATTGTTAATTACAACAATAGATTCAGGCTTTCACTTAATGGATGTACAATTTTTTATTCACACAAAAGTAATGTCAGCCATTTTTAAAGACCAAGGAGAAGGAGTGGCCAGGGTGAAACATCCAATCATTTAGTATCTCCGGAAAGCCCTGAATGTGCTCTGTACAGGGACATACAAGATCTCTTTAAAACTGTGACCATGTGACGGGCTCCGCACGATAATGAACTCAAATATTATGTCCACTTACATGAGGCAAAAAAACTCTCATAGCGGGTGGGGTCTCAGGAGGATAGAGTAGCCTAGTGGACTCCATTTCCCATCATGCTTTGCGCTGATTGCACCGCCCTTGCTGGGGCGCCCCGTGGCCTGCGTCAGTGTTGCGCAGATTCGGTTTGAACCGAAAGCGGAGTGTGACCTTCTCTGGCGGCGGAGACCGGCAGGAGACCGAGCGAGCGGATCCATGTCAGCACTCCCGTCCACGACCCTCGCCACGGAGATGAACTGCAACTTAGCTGGAGATGAAATCGGGTAAGACACGGTGTGTTTATATGACAGTGTTTGGATGTAACGTACTTGTTCCGTTCCAGCGGAGAAAGATGCGCAGCGGGCCGCCCAGAGGACAGCAGATCCCAGCGAGCCATCCTCCGAGCTCCGCAGCTCACTCTGGTGCACCACTAATCTCCTTCAAAATGACAACGACATGTTATCGGTTAATTTAACAGTATATAGAATAGATGGAATGCTTCAACAAAGAAGCTAAGAGATAGATTGACAGAAAAGGATCAGCTGTCAAACTGGAGGCTTGTGTCACTCTGTTTTTATGCTGCAAGTTTCTTATAAACAAACGAGTATTTCATCACTCTTTTTATAGTGTGAGTTTTATTAACACTTACATGTCGCTCTCTTTCATATGTGACCCTGGACCACAAAACCAGTCATGAGGGCAGTTTTGTGAAATTGAGATGCATGCATCATCTGAAAGCTGAATAAATAAGCTTTCCATTGATGTGTGGCTTGTTAGGACAGTATTTGGCTGAGATGCAACTATTTGAAAATCTGGAATCTGAGGGTGCAAAAAAAAAAATCGAAATATTGAGAAAATTGCCTTTAAAGTTGTCTAAATGAAGTTCTTAGCAATGCACGTTACTAATCAAAAATTAAGTTTTGATATATTTACGGTAGGAAATGTACAAAATATCTTCATGGAACATGATCTTTACGTAATATCCTAATGATTTTTGGCATCAATCATTTTGACCCATACAGTGTATTGTTGGCTATTGCTACAAATATACCCCAGCGACTTGAGACTGGTTTTGTGCTGCAGGGTCACATATAGTAAGTTTTATAATCAAACTAGAGGCTTGTATGTGCTCTTGGTTTCCTAGAAGTTTATAATCACAAACTGGAGACTTGTATCACTGTATTTTTCGTGCTATTTTTTTTAAATAATCATATTGGAGGATTTCATCCCTCTGACTTCTATACTATAAGATTTATAATTGGACCAGAAGAGAAACTCATGCATGCACAGTGTGACCCAGCCTGCTGTAGTTTGATTTGATAAACCGGCTCATATCTGAGATGGTTTCGGAGTGGATCTGGGTTATTTGAATGTACGGCTGGTTTCTGATTATGACCCGTTAGACCGCACGGATCAGTCTTTCAGTGCCAAGGGCAAACGTGTTTTCTCTCCTTCACCTTGACTCATGTTCCTTTCTGAATGAACGCAAATGCATTGTGATGTTCCCTCATCTTTGTGTTGCAGGAAGCTGTTTGTGGGTGGACTGGATTGGAGCACCACCCAGGGTGAGTGTTACTGTCCTATTAACCCTCATATAGTTTTATACAGTAACATTAGTTGCTCTTAAATAATGCAAGTGTGTGCGAGCCTGTAGTGTGCTTTTCATTAAAAGCACCGTCTTGTTTTGCATTGCTGGCTTGATGCATGCTATAATATTCTCCATAAACGTATATTTGCTCGGCATGTTCTCAGCGTAGAAAGCAGGCTGTCACTCGGGCTGAGCTTGCCTTTTCAGTATGTGGGTGCAAGTGAGAGAGCCGGCTTAGACGCAAGCTCCAGAAATCGGATAAAGCCTGTATCAAATAGCATGCGTAAAATGCAATGAGGAAATCGATGGAAAATGATCTAATATTGTTTGTGGCGTATTTTTTGACGCTTTCTTTTTTTTTTTAGATATAACTATAATATCTATAATATATATATATATATGTTTTTTTTGTAAATGTCAAATGCATTCCAAAAGCCTTGTGTGCTGTAGTTGTTATTCCCATCATCACATGATGATTTTATGTGATGTTTTTAATTGCCATTCTTGTTTTGATCTGTTGAGCTGCATATAAAACAGAATTGTAATGTTCTGAATTTTGACCTTTGGGCCTTCGTCTAGTGCATTGATGAAGCGTGCTGGAGCGTTTATAAGGATACTTTGGTTATATCAGTTTGCTCAACAACTGAGATTCTGTATGTATTGTGTTCAAACGTTTGTGGTTGGTAAGATTTTTTAAAAAGAAGTCTCAACCAGGCTGCATTTTTAAAATAAAAAATCTAGTAGAAACAGCAATATTGTGAATTTTTATCACAGTTAAATTTTTTCTATATTAATATATCTTAAGATGTATTTAATTAATTGTGCAGAATTTTCAGCATCATCACCCCAGTCTTCAGTGTCACATGATCCTTCAGAAATCCTTCTGATATGCTGATTTGCTGCTCGAAAAATGTTTTGAATTATTATGAGTGTTGAAAAAAAGTTGCTTAATATTTTTGCAGCACAGCTAATGCATTTAAGGAAAACAGGCTTCTGAATGCAGCACAGTGTTAATGCAGATTTCTAATAACTGCCATAACAATATGTAGGCAGATATAATATATCTATAATACATCTGCGCTGCATTGGGCTGTTGTGCATGTGTTGTTTTAGAATGTGTGGCTCTGAAGAGGTGGTTCTCAGCTGCTGTTGCTTCAAAATCCAGACATTACATTGGTTTTTAAGGTTGAGGGCATGTCATGCAAAGCATTAATATATGGAATCTGGTTTCTAGTCTGGTTTGGCTCACTTCTACCAGTCATCAGAAGAATTTGCTCCAAAATGCTGTAAAGTTCGATTGTACACATAGATAGGAAATGTTTTTCCACTACATTATATGGTTCATTTTTGAACAGACTTTCAGTTCTACCAACCAGTTAAGGACCACAAATCTAAATGTATCAAAAGTCATGTTGTTGACATAATTATTTCTTTCTGTGTTTTATTAGAGACTTTGCGAAACTACTTTTCTCAGTATGGAGAGGTTGTGGATTGTGTCATCATGAAAGATAAAAGCACAAATCAGTCCAGGGGCTTTGGCTTTGTGAAGTTTAAAGACCCCAACTGCGTACGGACTGTCCTGGACACCAAACCTCATAACCTGGATGGAAGAAATGTGAGGAGAATTGCTTATAATCCCATTTTGCCCAATCACGATAAATGCATCACATTTTAATGCTGACTTAAAAACATAGGCATTATGTGACCAAAAAAATCAAGTGCTCTAATGGCATGCCGGTTTGATTGTTTTGTTTTACTGAATAAGTGCTATCTGTTTATTCTCGCAGATTGACCCAAAGCCTTGTACACCTAGAGGTATGCAGCCCGAGAAGACTCGGGCAAAAGACGGCTGGGTAAGAACTTAAAAAATGTAAAACAACATAATTAAAAAAAAAGAAAATCCAAGTATGTTCATAAGAGTCTGAAAACTGCATGATGTTTATTTTATTAAAGGTATAGTTCACCCATAAAAGAAAATTACCCCATGATTTACCATCCTAGGTGTATATGACTTTCTTCTTTCAGGCGAATCGGACTTTTCCAAGCTTTATAATGAGTGAATGGGTGTTGAGATTTAAAGCCCAAAAAAGTCTGTCCATCCATCATAAAAAGTCATCCGCTGGAACGCCAATCTTGCGTGAACGCTCCTAGTTAGCGGAAGATAGATATTAATGTTTCTAAAGTTTTAAATATGGTTATTTTGCTTACACAAATGCATTGCTTCAGAAGGCCTTTATTAACTGCCCGGAGCCCTGTTGAGCACTTTTTATGATGGATGCATGCCCTTTTTTGGGCTTAAAAATCTCAACACCCATTCAATGCCATTATAAAGCTTGGAAGAGCCAGGACATTTTTTTACATTGTATTCATCTGAAAAAAGAAAGTCATATACACCTAGGATGGCTTGAGGGTGAGTAAATCAATGGGTTAATTTTCATTTTTGGGTGAACTATCCCTTTAATTGCTATAATTGTCCAAGTCTTTGCCCAACTCAAATATTCTGTTTTTTGGTGTGTGTTATAGAAAGGAAGCAAAAGTGACAGCAATAAATCTAAGAAGATATTTGTGGGTGGGATTCCTCATAATTGCGGTGAAGCTGAACTCAGGGATTATTTCAACAGATTTGGAGCGGTGAGATGGACACAGATGTAGAAATGTACCATTATTCTTTAATTAGGCATTATTAATAACTAAATAAATTCCATAAAGATGTTAAAATGATGTCAAACGATGCACAAATGAGCATGTACAGTGGAGTCCAAAAGGTTGCATGGCCATGTACTTGCTTATTGATAAGTGACCTAGAAGTGCGAAATCTTAAATATATCTTTTTATTAATTTTACCTGACATTTTTACTTTGGTATTTCCAGATTTTGAATCCCTTGTTTTTAATATTTTATCACACCTTTGGACCCCACTGTATGTAATATGTTTTATATATGATGCTTTTTCTATGTCCGTTTCGTCCTTCACGGGTCCTGTTCTCCCTTTTGAAGGTCACAGAGGTGGTAATGATCTATGACGCAGAGAAACAGAGGCCTCGAGGTAATCCACACATTCATATTTGCTCCCATTCAGTCTCTCTCTCACCTCATGCGCAAGACAAACTATTCCGACCCAAAGAGAAGAGAACATCACGCAGGCCATCCGCCCCTCTCATGTGTGTGATGCTTGGTTTGGTGTGTCTCAACTCTTGCATGGTGGCAAGGCAAATCAGCAGCATCCACATGACACGCAAACATTTGCTTCAAACATGCTCAGTCGGTTCAGCGTCTTGCACATCTGCTTGTGCCTTAAAGGGATAGTTCACCCAAAAATGGAAAGTCTGTCATTAATTACTCACTCTCATTTCGTTCCAAACCCGTAAGACCTTCGTTCATCTTCGGAACACAAATTAAGATATTTCTGATGGAATCTGAGAGCTGTCTGACCCTGCATAGACAGCAACGCAACTGAAATGTTCCCAAGTCCAGAAACGTAGCAAGGAGATCTGTAAAATAATGTGACATCAAGGGTTCATCCGCAATTATACGAAGCTACGAGAATAATTTTTGTGCGCAAAAGAAGAAAAAAAACGACTTTATTCAACAATTCGTCTTCTCCGCATCACCCAGGTGCCAATTTGGAGAATATCCGCTGGACGTTAAAACAGCGTATGCTGTTCTGTGTCAGCTGCGTCACACGGATACGCTGTTTCCGTTCAGATCAAATCACAACAACGTAGGAAACAGATCCGGCGTGAAGTAACTTAGTTGTTTTCATAACTCAATGTGAGTTCGTTTTTTGAATAGATGCTGCTAAAGTACTTAAATTTAAATGTTAACAAGACTTCAAACATATAACGCTTGACTCATATGCACTGCTTTTTAAAAATAGTTTTTTGGACAATAACAAGGGACATGCATTTAAGAGGCTGTTTATCGCTGTATAGGCCACAAAAATCCTACAAAAAAACAACACCTTTTTGTATGTTGCATGTAGTGGTAAAAATATTAATACATTTTGGCTTTTTGGAGCTTGACATAGATGGTTACTACTATAGAAAGAGAATGTGAGGATTCTTCAAAAATGTCCACTTTTGTGTTCCGTGGGAAAATTAAATAAGTGCGTGAACTATCCCTTTAAGATTTCAAAATGTTGTAATGCAGTATGGCTGACACTTTACAAGTTCAATAGATCCACTGTTTTATTATCTAGCCAGTACCTGTTTTCCATAACAGCACATATTCAAACCATGGCCATGACGTGGTCCAGCTGAAGAACTAAATGAGAAAAAGAGCCATCAAAATGACTGGAGAAAAAAAAGGACAGCTAATTCATTTTTAAAATCCTATTTTACACAGTGTTTATGGAACGTTTGCAGCGCACTATTTACATTCACTCAAACCATGTCCTTCCATGTCTTCCAGAAAACTGAACTGCTTTTACTGTTCGAACTTAAATTGCTTTCCACATTTCACTCTCGTTGGGTAAACGTGGAATAGTTTGTCATTTGCAGTTGTCTTATTCAATTTCTTGAATCACATTTCTGTTAACCTATAGACAATAAGTTTTTTTTAATAATGAACATTAACATTTGATTGATCTACGAGTGTTTATTGCAATGTAGTACATTTAAGTAAGCCCTTTCTATCTTTCTTTTTATGTCCCTGTTTTCCTTGTCAAGTGTTTGAATGCATTAACGTTTTTCCTGAGATATGTCTGTTCTTTCTTGTAGGATACAATACAGATAGTGGCACCACACAGATTAAGGCCTGGTGTGAAACACACTCAAGCCTGTTTCTCTGGTGTAAACATGGTTAATGCTTCAATTTGTGTCCTACTACAGGACTAAAACACTTCCTGTTGAGAGATTCAGTGCGTACAGCATGGCAGATGTTCTCTGTTTGCGTTTTACTCCTCATAATAGAGTAATTACACACCGTCTAAAGTCAGGTTTGTGTTCTTAGTGGCTTTATGGATGCAGGACTTTACAATGGCTCAGGATGGTTGACTAGTCATCCATCAGCCTGTGTTTTGGATGTAAGTGCAAATGGGAATGAATTTATAGACGCAGCTTCACAAAGAGTTGCAGTACTTTCAGCATTACAAAACCCTCTACATGAAGTTGTGTCTCTAAATTCATCTCACTTAAGGCACCAGTTGTCAAAGTGTCGCTTGTGCAAATTCACCGCTCAAATCGAGTTCAGATGCTGTCCAGTGTGAACGGGACCTGCTGGATGACAAATTTTCCAGACGGCGCAACAACTAGTCAGTTTTGATAAGAAGAGACAAAAGTGCGTTCATTTGACTTTTAAAAGCCTCTGTAACTTTCTTCCTTAACGAAACCAGGCCTGGTGATGAAGGGCAGGTTGAGTATATTTAGTCCTCGTTTAGACAGATGGTTCTGCTCCACATAGTGTACGAATTCTCAGATCTCTTCAGTCTCAAAGGACGTGCAATCGGAATCAGGTTAGATCCCAAAGTAGAGATCCTCGCAGCCCAGTTCTGCCACAGTTATCTGATCTGACGGAAACTAGTTCACACTGGTGGATCTGGCGCAGCTAAACTCAGCTGCTGCTGGAGGATTGTGCTCTTTCGAATCGCGTAAGTGATGGCGCGAGCCCTGTACGCGTGGGTGCACACGGTCGAGTCTTTTCCGTTGTCCTCAAGCCTCCGAGCAGATCTCTGAAATTGAGCATTAACCGGGCTTACGCCACGCGAGAAACTGGGTTGCATTAAATGTTTCACAGATATCCTTATATCCTTGTGGTGCTTTTGTTGCAGTGTTACAATCTCTGTTCTCTCGGTTTGCCCAAAGTACTGTAGCATTTTGGGAAGCTTTGAGAAAAACCAGTAAAACCTGTAGTTGTAATGATCATTCTTGTTATGCATTGATAATTGTGGTTGCTGCTCGCATTTGTTGTGTAAGATTGGGGTGGTGATGAAAGTGAGGTTCGGATGAAACTTAAAAGGCAGAAAAAACAACAACATCAAACCCATAATTTGACAAAGATCCGCCATCAGTACCGTTGAGGTTGCGTAAGACCTGACTTCAGTTATCGAATGCCGTCTACGGCTGTTACTCATTAAACACGTTCAAGGTTAAATTATTAAAGGGAGCAGAATTATACGTAACGCTTCTGTCCTTTCGGGCCTCCACCTGTGACCTTTTCCTGGTGACTCGGGCCGTGATGTCATCTGAACCTCAGGTACCCCCCACCCCATTCCTCTTATGTTCTTCTAGCTGTTCTGTCCCAACACCCTGCTGCTCTGTTGACTTTTGGTCGTTGGCTAGGTTTTGGATTTATTACTTTCGAGGCCGAACAATCAGTGGACCAGGCTGTCAACATGCATTTTCACGACATCATGGGCAAAAAAGTGTGTAGTTGTAGTTTTATTTTCCCCTACAACAGAAACTAAAGCTTGGGCGACCAAACATACGCTTAAACGAATAGTTGGAAATTTGACATTTAACGTGTGAGGGAGTTCGTTTCTCATTATTGAAAACATTATTTCTCTCCCAATGTGGGAAACGTTTGCAATATATTGAGCAAAACCTTTTATTGTGTTTGTGTTTTGTTACATTTTATGTATTTTTACATAAATTTCTGACCATGTTAGTCGCCCAAGGCTTGGTTCATTTGGACCGCTCCTTTAGGTGCTGTAATGCTGAATAATTATTCAAATGAAGTGAACTATTAGAATATGTTTATCTGTTATTTTTACATTAGAAATTATCACTGTATATAAATGCGAAGTGAACTTTAAAGCAAAGCAGCACTCACCTAAAGAACCGGTCGGTTTCCTTTTTTTTTCTTTTTCTTTTTTTCTTTTATTCAGGTTGTTACTGTCAGGTCACTTACTATTTGAGTTCTATATTATCCCAGAAGGCAAAGAGAAATCTCAATTAAGTGACCTCAATATTAGAATCTCCATACTGTGTCTGTTAGTCTACTCCAAATGGGCTTTGGGCGGGTAGCAAATGTCTCTGTTGCGTAAGATTATTGTCTGATACCTAGGTGTATTAGTCTGTTTTTAAGGGATAGCGCAAGACTGAACAAGTCGCATGACGTGTTATCTCACCTCACCAGCTCCACTTAGTAAAATATCACTCCCAGCGTGGCCGGTTTGAGGTTGATCTGCGTTTTGAAAATATATCACTAGAATTTTGACTAATAGCCTCACGCAGGCCCAGAATGCAGAGGGGCCCGTCTCTATGTTTGGTCTCCCGAGGCTCCGTCATGACTGCAGTGTGCTGATTTAAAGTGAAAAACCACTTCCAGCAAGTTCGTCCAAGACTCCAGAATAGCTCCGTAGTTTTTGTCCTACATTGAGTTTGTTCTCGCCCGCCGACGTTCTCCTTGACTTGGGTCTGTGTTCCTGAAGGAATCAGGTACTAAGGTACCTGGGCCATTGTTCTTCACATGACACTATTTCATTGGGGCTTTAAGGGAGGTGGGGCCATGCGTTATAAAATTAGAAACTGGAGCATATCAAACTGTGTACCAAATCCCAGCCTACTGTTGGATGCGAAGACTTGAGCGAGGCTCCCACCTCCCATCACTCTGAGCAGTGATGACCGTGGGAAGTGGGGGGGGGGGGGGGGGGGGATGTGTTGCCGATGCGAGGGTTGCAGACCACTCGCTCAAACTGATACCTAATTAGGTCGACAGTGAGAGCGAGAGGGAGAGAGACGAAAAGAGAGTCGTTACATTTATGCTGCTTTCCAACGGAAAAATATCATCTCTCGCTCTTGATGCAAGGTGACCCCAATAACTCACCCCCTTTAGAGTCTCAGGTCTATTTCTGGATCTCCACTTTAACTGGAGTGAAACTTCCCTGTGTGTGTGTTAAACCACGTTTGTCCTTTTTTTTCCCCTGAGTGGCAGGTAATAGAATGTCATTCGCCTAATTGGATAATTATAAAATATGGTAATGCAAGGGAAAAGCATACCTTAGGTCCGTACAATGAACATCGTAGTTTATCATGATCATGATTTCTGACCTCTTTCTCGATTTATTAAGCATAATTGTTTACAAATTTGACTGTGGTTAGTATGGCTACTTCTTATCCTGATAAACATTTCTTGTAATGAATATGCATTAATATTAGTGCTGTCAAACGATTAATCGCATCCAAAATAAAAGTTTTTGTTTACATAATATATATGTGTGTACTGTGTATATTTATTATGTGTATATATAAATACAAACACATGCATGTATATATTCATGAAAAATTGGTTTGGGTTATCTGGTACATATATTTATATAGGATATAAAAATATGCATGGAATATTAAAAAAAAATACTTTTCCTGTATGTGTGTGTATTTATATATACATAATAAATAAACACCGTACACATACATATATTATGTGAACAAAAACTTTTATTTTGGATGCGATAACGTGATGACAGCCACTAGTAAACTTGCATTGGTAACATGCTTTTGCAGTTGCCATATTTCAAAAGTTTAAATCCCCCAATTGAAGCTTCTTTCATAAATCAATACATTTTCTACCTTATTGGCTTACTTAATCTTCCCAACCTGGCAACCATGTGCATGCATCTCTACGTTAAAGAAAAAGCGCAGATGAGCTGAAAACACCGGTAAACATGCAAGTGATCTCTATTGAGATATTCTGCTCAAATGAAAGTGTAATACAGCCAAGTCTGTTTTCTTTCACACAGTCGTTTATGCTGTTTGCTGAGACTAAATCTGAGCAAACCGTGCAAGGTGACATTCTCTTTTTTTTTTGTGGTTGTGTTTTTTTTTAAATGATAATAATCGTGATTTGTATTTTTTGAGCAAAATAATCATGATTCATAAAGGCATGAATGATACCTCAAAGGATGTGTGGTTTGTTGAGTAGAGGTGTTTTAATACTTTGCAGTTTAGGTCAGCATAAAAATGAGAATTGAAATATGTTTTCTAAATGCATATTATTGATCATATTGTGTTGGGATGGCCGATATACCCGTAGGCACAATTAAAGGGTTAGTTCACCCAAAATGAAAATTCAGTCATTAATTACTCACCCTCATGTCGTTCCAAACCTGTAAGACCTTCGTTAATTTTCAGAACACAAAGATATTTTTGATGAAATCTGAGAGCTCTCTGACCCTCTTCAGACAGCAATGCAACTGAACAACTGAGAACTGCTTCCATCCAACCAACAACCAATGGATTATTAATTCGAATGCGTGTCACAATACGGAAGAAAAAATCGGTTACTACTACCGTTACATTGCAATTTTAATAGTCAGTCCCAAGACGTATCTAGAGACCAGAACATTGTAGAATCTTTGGGGTGGGATCTTTTAATTAGACCCTGTAAGCATCTGCATAAACGTGCACTAAAGCACTAAGAATACCTTAGCAACCGCTTAGCCACACCTTGGCAAAAACACCTTACCTCACACATAAGCAAGGGCAAACACTATTTTTGCCTGCTAAGGTTCTGCAGAAAATGTATATTAATTTCATGTTTGACACAGTATGAAGATTCCTCTCTGATTAGAATTTTGTCTCTCCATTTTTATTATCTGCATGTTAATTATTTGGTACAATTAGATTATCATACATTTAAACATCATTGACCTTTATATTTCTATTGTCGTATCTAAACTGAGGTTCTTAAGCATTAGCCAGGGTGAGGTAAGTCTTAATTTTCTATCAGCAGTTTATAACTACTTGAAAAAGAGCTGAGATGTAGGATATATGAAGAGACAGTGTTTCTCAGGTACGTCTGTGGTTGTGCAAATTAATATTTATTCTCAAGTTTACGCAGAACTCGACCTGCTTGATCTGACCTATAGATTTTAGCCGACTTAAATGTCCCTTTCATACCCAAGTACCTCCGAAACATTGGTTTAAAAAGTTATCCAATAGAAGAGACCAAGTATATTCCATTCCATCTGGACTACGGTCATGTATTTGGCCTAAGTAAGAGTATCTTTTCTGAGGTGAGGGCTAAAGTTTCTGATAGGTGAGTGGGGGAGGTAGGCAGTATGTTAATTCTCCTCTCGCTAGTTACGACCTCTTGTCCTTTGTGCAGGTTGAAGTGAAGAAGGCGGAGCCACGGGACAGCAAAGCTCCCTCCCCCGGTCAGCTGGGAGCCAATCAGTGGGGGCCCCGAGCCATCTTAAGCACAGCCAATGGCTGGGCAGCACAACCGGCTCCGAGCTGGCAGCAGAGCTACGGGCCTCAGGGTGAGTGACACGGTGGGCCAGAACGCAGCGGGAGCGTAACACGTCCCAACCTGAAAAATGATCCTATGAGCCAACTGGTATCAGTCACGCTTTGCTTTAGGTCAGCCTTCGCCGTTTGCGCCATCTGGCTAAACCACACTGGGTTTGTCCAGCGTGCGGGGGGGGGAATGTTTTCACGTAGATCTCGCCCAAAATAAGCCTGCTCTGCCTGGCGTGATTCCAGAAATACAACACTTTAATTGAACATGTTCTGGCTTCGCCCTTGTTTGACGTGCAGTTCTGAATCAGTTTGTAATTTCATGGTCTGGTGGTTGTGAGTTAAAATGTGTTTTTGTTCCAGGTGTTTGGGTGTCTACAGGTCAACCTCTTGGTATGTTTTGTTTTATTATTTGGTTATTATATTTTGGCATTTGATCTATCACTAAGGCCTTTTCACACCATTTCCCTGAATATACTTTATATTTTACATGTTGTTCAAAAGTTGAAAAAAAAAAAAAAACTAATATTGTGAAATATTATTACACTTTAAAATAACTGTGTTCTATTTCAATATTTACTCCTGTGATCAAAGCTGAATTTTCAGCATCATTACTCCAATCTTCAGTCACCTGATCCTTCAGAAATCATTTTAATATGCTGATTTGGAGCTTAAGAAACATTTTATTTCTTAAGACAGAAAACAGCTGCTTAATATATATATATTTTTTTGTAAAAAAATTTAGAATTGTTCTGATTCAAAAGAACAGCATTTATTTAAAATAGAAATCTTTTGTAATGTTATACATTTCGGTCATTTGATCCATTTAGCAGTTTTCCTGAAATAAACAAATTATTTCTATGTATTGATCAATAAAATAGACATTATTCAGTACTATTTTATTATATAAACTGAACCCCACATTTAAAGTTGGAATATTACTACATATATATATGAAGATGTCTTTGCAAAAACAGCGAACAGAAATTTTTTATTCTGTTATAATGGTTGTAATTGTGTTAGGTAGCTGTATTTTAGTTATTTTTAACCTAATCAAAATAACCCAACTAAAGCTTGATTGAGATTAATTGGAATGCACAAAGAAAAAACATGATTTTTGAAAATTGTTAAGAACAGAGTTATATGTTTTTACAAAGAACTCTTCATATATATATATAAATATATTTGATCATTTAAAATAATGTATATATTTAATTACATATAATTTATATCTAAGTAAAAAAATTACTATTTATTTCTTTATTGTAATGGTTGTATGTTTTGAACAATATAAGTGGAATTACAGGATAAATAGTTGGTGTGCAGAGTTATTATTTAATATTTGTATTATTGACTCGTTGATAGGACTTGATATGAATAGGACTTAACCTGAGTGAGTTTTGACTAAGATGTGATGTGTGTGAACTCCTTCTGTGTTTCAGGTGGGTATGGACCTCCTTTAACTGCTGGCCGTGGGGCACCCGCACAACCTCCTTCTCCATTTAATGCATTTCTAGTTGCAGCACCTACAGCGGGATTTGGGGCGCCTCAGGGATACCCCCAGCAGGGCTTTAGCGCGCAACCTCAGTTTGGTAAGTGAACAGTTCCTATATTTTTTGCAGTGCCATTTCTATATATGGACTGCTCAACCACGTGATGTATATTCCTGCATTCTTTTCTTTTTCAACATAGGATATAGCTTTGGGACACCTCAAGGTGACCAGTTTGTAGCACAGGGAATGCCTCCCCCTCCCGCCACGCCGGGCGCAGGCCCTTTAGGTTTTGCCCCGGCGACGACTCCCACTCAGGACCTGAGCAAAGCCGCCCCAGCACAGCCAGACTTCTCCTACAGCCATTATGGTAAGAGTGCACTAAAATGCGGCACCAAACCACTGCAGATGTGCTGTAGCCCATCACAGGGGTTCTGCTTCCTGTTCACATGGCTGAACGGGCATGATGACATCACATACACATGCTTCTACACAGACCCTCAGTTTATTTACCCTCAATTAAGATATATGTGGTCTGTGGGGGTTTATCCAGTGGTATGTGTAAATTAGATCATCCTGTATTGCAATGCTGCTTTTGACCAGATGATGCTTCATCCTAACGCAGACAAGGATTTTCATCTGTAGATGTCGCAGCGTTGGATGGTGGGGGTGCCGATGGGAAAAAGTCGCAGTGCATGTGAGATTTAACTGAGTTCGGACTTTCATCAAGTATAAGATAAGATATACAAAGAATGCCTCTTGGCGCAGGTGCCGACACAGTACAGAAATCTGGAGCATTCATTAGACTATAGAAAGTAGAGCTGACCCTACAGAAATAACCATAGACCCCTGGTTCATAGAAGCGGCCAGAGCTAAAAGCATCTGGAGGTCGGCGAGATGTGGGACGCAGTACATTTAGCGGTGAAGCTGCTGTTACTGTAGCAATTATTGCTACAACAAACCTCTAACCCTAAGTATTATAATTCGCCACATTATTCATTCCGTTCCATTTGTGCTACAAACCTAAATGATGCCTCCGATCAAATTCTGTCATTTACTCACTAGAACCTTCATTGCATTCCAAAACCTGCAGAAGCCGAAAGAAGATATTCTGAAGAATATTGGTAACCAAACAGCTTGTTGTATAAAACACCTTTTGGAATTTCTCTAAATATCTTCTTTTACGTTCCATACAGGTTTGGAATGACATGAATGTTAATAAATTACAAAGAGTTTTCATTTTGGGGTAAACAGATCCCCCCCCCCCTTTTTTTTTTTCCTTCCCCCCCCATATATTTAGGCACAGAAAATCAGCCATAACACTCTAGCAATCACTCAGAGCATTTAAAAAACAAAAAAACAAAGCACCCTAGCAACCATTTAGAACACCTTTGCAACAAAATACTTAAGAAACCACCAAGAACACCATAGCATTCACCCAGATCACATAAGCTATCATATACTTTAGCAACTTGCTAACAACCACTCAGCACACCTTAGGAACTGAATACCTTAGAAACCATCAAGAACACCCAAGCAACTTGCTAACAACCTTCCCAAATCACCTTACCAACCACATAGCAACGTATTGGCGACCATGCTGATCACATTAGCAATCAAATGCTTTAGCAACAGCAGCATAGCAAAACGCTAACCATCACTCACAACATCTTAGCAATCGCATAGCAACATGATAGCCACTCCAACCCCGAAAACACTACAGGAAACATGTACTTTAGCAACACCCAGAACACCCTAGCA
>JADLZN010004154.1:705000-728641 GCA_018155175.1 Sinocyclocheilus anophthalmus
AAAATCGAGCAAACGCAATCAAATGCTGAGGGGTTACAAGAGATGTCCAGAAAGCCTGGTCGCATGCTGGCGCTTCCAAGTTTACTGGTGTTTAATATCACGTCCCATGTTTTCATGTCTGTTGAGACAGGTTATGGGCAGGACCTGAGTGCTTTTGGGCATAGCTTTGCAGACCCCAGCCAGCAAACTGCCTCGTACGCCGCAGCCCCCTCCGCACCCTCGTCAGGAGCCCAGCCGGCTGCCAGCAGCTTCGGACGAGGACAGAACCACAATGTACAGGGCTTCCACCCCTACCGGCGCTGAGCTGCTCTCCCACCCCCAATGCAATACACATCGTCAGGGATACAGACGTTTTGAGCACGAGAACTGGATTCGGGAGCAAATAAAAGGGGTTTTATTGTGTGTAAATTGTGAACGGGCTCTACTCCGATAATAGGAGACCACCGTACTCTTCTATATTTTGTAGTAGGACTGAACTACTGAAGTATTTAGCAATAGGATTTAGGGATTGTCTGGTCAAACATCAGCACAGAACAGACGCACCAGACGTCAGCGACAGGGTCTCCCAATTATTCAGCTTTAATTATATTAGTGGGGAAATGTTTTTATTTTCAATTTTGTGAATTTTGTTTACTCTAGGAGCCTTTTACCATTTTATTTAAGTTTGAAATAGATTACAAATGTGTATTATACACCTAAACTGTGCAATTTTTTAAAAGAATTTTGTACTAATATATGTGCGCTTTTCTTGTTTTTTATTTTATTTAAGGATGTAGACTTCCCTCAGGTGGCTGTTGGTGCACTTTGCACTTATGCAAAAAAAGAAGAAAAAAACACACAAAAATGAGAGTTTATTTGAAATAAAGGATTTAAATAAAACGTGTTGTGCAGATTCATTGAGGTGATGTTTTAATTGCTTTTAAATTGACATGAACGCAAGACTTTCCAGCTATCTGTTTCAACATGAACTTGTCAAATATTAAAAGAAGTGCAATGTCCACGGTTTTGTATAGTATGTCATCATCCCAGTATTATATTACTGTAAATATATTACAGTTCACATATAACACGTCCTGGATGTATGAGGTGTTTTTAACACCTTTTTGGCTTTACTAGGTTTGCAGAACATAAATATGAATATGTTATGTAGTCTAAAAATTGAGGTCATGAAAGCTGAATGTATGATAACTATTGAGAGTAGCATGGGCACAGGACATCAACTTCCCAAAAGTATTTTATATCAACAACATATAATATGTGACCCTAGACCACAAAACCAGTCATAAGGGTCAATTGTCAGAAATTGAGATTTATACATCATCTGAAAGATGAATAAATATGCGTTCCATTGATGTATGGTTTTTTAGGACAGTATTTGGCTGAGATACAACAATTTGAAAATCTGGAATCTGAGGGTGCAAAAAAATCCAAATATTGAGAAAATTGCCTTAAAGTTGGGCGGGGGGCGGGGGTCCAAATGAAGTTCTTAGCAATGCATATTACTAATCAAAAATTAAGTTTTGATATATTTACGGTAAAAAAATTACAAAATATATTCATGGAACATGATCTTTACTTTATAGCCTAATGATTTTTGGCATAAAAGAAAAATTGTACTCACCATTTTCATCAAGACTAATATAATGAGTATGTTTATATATAAACATGTAGTGCATGTACCAGAAATCATAAAACTGACTTGAATGTACCATGCAAAAGTAAAATAACTTGTTTTCTATGTGAATATATTGTAAAATGTAATTTATTTCTGTGATGCGCAGCTGAATTTTCAGCATCATTACTCCAGTCTTCACATGATCTTCAGAAATCATTCTAATATGATTTGGAGCTCAAGAAATATTTTGGACTATCAATGGAACCATGACACACTTTTGACAGGAGTGTATAAGGGAAGTCTTTATGCTTTTAATCACATTTATCTTCACTGAGTTTGCAAAATTAAGTATGAATAATGTATGTATTTTCCCAATATGAGATCATTAATGCTGAATGCATAATAAATGATGTTTGAACTACATAGCCTGTATTATGTGTAAATATATAGCCTGTGTAGGCCTATATATTTTTTTATAAAGGCTAAGTTAGCTAAATCATAAGTTTCAATCAAGATTTTTTTGCTTTTTAATACTTTTGTAGAAACCATGATTCGTTTTTCAGGATTCTTTGATGAAAAAGTTTAAAAAGAACAGCATTTATTAAAAAATATTATAATTTTGTTTTATTGTAAATGTATTTACTGTCACTTTTGTTTAATTGAATACATCCTTGCTAAATTAAAGTCTTAATTTCTTTACCAAAGGAAAAACCTACTGACCTATACAGTACTACAGTGCATTTAGTGCTTGCTTTGTTTGAACCGATCGGTTAAAATAAAAACTGACAAGTTGACTCGTTAATTTTCTCTAAAAAATAAAACCCTCACCATTTTGATGTCGAAGTAAAAGAATGCTTTCCTCCTCCTCTCCGCTAGTGGGCGACTTACTAAACTCCCCATAAATATACCCTGAACTCTCGCGATATTACCGCGTCTCTCCTGCGGTCTTCCTTTTCCGGGAGTCTATGAAGATGGTAGGTTCACGTCTCATTTCTGAATAACAAAACTACAGTAATCCAATCGAATCTACTGTCAATATGAAGCAAAGCAGAGTAGAAAATATGAATAAAGCTTATTGAAGAGTTAAAGCACGCCTTCAGGCCATTATTTTTCGCCTGGGACGAATGTTTATATAGATGTTCGAGTGATTAGCAGCTTCACGCTGTACTAAATCAAGCGTGATGGATTCTCGAGTGTATTCTTAAGTTTCTGCGTATCTGTAACGTGAGATTAAGTAGGAGTGTATTTATTTTATTACTCTCCGGCTGTTTAATCGACACGCTGTCGGTTAAGTAAAGGCCTGACGATAGCTGCTGTCTGGTTGTGTTTACCTCAGGCGGACGCAGAGCAGAAGAAGAAGCGCACCTTCAGGAAGTTCACCTACAGAGGTGTGGATCTGGACCAGCTGCTGGACATGTCCTAGTGAGTCAAGCCTGTGTGTAAACCTCTTCAGTGGATGTGTGAGAGGAGAGAAGTGTGGAAGCCCGTTTCCGCCACTGAATAAAACAAACAAAAAAGGTTATTGCGACTGTTTATCCCACAATTGCGTCATCTCAACACAGTTGCGTGGTGTAAAGTCGGAATTGCGTGATATAAACTAGAGCCCGACCAATATATCGTTTTGCCGATATTATTGGCCGATAGGAGCCTGTCGCCGATATATCGGTATCGGCGAATATGCCGCCGATATGACTTTTCAAAAAAAAAATTATACAGAACATGTAATGCAGATAAAATGGGGTAATTACTTAGTTTGTCCAGCAGAGCGCGCTCCATTGTTTGCTACTGGCGACCTGGATGAAACGCTTTAAAGCTTAAGTCAATGGAAAACCATTGAAACTTTGAACGGCCATATCTCCGTAACGGCGCGACAAATCCGCACCAAATTCGGGGGATCTCTTCAGCTCAAGGAACCCTCTCGAACGTGAATCGAGTGTACGTCTCGAGGCCCTCTTTCGAATGAGACCACCCCCACGTGGATAGCCCCCGGGGTTCGGGAGTTACGGGCGGTTAAATTCGCGGTCCGGCGCCGACCGATCTAGACATACGGGGGCTAGACGCGCGGGGGTGGCGTTCGAGAGGGTTCCTCGATCTGAAGGGATCCCCCGAATTTGGTGGGAGATCCGCCGGCGCGTTCGCGAGACAGTGACACCAGTCAACACTTTCCCTTCAGTAAGGAGGTTTCTTGTTCAGGCAGCATTCACGCGTTGTCTTATTCGACCGTAAGTGCCCTGCGAAGTGGACTTCACATGAAATTCCGCCATGATTCCAGTTCCAAGGGAACGTACACGTTACATTCAAAGGGCATTAAAGTGCGCGAGACGTGAATTTATATTGTATTTATTTAGAGGTAGGGGAGAGCGGGGCACAAAGTAACACTTTTTGACTTTCTCAGTTTGTGTAAATTCACATGGGGTTCAGAATATATATATTTTTTATCCACGGTAATTTTACACTTGTCCAGTACAAATACGTCGCTTTGTTTCATAATTACAGTGTATACGTTTTTCTTTATTTACCCTCAAAAAATGGAAGTGAAATGTAACAACATGCCCCGTAGGTGGAACACATTGTAACATCTGAGGGGCACGTGGTAACTTGACTATATGACAGCTTAAAATCTTATCTGATCGAATGAAAAAAAATATACAAGACAAACTAAAAATATTGTTATATATATAATACTATATATATATATATATAATATAATTATTTATTTATTCAAGAACATAATGGCGTTGTTTAAGAATTAAAAATAATCTGCTTTTGGAGTTTGACAATGAACACATTGCAACCATGCTTGGGACGTCCCACATAAACGAGCAAAAATGCTTTAAATGTCTTGAAATAATAATTTCTAAACATTAAACATTGACTGTCAGTCTTTATTCACCTATTCCTCGTGGTTTCTCATTAAAATACATTAACGTAAATAGTGTAAATTACATCACTAATGTCATAGAATAGCACATTGTAACGCAGTGTTACAACGTGCCCCATCTGCGCAACTGGAATTTAAAACTGGTTATTGTCTTCTGCTAGTAATCAAAGCATTAAACTATCTGAACTGATAAATAACCGATTGGAGATTAAAATAATAGCAGATTTGTAATTTTAAATGAATAATAAAAACTGAAAAAAAAAACTTAAGCCAGAATTTAAATGTTACTATGGTAAAATAAATATTCAAACCACGTGTGTTACAACTAACACCCCGTTACTTTGTGCATCGCACTCATCGCAAGTTTGTTAAATTGTTAAATGCCCTTACATATCTGTCACCAATATAAGTGTTTGATCACCACATTTGAGTGATCATTGCAAAAAATTTGTTTATGTATATATATTCTGTTTATGTATATACTGTATTCTATATATAGTACCAGTCTAATGTTTGGACACACGAATGGGAAAGTGACTGGTACTGTACTATAATATAAACAAAGAATATCGGCCGATATATCGGTATCTGCCTTTTTTACTCCCTAGTATCGGCGCCCCAAAAAAACCCTTATCGGTCGGGCTCTACAAAGAATATCGGCCAAAATATCGTTATCGGCCCCAAAAAACCCATATCGGTCGGGCTCTAATATAAACACAATTGCGAGTTATATAGTCAGAATTGCGTGATATAAACACAATTGTGAGTTGTAAAGTCAGAATTGCGAGATATAGAGTTGCAATTATGTTTTTAATTTTTTATTCAGTGGCGGAAACGGGCTTCCATAGAGAAGCAAGAAATAATTTACTCAAAATGGCAGTGGAAATTACTCGGCCCATGTTTCGTAATGTTATAACATTCTTGTGAGGGAAACAACATATTCGCGCTGATCTGTCTTATATAACACAGGGTTTCTGATGGTTTTATGAAGGTAAATGTTGGACTTTTTAATGACCAGATGCAAAAAAATATTAAAGAATAAATTGAATAGAACACGTCAATAAATGTGTCTGTTAGCAATACTTTAAAACTTGAAAATATAACTTGGTTGCAACAGATCTCCATTGCTTATCCAAACCACTAGAATATAGAAATAACTTTTACATTACCTTCTGATAGCACTGCAAAAAAAAGGTATGTTATTAATCAGTATATTTGACTTGTTTCCAGTGCAAATGCCCACAAACACTAGAGAAGCAAAATGAAGTGTTTATGGTTAAAAAAATAACAAAAATCTGTCAGTGGGTTAAAAAAAGATTTAATTCCCTATTGACACATTTGTTCTTGTTTTAAGCATAAACCTGCGTAATTTTGTTCAGATTTCATATAATCTGCATCTCAAGTAAATGCATCATGATTTAAGGATATTTGTATTGGGAAACTATAAAATACTAAGATTGTTTTGCAGTTCATGTGATATTTAATTCCATGACTTTTTAGGCCTTAATTTGTAGATGTATAAATGTAGTCTGTATTACTTGTTGTGCCACTACTTTTGTAATTCAAATTCAATACAAATCTATTATAATTTAATATTTCCCTCTACCGCAGCTCAATTCTCATTGGGTTTTTTTGTGACCGACCGGAAGCAATTAGATGTGATCAATCAGCTTTGAATGTTCTTATATTCTTTTAACTTGAAATAAACATGCGTTTCATTATTGTAACCTGAACTTTTAACAGTCTTGCTTAAACCTACCTCGTGAATGAAAGTTTTGTCATCAGTGATCTGATGATGCTTGTGTAGAAATTGATTAAGCCTGTGTGTGTGTTCCTCAGCGAGCAGCTGATGCAGCTCTACTGTGCCAGACAGAGGAGGAGGCTGAACCGCGGCCTCAGGAGGAAGCAGCAGTCTCTCCTCAAGCGCCTCCGCAAGGCCAAGAAGGAGGCGCCTCCTATGGAGAAACCAGAGGTGGTGAAGACTCATTTGAGAGACATGGTCATCCTGCCGGAGATGGTTGGATCCATGGTCGGCGTGTACAACGGCAAGACCTTCAACCAGGTTGAAATCAAGGTAGGGATGAAGCATGCGGTTAAAATGCTCATGTGTCAGTGCTGCGTTTTGTGGCTTTGCTGTAAAATCAAAGACTCTGTGTCCCACTAAGCCTCTAAATACGGCTGATGTGTTTTATTAAGGAATGAATACGCAGTGATTTTTGATAGCTAATGGTTTGTATAATTTTGTCTCTTTTCAGCCTGAGATGATTGGTCATTACCTTGGAGAGTTCTCCATCACATACAAGCCTGTTAAACACGGTCGTCCAGGTATTGGAGCCACTCATTCTTCCCGCTTCATTCCTCTGAAGTAAAAAGCAATTGAGTATGTAAATAAAAGCCTCCAAAACAGCCTCTGACTTTGTCTTTCTTTATATCGGCTCGTCTTGCTTGCCAAAAAAACTGGTTCAGTTTGTGTGCCTCTAAATCCAGGCTACAGGTCATCTGTCAGATTTATGCAAGGTTTTTATGTAGGAACTCTATATCTATATCTATCTTATATATCTATATATATAGACTATTAATCTATCTATAATAAAACAAAAAGAAAGTTTAATTGCCTCTGCATCATTGTTTTTGTCTTCAAGGGTGACTATTTGAAAATGAGACGCCAATTCAATGTTTAATTTTAGTTTTTTAATAATGATTGAATTTCTTAATTTTGATGCTAAATTCCTATTTCGTTTTACCTGAAATGCCAGCTTTCACAGCATTCACATTCTGCAGGTATTGAAGTTTTAATTCATACTTTCACAAGTTATGTATAAAAGAGCTTAAAGTCTTAATATACATCGTTATGTTAAATGTTACATGCATAACAATAAATGAATTTCTTATTTTGTTTTCAACAGAAATATCTAAACCTCAACTCTGAGAAATTGAACAATTAACCAAGTATGCTTAAAACATGTGGACTGAACTTTTTCCTTTGAAATTAATGTTGATTTTTTTTTTTGCAGATCTGCTTGTTTTAATCATAAACTTCCTTCATTTTGATACATTTCTCATAAAGACACTTGCTTCTCAAGTAAATAACTTGATTTAAGAAGTTTGCACTAGAAATCAAGGCAAAATACTGATGAACTTTTATAGTGATCAGAAGGTAACAGTAAAAGTTATTTTCATATTCTAGTTTAGAGCAGAGGCATTCAAACCATAAAAGTTTTGTGTGAAATGTATTGAAGATAAATTGGAAGTTTCATATTCAAACTTTGAAGTGTTGTTAGTACAAAACATTTCCGTTTGCAGAATATATTTATGTATGGTGTTCCATTTTTTTTTTCCACCACTTGGTCTTAAAAGGTTCTTAACCTGCAGAAACCCTGTCGATACAATAGATAGCCTATCAAAGTCAGCATCTGTGCTTCATATTGAAAGTATATGAACTGTTTAGTAGGTAATATATCAGAATGTGAGGCAGAAGCAGATCAAGCTTTTTATTTTAGACCACCTTTTTATCACTTTCAATGATGGGGCTAGAGTACTTTCAACAAAAAGATTAAACTAATGTGAAGTAAAAAAAACAAAACCGCTTTTCACATGGCCAGAACAATATTCTGCTGTCCACCACCACTGAATAACTCCGAAATGGACATCATCTGATGTCAAATAAAATAAATGCATACAATAGATCAGTCTATTTACAGTAAATGCTTCCAGTAACAGTATTGCACTGTTAAATCGCAGAATTTTGAATAATATTTCATCTTGAGGTTATCAATTTTGGGCTGACAATACCATTGCACTTTTTATCCCATTTACATATCCCAGAGAGTGCAAATCATTTATTTGAATGGGGTGGCGTTATGTGTAGGTATATAAAAAACAACCTCTAGGGGTACTCATATAACTCGAAAGCAAGTAAAACCCATTCTGCTCTGGGACAAACATCCATCTGAGCTGTTCCTTTAATGTGTTTCCTGCAGTCGTACACCAACTAGTAAATATACAATGGCCGTACATTCAAACAGTTCCATTCAATTTGGCCCACATGCAAGAGCAGAGCAAATTGAACACTTTTAAATGTATACCATCACTTGTTTATAGGTAGACCAGCTATTTCATGCCCTTAGATCTGATGTCCACTGTAGCCTCTGTCCCAGTATTGATGCTTTTTGGTGCAGTTGTTGGTCTTATCAAGTCTGGTTGAGATTTGGACGGTGACTTGGGGGCGGTTTTTGGTCTTGTGTCCTCTGGACGTTTGGTAGTGGTGGTCTTTGTGGGGGTTGATTCCTGCTTGGGTTTTGAGGCGGTTGCTGGCTGCCACAGGAAGAATTCATGTAAGAGAGTATTAACTACGTCAGGGCACTCCATCATGACCATGTGACTTCCATCATCTATGATCTTCAGGAACCCCAGCAATAGGATCTACAAGAAAGTGAACACAGTTAATATGATTGTGCACACCAAAATATGTGGTCAAGTGCCACTAAAACTTTCAGAGAAACCCCAGGAGAAAAGAGCCAAATAAACAACTAAATGGACAAGGCTCTAAGCTTGGAACATAAAATGATTGTACCTCTGCCATACGTTGGTCCTCTTGTACTGGTACAAACTTGTCGTACATGCCGTGAACCAGCAGAACAGGCACTGTGATTTCAGCATGGTAAACCTCGTCTCCCTCAGGCCAGTACTGTCCACTCATCGTGGACCGTAGAACGAAGGAAGACACGTTGAAGGCATTATTCTCTTTTAGTAGTTTCTTTTCTCTCGTTCCCTGATGGGCAAATCCAGCCCTTGAAGACAGAAAAAGGCATATTTTATTAGTTAAAAACTACTGTGATTGCCAGACATAGATACTCATGATCAAGCTGGCAAAGAACAAGGCAAGGACAAATGTGGGATATACTTTATTTCAATAGTCCAGTTTAGACATGTTACTAACTTTGAGTAACTTTGCAACTAAAAGGCTGGAATACACTATACAACTTTTGCCAAGATTTTTGCCCCAATTTACAGCCCGCTAATTGTGAAACTCAGAGCCAGTCTGCAGGTTTGAGTTGACAAATTTCATAGAAAATCGAGGTCTTCAACCCTGTTCCTGGGGACCCACTGTCCCACTGAGTTTAGCCACAACCCTAATCAAACACCTTTGCAGGGCAGTGGGCCCCCAAGAGCAGGATTGAAGACCTCTGGTATAGTGTATGATGGTCACAGACCCCGACAAACTGGAGTCTGTGCCCATCATACAAAACAATTGTCTGTGAATACTATTTACTCAAATCTACAGACTGGTTCTGGCTTTTGGCAATTAGCGTCAACTTCTGAAAATCTGTGTGCAGCCGTGGCCAAAAGTTTTGAGAATTACACAAATATTAATTTTCACAAAGTCTGCTGCCTCAGTTTTTATGATGGCAATTTGCATATACTCCAGAATGTTATGAAGAGTGATCAGATGAATTGCAATTAATTGCAAAGTCCCTCTTCGCCATGAAAATTAACTTAATCCCAAAAAAACATTTCCACTGTATCACAGCCTTGCCACAAAAGGACCAGCTGACATCATGTCAGTGATTCTCACATTAACGCAGGTGAGAGTGTTGATGAGGACAAGGCTAGAGATCACTCCGTCATGCTGACTGAGTAAGAATAACAGACTGGAAGCTTTAAAAGGAAGGTGGTGCTTGAAATAATTGATCTTCCTCTATTAACTATGGTTACCTGCAAGGAAACACGTGCAGTCATCATTGCTTTACACAAAAAGGGATTCACAGGCAAGGATAATGCTGCTAGTAAGATTACACCTAAATCAATCATTTATCGGATCATCAAGAACTTCAAGGGGAGAGGTTCAATTGCTGTGAAGAAGGCTTCAGGGCACCTGAAAGAAAGTCCAGCAAGCACCAGGACCGTCTCCTAAAGTTGATTAAGCTGCGGGATCGGGGCACCACCAGTGCAGAGCTTGCTCAGGAATGGCAGCAGGCAGGTGTGAGAGCATCTGCACACACAGTGTGCAGCCATATCACCCTGCAGCCCAAGACTGGTTGCCCACTAAAGCTAAGCAGGGTTGAGCCTGGTCAGTACCTGGATGGGAGACCTCTTGGGAAAACAAGGTTGCTGTTGGAAGAGGTGTTCGTGAGGCCAGCAGGGGGTGCTCACCCTGTGGTCTGTGTGGGTCCTAACGCCCCAGTATAGTGATGGGGATACTATACTGTCAAAAAGCACCGTCCTTCAGATGAGATGTTAAACCGAGGTCCTGACTCTCTGTGGTCAATAAAAATCTCATGGCACTTCTCGTAAAGAGTAGGGGTGTAACCCCCCGTGTCCTGGCCAAATTGCCACCACTGGCCCTTGTCTATCATGGCCTCCTAATAATCCCCATCCACTTGATTGGCTCTATGACTCTCTCGCCTCTCCAGCTGTAGCTGGTGTGTGGTGAGCGCACTGGTGCCTTTGTCCTGTGGCTGCCGTCGCATCATCCAGGTGGATGCTGCACACCACTGGTGGTGGTTGAGGAGAGACCCCCCCACATGATTGTAAAGTGCTTTGGGTGTACAGCAATGCACTATATAAATGCATCATTCATTCATTCATTCACAGTGAGGCCAAGACTTTTGGAGGATGGCCTGGTATCAAGAAGGGCAGCAAAGAACCCACTCCTCTCCAGGAAAAACATCAGGGACAGACTGATATTCTCCAAAAGGTACAGGGATTGGACTGAGGAGGACTGGGGTAAAGTCATTTTCTCTGATTAATCCCCTTTCTGATTGTTTGGGGCATTCGGAATAAAGCTTGTCCGGAGAAGAAAAGGTGAGCGCCTCCATAAGTACTGTGCTATGCCAAAAGTAAAGCATCCTGAGACCATACATGTGTGGGGTTGCTTCTCAGCCAAGAGAGTGGACTCCCTCAAAATTTTGCCTAAGAACACAGCCATGAATAAAGAATGGTACAAAAACATCCTCCGAGAGCAACTTCTCACAACCATCCAAGAACAGTTTAATGATGAACAATGCCTTTTCCAGCATGATGGAGAACCTTGCCATAAGGCAAAAGTGATAACTAAGTGGTGCTTTAACACCGGCTGATGTTTCGAACCTGAGCGTTCCCCTTCGGGGGGATATCAGTTTTGGTGAGGACATATGTGAACACACCGGCAATTGCGCTCGGATCCGCGTCAAAACAATCGGTCCGAGATCACCTGAACGAGGTGGTCTCGGCACGATTGAAAACGAACTCTGGAGCGGTTTGGTTGTAGTGAGAAAGCAATTCGATCTAACGGACCAATGAACCAGGCTATATCACAATGTATAATGGGTAATTATGTAAGTTCCGTGAAAAGCATTAGTTTTGCTAATACTTCAAAATGAACCATTTTTCTGTGGGTGAGCACGTCTTCGCCATTAAAAATCAAAGCGCACATTTTCATTTTATAATGCCGTCTTATTGTTCTTCTTCCTAGTAGGTGAATTTTAAAAATGTTTTCCCGATGAATCCAGGACTCTGCTAACAAATGATAAATTAATATAAGGACAGTAAAAAAAAAAAGTCTGTGTTCCATCCTGACGGATGACATGTGTGAGCGCTAAGTGGAATCCCGAAAAATAAACCGTGGAACTTGACCAATGAGACAACAGTTACTCGCAACCGTTTAATTTCTAAACTCAACAGTATTTCTAAGGACTGTTTAGTTGTTTTGAAATTTTGCCAGTGTGATAGGAACAGCACCAAGAATATAAAGCAAATTGTAATAATTTAATCCGTTTCGAAACAAAGCAATCGACTTTTTTTTTAACCCCCCCCCAGGTGTGAAAGCACCCTAAGTGGCTCAGGGAACAAAACATCGAAATTTTGGGTCCATGGCCAGGAAACTCCCCAGACCTTAATCTCATTGAGAACTTGTGGCCAATCCTCAAGAGGCGGGTGGACAAACAAAAACCCACAAATTCTAACAAACTCCAAGCATTGATTATGCAAGAATGGGCTGCCATCAGAATCAGAATGAGCTTAATTGCCAGGTATGTTTACACATACGAGGAATTTGTTTTCGTGACAGAAGCTTCCAAAGTGTAACAGAATGACAGTGACAGAACAAAAAACACAGAAAAAAAAATTAAAATAGAACAAGTAAATAAGGAATAAAAATATATAAATCGACAATTGTATGTGCAGGTATATTCCAATAAGACAGTTTTGTATGTACAGGTACTGTACATCATGTGCAAATTTTAGGTGTAGATCAGTTAGGATGTGGCCCAGAAGTTGATTGACAGCATGTCAGGGCGAACTGCACAGGTCTTGAAAAAGAAGGGTCAACACTGCAAATACGGAGTCTTTGCATAAACTTATTGTATTTGTCAATAAAAGCCATTGACACTTATGAAATTCTTGTAATTATACTTTAGTATACTATAGTAACATCTGACAAAAAGATCTAAAAACAAATGGACAAATTTATATTTGTGTCATTCTCAAAACTTTTGGCCACGGCTGTAGTATACTATAGGATTTTGCTAAAACTATTTAATTAAATTAACAAGGTAGTTGCCAAACATAGACACTCACGTTCAAGCTGGCAAAGGGCAAGGCAATGACAAATGTGTCCTGTGGACCATTATTCTTACATGAGAAAGCTCCAGGTGAGACACGGGGACAGGAAATTAAGGACACACGTGGGCAAGCTGAAGACAGAGCAGAGACTGGGCTCGAGTGCTGTAGGACCTCCACCATTAATCATCACAACTTTATGAACTTGTTCTGGATACTCATGAGCCAAGAAGGTACAAAACGAGACACTGCAAGACAAGAAAGAAAATGCTAAAACAGGTAAGGAAATGTATCTGCATTTATCAGGCAAAGGCATACATTTTCTTACCCATAAGAGTGTCCTACTAAAATATTACGCTTCTTTGCATAACGCTTGAAGATGATCCTAACGTCCTCAGCCAAAGCGTAAAAGGTATAGGCAGCGGGAATCTGAGGAGCAGAACTTGCACCATGGCCAGCCAAGTCTGGGGCAATGACCTCGTAACCAAGTTGGGAGAAATAGTCCAGTTGGTTTCCCCAGATATCCAACGACCCCCCAACTCCATGAATGAAAAACAAGGCCACATCAGGGTGAGTACCTTTGCAGCATGTGATCTTCCGCTCACAGTCAATCACAATGGAGCATTTGGGTTTGCGCCGTCTGCGCTGCACTTGCTGTAGATTCTGCTGAGGTGCAGGTTTGCTATCCATAGCCTGTCCTGCGGTCGCCGACCCCGGTGTGTGTTCAGAAGCCTGAGCTGCTGGGGGAGCCTCACAATTGGAAACATCCGTATCCACAGTGCTGTCTCCATTCTGATAGTGGACCAACTCTGGATGGGTGGCTTCATTGACGTTCTCGATCAGAAGCTGTCCATTTCGGTACATTGAGATTTTGCGCTTGCAGCTGACCGTACCCCCCTCCCCAGTACCTGGCTCCTCAACCACTGGTCTGTCTGGGATAATATGCCGAACTCTCAGAACCCTTCCTGGCTTTACCTCAACAAATTCAAAACCATCGGTGGGCTCGGAAGACTCAACAGGGACCACAACGTTAGTGGACTTCCCTGTAAAGCAACAGCATATTCCATCCACAAAGCTGGTGAGCATGGTGAACACCTGGGGAAATAAGAAGTACATTTGGGTTCTCAAATATTCAGTGCTTTAGTACATAGGCTTTGGCAAATTTGAATTGCCACACATCAGTTTGGCAGATCAATTATCCATGTTTGAGTGCAAGCTACCCAGTACCTCTTGTCAATAAGTACGCCAGAGCATGATTTTGCCGCCAACGTAGACTTAAGTCAGTGTAGTGACATTTAATTTTTGACAGGAATGAAAACGAGACAAATGAGCGACAGAAATACAGTGCATTCAATGGATTGTAGTATTGTTTAACAAGTAAACGGAACGTCAACAAAAACTGCACAGAAGTTGTGAAAATTACCTGCATGCCATCGCAAAAACGGTAACTCTCGTTTTTATAAATGTTTAATTCAATATGGTGTCTAACCTGACTAATGTCTCTTGATGTTAGAAGTTGCATGTTGGTTTGTTTTTGCTCCAAATATAGTACTTTGCTGTCAGGCCTATTAGCCATTCTCGTAGGAGCACAGAATTATGGCACCTTCTAGCATGTCCATGAAATATATTCTATTTCAGGGTGTGAAATATTATTCCCTTCCCAAAACTCCAAAATATATCTTGTTAGGATCACTATCAGACAATATACTAACATCAGTACCATAAATAGCATTGTTTATCATTAAATTATCTTAACATGTATGGCAAACTAATTGTGCCTCAATTTCCTTACAAGGATTTTGAAATAATATACATTAAAGGAAGCTTTAAAAAATGATTTAAAAAAAAAAAAAACATGACAACCAAACTAAGTGTAAGAAGCTTTTTTTCCCCCTTCTCAATGTGCATTAGTGCACTGGTCTTCATAACAGGGGGTTGGATCTATTTTAAATTTGAGAAGTCACAATAATGACACTGGTTTTTATGATGCAATTAATCAAACGCTCGCTGTTGGATTCAAAATTAACATGGTGTTTACTTTGTAACATTCTATACTTATGCATTCAAGCAGATAATGGAAGGTTTTTTTCTTTTAACTATAGCTGCCAAGAAAAAATCTCATGTAAATAATTGAGTGAATATTTTTCAAAGCATTTTAATTAGTTGCATCACAGCTTGCAATAGCCTTTCCTTTAGTTAAGGCTTTGGCCTTGTAGGCTGCCTCCAATTTTTGATGACAAATAAATACATTCCTTCACAACCTGTACAGTGCAATATCTTACCTGATTATCGATGTTCCCGATACATGAAAAAGCTGGATTGTTTACTCCAGTAGTTTCTCTTCCCAGTGTAATGAAATTGTTGGTTGGTAATCTGCTACTCTCAATCCAATAATCAAATCCAAACAGAATCTCTTTCCACGTAATTAAATTACTTTAAAGATCATTTAAAGACTTAATTTGATGTAAAACCTATAATAATAATTAAAAGAGCAACAACGACTGTTTTTCGCTTTCATTCGCTCCCTATCTTCCAAATCTACATGGCCACAGTAAGAAGTCCAGATTAAAGCGGATTACACCTGTTGAGCATATGCTGTTACAGCCTCACTGAAAACATGCACTGGCTAGCACCCACCATCTATTGTCTTGAATTTTTTATGAATTACCTTGAAATCTACATTCAGTATGGCTCAACACAAAACATTTGTAATCTCCTTTTTATTGATTCTCAAAAAAAAAAAAAATGTTGACCTCGAACATAGAAATTGGGAAGGCTTCATAAGAACAAGAACTTACAAATGCAGGTGTAATTGCGGTAAGTAATGCTGTAACTCTTCTAACCAGATTTCGACTCAAGATGGGCTGCTCTCTGCACACTTCCCCCTCAAGAGTTTTTAAAAGCTTTCTTTACTCAAAATATTTTGCATGCATTGTTTTGTTAACAACCTCAATAGCTACAACACATTTCAATCTTTTCAACAAGAACAAACCAACAAACTTCACCAGGAAATGGCCTGAAACAGCTGACTTAACCTCACAGCATGTCTCCAGCCACATTGCATGTTGTTGACTCGAAGCACACTGGCTGAGAGTATTAAGCCTCATGTGTAGAGCTCCTCCTGTTTATTGTACCACAGCTCACCGACGCCCTCTACAGGTTAAGAGAGGAACTGCTGCATAGCTGCACCTTAAATCTCAGAACTCCAAAATTAAACTACTTAAATCCAAACAAAGGAGAGACACTATTAAACTCCATATTTAGAAGGCAAACAGACTGCAAGTGAATCAGCGCTCAGGGATCAAGTCAGAGAAGGAGTCAGGCATCTGAAGGCAAGTAATCGGTTTATGATTCTGGAACAAACACAGCACTGGAAACCTACGTGACAACGGGGGAAGTGAAAGAGACTGACATTTGTATTTCTTTACATCACCAGTAACGTCATCCTCAACCTGTGACAACAGAAAAACAGACCCAACAGTGCATTCATGCACAAGTATGCACCTGCTAGGAAGACCGTCACGTTACCAACACCAAATACTACATCTAAATCTGCCAAACGTGACTGTACATTTTCGAAATTTCCCTTTTTGGACGCTGAAGAGAGATGCCTGTGTTCTGAGAACATCATGAAAGCGGTAATTCACAGCTGAGATTACTAGGTGTTTCAACTTTTACACTGCATTAATAGTGTCCTAACAAATCCATTTTCACACACATCTTCATAGCAGAGATTCATTCTTATGTGCTTGTTGAATTCCCCCCCTCGAAGTTCAGCAGAATCGTCAAAGCTGGCAGTGGAAACCTGTCGCGCCACACACGTTCAGAACAGGGCACTGACTGCATCCGGAAGCACTCAGTAAAATAAAAAAAAGCATACTGTAAGAGAAGTGTTCTTCCATTTCTTTCTTTCTGAGATGAAATTCCTGTGTGGTGTGCGGATGTTTGGGCTTGTTGTGTCCGTTCTTGTGCTGTTGGATGGTGGGTTCCTCTACGAGTCCTCGTTCATCTCCTGGCTGTCTGTCCGGGCGATTTTGCGTGGAGGCGCTGGGCTGCCACCTTCCCCCTCCGCTTGCTCCTGCTCTCGCTTTTTAGCTGCATTCTGCAAGACATAAAAAAAAAGTATATGATCTTTCCAGTAGCTAGAAGGTTATGCAGGAACTATTTTTCAGTCTCGTTTCTGCTAAAAATAAGTTATTTCTTCCCACTCGCTATGTTTACATTTTGTCATCTACGCTGATTTGTCAGTTTCGTTTCAGTACGATTCTGTACCTTCAAACATAAATTTGAATATCTTTTATTTTTAGATATTTATATTTTGCAGGAGTCCCAAAAGGCATTTATTTTTTCCACTTCCTGCCCACTCAGCAATTCCAAACTAGTCCCACATTGCACTCATTTGTGTTTTGTCCCGCAGGAAAGCGAACCTCTACAAGTAGCTGCATTTTTTATCAGGGCAGAACAAGAGGCCGTTCACCCAGAATGCATTTTTGCATTCTATCGCATTCTTTTCCTTTTATTTTGCATTTCTTTTCCTGTATTTTCTATGTGCATTTCATATACAGTAACAAAGCACATAATCATTCGTTCATTCACAAAAATGAAGTCCTACATCAATATTATGACTAATGAGGGATTTTGTATTTTCGCTTCTCTGTGTAAATTCATTTTATATAAGATTTTTAAACAAATATAGGCCAGAACACCATGAATAAGAATACAACAATTTCAAATTAAATATTTACTGTAATTAAAATATTAAGTCATATTTTAAATATATATGCATTTTTTTTTTTTTACATGAAATAAAGCACTTATTTATTACCTGAGATTATCAGTGCTATAGTTTATATGCTACTGTTCCAGCCGTGGCGTTGCATAAATAGAAACCATTTCTAAAATTGAATCAGCTGCGGTGGCTGGTTAGGACAAAAACTCTTAACGAACATAGAAAAGTTACATCATGTTTTGCATTTGGTTAGGTCACAGTGTACATTCAATTACACATAAGGGGAGACCTTTAATATTATGACAAGTTATTTTTGATTTATCCATCAACATGCGGTTGCTCTGTCAAATTAGAGCTTGAAGAACACTTGCCTTTTTGTCCCACTGTTGATGAAGATAACGCAGAAGGATGTTTGTCTTCTCTGTGACGATGACTGTGAGGAGAGAGAAAACCTCTAAAAATCTGCATTTTGCGAGAATCATTCAGTTGAATTTTTATTATGTAATACAGGTCTACATTTGTACAACACAAGCACTCACTCTGTTCGGAGGGATACTCTCGTGTAGGCAGATATACTGATGGCCTTCTGTTCTGAAAGACAGAAAAAAATAAAAATAAAAGACTGTTAATGATTTGAACAAAACCTGACACTATAATTCACAACCAGAGTGTGAAAACGCTCAGTGAATATTCTTTTTGAATATTCTCAGTGAATATGAATGTATGTATATATATATATATATTATACAAACCTGATTCCAAAAAAGTTGGGACACTGTACAAATTGTGAATAAAAACAATGCAATGATGTGGAAGTTTCAAATTTCAATATTTTATTCAGAATACAACATAGATGACATATCAAATGTTTAAACTGAGAAAATGTATAATTTTAAGGGGAAAATAAGTTGATTTTAAATTTTATGGCATCAACACATCTCAAAAAAAGTTGGGACAAGCCCATGTTTACCACTGTGTGGCATCCCATCTACTTTTTATAACAGTCTGCAAACATCTTGGGACTAAGGAGACAAGTTGCTCAAGTTTAGGAAAAGGAATGTTGTCCCATTCTTGTCTAAAACAGGCTTCTAGTTGCTCAACTGTCTAAGGTCTTCTTTGTCACATCTTCCTCTTTATGATGCGCCAAATGTTTTCTATGGGTGAAAGATCTGGACTGCAGGCTGGCCATTTCAGTACCCGGATCCTTCTTCTACGCAGCCATGAGGTTGTAATTGATGCAGTATGTGGTCTAGCACTGTCATGTTGGAAAATGCAAGGTCTTACCTGAAAGAGACGACGACATATGATGGGAGCAATCAATTGTCAATTTTAAGAGTGCGTTATGGCATGGACACAAATTATTACATTTGTATTGCCAATAGCAATTGCAGCTGGATGCTCACAAATAGGACACAGTATTAACAGAAACGAAAAAAATAATAATATATAATAATATTAAAAATAAATGTAGGTTTTAAAATGAATTAATGTATGTAAGTATATAAACTAGAAATAAAAAATAAAATAAGGGATTAGACATATACAGAAGCAAAATATACATCTAAGTAACATAATACAGTAATATGGCATAATATAATCTACATGTGCTGAAAACATCAGATCAGGGCAGGTTGAGTTTTCTCTTCTATGGTGACAGGCAGACACATATTGAGCAGCAAACAGATACGGCAGTTTCTCCTGGTTTGAAAGAGTTTTAAATGTCTGATGGATCTGCTGTATTTTATCATAGAACACTGTCCGTATATCTGTGTTTTTGGGGCATTCTGTTAGGAAGTGCAGTTCTGTTTCCATCTGATTCAGATCCCAGTGTGAACACAGTCTCTGCTCCGGTGGCAGCCATGTTTTTCTGTGTCTGCCCGTCTCTATCATCAGCTTGTGTCCGCTGAGTCTGTATCTGGTCAACGTGCTTCTCAGTTTCTTATCTGACACTGTGCACAGATACTCTGCCGTACTGTACTCTCTCTTTAAGGCCAGATAGCATTGCACTTTACTCTGCTGTTGTGTTTGGGTTTGCCAGTGAGTGATGTAGCTCTGTTTGATCTGTGCAGTAATCTGACTGATTCTGATGCTGTGATGCAGAGCAGCAGTAGATGTTAGTGAAGCATCAGGACTGAAGCTCTGGATCAGCTGAGGGAAGGGCTTGCATTCTTTGCTCATCTCTTGGTATTGCAGGGCTTTATAATGATATGATTGGGGGTCACTGAGCTTCAGATGTTTCCAGAATTTAATTGCCCTTTTTTGTATCTTTATGATTAGAGGATATTTGCCTAATTCTGCCCTGCATGCGTTATTTGTTGTGTGCCGGTGCACGTGTAGGTTGTAAGAATTTTTACAGAGTTCTGCATGCAGGGTCTCAATGGGATGTTTTTCCCATTTGGTGAAATTTTGATTGGGATTTGTCAGTGGACCCCACACCTCACTGCCATAGAGGGCAATGTGCTCAATTACTGATTCTAATATTTTCATCCAAATTCTAATAGGGATCTCTATAGGACATTGCCGTTTGATGGCGTAGAAGGCCCTGCGTGCTTTATCTCTCAGTTCATTCACAGCATGATTAAAGTTTCCCGTGGATGTGATCTTCAAACCCAGGTAGTTGTAGTGTGATGTGTGTGTTATCTGCTGAGTGCCTAATGTAAATGTGTGTGGTGTTCCCTGGGATCTGGATCTTTTCTGAAAGATCATAATTCTGGTTTTCTTCAGGTTGACTGTCAGAGCCCAGGTCTGGCAGTATTGCTGTAGCAGGTCCAGGTTCTGCTGTAATAAAGCGTGTGGTTGAGCGGGAGACAGAACATGTTGTTCTAGAACTTGGATATCCCTTTCAGCATTGATGGTGCCTTTCCAGATGTGTAAGCTGCCCATGCCACACGCACTCATGCAACCCCATACCATCAGAGATGCAGGCTTCTGAACTGAGCGCCGATAACAACTTGGGTTGTCCTTGTCCTCTTTAGTCCGGATGACATGGCGTCCCAGTTTTCCAAAAAGAACTTCAAATTTTGATTCGTCTGACCACAGAACAGTTTTCTACTTAGCCACAGTCCATTTTAAATGAAGTTCCTTAACGTAAGTTAGGGAGGAGCGAGCCCATCTAATCTTTCAATCAACAGCCAGAGTATATAAGCAGCTGCTTACCTCTCTCCAGTCGCAGCTGTTCCAGCATCTTCCGGTCGTGTCGCGCAAACCATGTCAGGCTCACCGGACCTCCAGCTGTTCCCGTCAGATGACAAACTTTTCTCCTGTCCCGAGACACCATCAGTGGCAACGCGCAAATCACCGGATCACACAGATCCAAACAAAGAGTCTCCCTCTGAGCGTTCCGGTCGAAAGATCCAGCGCTCATACAAACCACGCACCAGAAGACAACTCTCCCCTCCACCTTCAAGATCTCCAGCGGTTACTGCGCCTCGTCCATCTCTTCATTCCGCGGCCACCATTCCTCCGATTCTACCCATTCAAAAATGGTCCGTCAACAGCCTACGCCAAGCCCTCTCAAACTCCGGACTTCATTTCTCCCACAGATCTTCAAAAGCTCAACTCTGATATACTCAATAACTCCAATAACAGCTCCAGAATCCCAACAAACTCCTCAACTTCTCCAAAAAAGAAGACTCAGTCCTCATCCATTTCCGTTTCTCTCCCGGCTCGGCGTTCTGAACGCAATCATCCTCAGCGCGCTAATCCTGAGGCCGCGGCAAAGATCAGAGGGGGAAAAACTAGAGCCGCTCACACTTCCGTGTCCACCGGCCTTTCCGCCCCGGCCAGCAACAGCAGCCGCAAAAAGCAGTTCCTCAGTTCCTTCAGCGCTCACGAATACTCATTTGCAGGTTACTCCACTTCCCAGGCAAGACCTATTTATCCCATCTTACTCTTCCTTTTGCTTCTCCACCTCCTTTCAATTCTTTCCTGGATGTGCAACATCTTCACAGACGGTAACTTTTTTTTTTTTCACCTCTTCCTCAGAGAGTGGATCCTAGTGCGCGGGGGGCCCTTGAGGAGAGGCCCGCAGGGCTGTTTACCTTTCAGGAAGTCCGTCTCTCCAGCTCTACGTTTGGACTCTAAACAGCTCCTTCTGGTCAGCAGGTCAACTGCATTGTTCATGTATCATCAAGGGGCAGAGAAAGGGGCGTTATTGTGTTTCACTTGTGCTGGCTGGTAAATCGCTAGATGGTAATAAAGTGGATAAGTGGAAAAAATGCAAAAGGGAAGTTAAGAAAGGTGCGGTACATTAACATGGAGGAAAACTTAAAATAATGGGCGAGTGAGTGTTGTGTAGTTATAGGCGAAATTATTTGGCCTCTTTGGTCTATTGTTTGTGATCTGTTATCGCAGTGGTGATGGGGGCCCAATCGCACCCATTGTGATGGAGGCAGTGAAACTGAGCAAACTGGAGACAGACTGATGGAGAGATGTGAATGAGACAGAAAGAAAATAATAGGAAAGAAAAGAAAGTTTGTTTTTAAGGCCATCATCTGTGTTTCCTGAAATTTTTCTAAAGCTGTTGTTATGAGTTAAAGTGAGCCTCTCAGATCAAGGCTGAAGTTCTAGTGTTGATTGAACTCATGGATAAAAATGACTGATTACGTTTCAGACTCGGTGAGAGCTGTTCATTTGCTTACCTGTTTGATAGTTAGTGCTCTTATCGTGTGTGGGAATGTTCTTAGCGGCTTCATTAGGGTCTTTCTCTCTATACACACACACACACACACACAACACACTGTGACTCTACCCAGTAACAGTCTCTAAGTGTCTCCTTCAGCTTATAGAGAGGGAGTGATTGGTGTGTATTTTTGTAACTAATTGCTGTAGATGAATTAGGAGATGAGTACTAGATTTTTTATATTTATAAGTGGGGGGAGAGTGAGAGGGGGAAGAGAGGACAGCAAAAAGGGGGGATGGCACATTTGATATGAAAGAGCGTGTCGAATTCCTTTTTTTAGTCGGAAAGTAGGAAAGTATGTCAAAGCTTTTGTTCCACTTCTGGAATCGTGTGTCCATTTAAGGAAGAGAGCAAGTGGACTGAGATGGGGCGAGCGGGGTGATTTCGGCTGTGGGGAAGGATTCGAGAGAACGTGCACAAGGACGATTTATGGAGCACCTTGGCTAGCGGTCAAACATAACGGACCGTCAGAATACCACTGCCATATCTATAAGACATCCTTGAATTGGTTATCTGACCTTTTTTTTCTATAGGTTTTTAAAATATTTTCTGCATTCAAGTGGGGACGTTATGGGAGTTTATATATAATATATATACTGTATAATGTAGTATGTATTGCTGAATTTAGTGTGAATAATTGTATATATGAATAATAATAAGGTTGTAAAAGATTATTACATTTTAACATTTAATAATTTAGGGAAACCATGATAATATTTTAAATCGTTTGTTGATGACTAAAGTTCAGAAAACAGAATTATTACAATCACATTTTTGCAACAATATAAAAAGTATTTTTTTATAAGTAGTCACTTTGATCAACTAAATCTTTGTCACTCAAAACCAGTGTGTATATATATATCTCTATATATATATAGATATACTGTATATATATATCTGTGTGTGTGTGTGGTGTATGTGTGTGCGTATGTGTATCCCTTACATTAAATTTATTTTTACAGTTAAATGTACAGTTTAATGCCCCCCTATCAAAGTTCCTTTAATGGGGTCATATGATGCGATTTAATTTTTTTTTTCTCTTTGGAGTGTTACAAGCTCTTGAATAAAGAAGATCTGTAAAGTTGCAAAGACTCAAAATCCAAAGAGATATTCTTTATAAAAATAAGAGTCAACCACGCCTACCTAAAACAGCTCATTCTAACACGCCCCACATGTCTACGTCACAATGTGGGAAGA
>JADLZN010004155.1:0-71726 GCA_018155175.1 Sinocyclocheilus anophthalmus
TAGTTTCGTATCGTACGATTTAAACACATTATAGCACTGAAGCTTTCTACTACCTGTAGGAAGGCACATTCAAGCTATAGTTTTATCTGATTATAATCAGAACCTGGTGCGTGCATGTATAAGAGTTACGTAAATGTTTCACATGAGTGGGTCGATATGAATACAATGATACATAACACATACTAAGGCCTTAAATAAGTGAAATGAGGAGCATCGCTCAGATCACCTACAACAGTGCTGAAAGTGGGGATTTCTTCGCCCAAGATCAGACTTATTTATTCTGGTACCATTTATATGGGTTGTTAATCTGAGATTTCTTCGTCAGAAAAGGCATACTCTCTACTAACAACAGAATTTAGGATTTCTTCGCTAAAGTCAGGTTAGTTTCTTATCGTACGATTTAAACACATTATAGCACTGAAAACTTCTTACTGCTTGTAGGAAGGCGCATTCAAACTATAATTTTATCTGGTTTTGATCAGGAACTGGTATGCGCATGGAGAAGAAGTTACTAAACTTATGAGACAGACACATAAGATTGATTATTGGGTCTGCTTGCAAGCAATGTTTAAAACGAAGCCACCGTTCTAAATTACTGCTCGTCCTGCATAAAGTAGGAACTATTATTTTCCTGGCCATGTGAATTCTGGGAGTTTTCTGGCTAGCTTGTCAGGGTCTCTGGGGGTCACATCATGCGCTGCTGCAGGGATGCTTCCCTGTGGTTGCTTGAGGTATTATGGTTCTGTCTGCTGAGTTGTTAAGCAGAAAGTGTTGGCTCCCCCCTTCGTAGCTTGGCGCATATGGGGAAGTTTGCATGGCTGAGTGAGGATGCAGGAGTAGGGTGTCTCTCCCACTGCGTCTCCTTTCGCAGCCTGTAGGAGTCCCTGAGTTCTCTTCGGAACATGTCAAGCTTGTCTTGAGTGTTGTTCAGCTGCTGGATCAGAGTCTCTTGAAGTCTATTGATTTCCTCCTGTAGCTCCATTTTGCTGGGGTCCTTGTGTGCTACCGCTGTGATCTGTTGCTTGAGCTCATTTACCTCCTGTTTCAATCCCATTAGGTTGGTGGGCCAGGAAGATGATGACCTTGGCAAGCTTTTTGTAGCCACAACTCTCGCCCAAGTCCTGAGTCTGAGACACACTTCTCTCTCTGTGTCCAGTTGCTTTCAGCTCAGTAGTTGGTCGTCGGCCCTGGGTAGGGGGTGTTCCTCACAACTCCTGGCCAGCCCTCTTTGTTCTGCATTCTGGGTAGTTAGTCTGAGCATCTGCAACATTTTGGCAAACTTGTGTTGAGAGTAAGGCTAGAGACTACTACAAGATCAAAACAGAGTGTGAATGCCAAAATAGTTTTGGGTCAGCATATGTTTAGCTGAAAAGGGCGTAAACAGGATTTTCATTGATGACTTAAGACTACTGTCAAAATATTGTCAAATTATCACTCAGAATTTAATGACGGTTCCCCAAACAGGCTCAATCTCTGAGGAAGTGAAGGAGTTAGTGTTAGCCCTAGTGTTTGTCTAGATTACTTGTGTAACAGGGTCATAAAAATTAGGGCACATGTTTGAAAATAAATCAAAAATAGAAATGTCTCTGGTTCCTTTTGAGGTTCAGATAGAACATCAAATCAAAGTGGAACAAAATGGGGCATAACATGTAAATGGATTTAATATTAGCTGACTGCTATTATTAAAACATGGTAATCAATCTGGTATTAGGAACAAATAGCAGCACTAGTGATTAGTGTGTTACTAAAAGCCTCAATACCTTAATGATTCTTCTCTAGATAGACAGTTAAAATGTAATTAAATTAATTTAGATTTAATTAGCTAGTAACTTAGCAATAGCATTCAGGAAGGATAGATCTAAGATAGTTAAATTCGCTGAGATGAATTGAAGATTGAGAAACATAGAAAAAGAAGAAAAAGAAGGAAAAGAAATGGAAAAATCAGAAACCAGGGATTAGTTTAAATTCAAATTGCTTCACACTGCATACACACATGCTGTTTTTAAAAGCTTCAATTAAAGAGTGTTTACCCCTAATTGTTAAAGCTATTTGGTAGCTTAGCCTAAGATGAAACTATGCTAAGTCGTGTTAGCTTAGCTGCTTCAGGTGGTTTGTTTACAACATGGCGTGTTGTGCTATGTGAAGTTAGCGCTTCCTGTGACAAGTTGTTGTCATGGTAACCAATGCATGCCAGTGCAATTCAAGCAGTTTAGTGTCTGCCTATTTTAAAAAAAGTTGCCCACAGTTTTAGAACGTGGTGCTTTCAGTCCTTCAAGACTTGTTGCATTAAATAAGCACTTCTGTGAGTGCTTCTCTAATGTAACAATAAACTTCTTGCACTTGTTTAAAGAATTACAAAACGTTTTTACTGTAAGTTAAAACCGGTTTAAACAAATATGTAGTTATGTCTGCCTCACACATGAATACTAAAGTACAGTATTACACCTTTAATTTCACTCAGCGAGTGAAACACAGTAATGACCACCAGGTTGCTAGGCTTGTATATATGCAGTCAAAGTGTAGATGAATTGCTTCAATCTAATTATAAATTATAAAGCCTTTATGCTGTAGAAAGAGGAGCAACACTCAAATCTACCTTGATATAACTGTACTGAGATTTCTTCTTCAAAGAAACAATTTAAACAATACTGCAATTTTGTGATTTCTTCACTAAAGCATATTACATTATGGTACAGTTTGGAAATGCCGCTTAGCTGAGATTCAGACTTATGCTTTGTCAGAACAGATTTATGCTTTAATACTGAAATTAGGGTTTCTTTGCTAAAATCAGTTTAACCTTACACTGATACCATTAAGCATGAAATACATAAAGACTCTTCCAATCATAATAGCGGTACCAATTCAAACCCCCACTTTATCTGCATCTAAACAAGCCAGCAAATAGGGACACAACAGCGCATCTCAAGTCACGCCCTATTTTAACCTGGACTATCACGCACACACTTTTAGGTTGACAGTGTTTACACTCATAACTTTCGTTTATCTGCCCGAAAAAAAAAAAAACAAAAAAAAAAAACAATTAAAAAAAAAAAAAAAAAAAAAAAAAAAAAAAAAAAAAAAAAAAAAAAAAAAAAAAAAAAATGGAAAAAAAAATATTTTTTTTTATTAGTACAAAAAAAAATTTTGGAAAAAACAAAAAAACAAAAAAAAAATATAGTGATAGTAGTTGGGTTTTTTTTTTTTTTTAAAAAAAACAAAAAAAAAAAAAATTTTTGGGGACATGCCCGGCATTCTCCACATCATTGTAACGAATCAGCTCATGTGAAATATGAATAATTAATCATAACTATTTATAATTAATTATGAATATTTTAGATACGCTGTAGATATTTAGCTGACCTCTCAGGGTCAACTGTCTTGTCAATTCTAAGAAGGTTAATTTCCTTGTTAAGGGAAATAACTTTCTTACTGTACAATTTCTACAAAAGCTTGTAGCATAATCTGCATGATTAAGTGACTCCAGTTATGAGTAAACAATGAACACGTCAAGTGTGTTACAAGTAAGGTTTTATTAACTACATGAACACTTAAACTAGTCTAACATACTACATAAACCCATAAACTGGTCTAACATCCTACATAAACATAAACTGGTCTAACATCCTACATAAACACATAAACTGGTCTAACATACACATACACACACACATGCAGTTGGTATAGGAAAGGGTTAAAGCTTAACTCAGTACAGAAAGAGGCTTAAGGAATGAATTTTATGGAACCATTTGTATATTCAGCAGATCTACCCCTGAGGGAAACGTCAGATTCTTAGTTCAAACACCTTTGTAAAAAGGTGCAAATGATACTTAATGTATTAATTAATAAGACTAAGTTTTATACTTGCTAGTCTCGGCGGTCTGAAATAGATTCCTGATGCAAATCTTAAGGTCCCAAGATCTTGCTGAAGTTGGTTGAGGAGAAAGAACCAGTTTGAGTCAGAGGATCTTGTGAAATTGAAAGGACAAGGCCGAGGCCTGGCACGATCTTAGGGTTTCCGGGAGCGTTTTTCTCACATGCTCTCAGACTTCAAACAAACCACTGACTGGGCGGGTCACATGAAGTGCGGCCTTTAAAGCTTGCAAAGATTCACGCCTCTCAAGATGGGCTTATCCAATGAGATCCAGAATCTCAAGTGGGAGTTTCTGAGATAACTGGGGCATTTTTATGGCCCGTTGTTTGAAAGCATGGTAATTTGCATATGAAACTTGTATAACAATTATTAAAGACTCTTAGAACACCAATATGTTGCGTAGGTGTAAACATACAATATACACTCTCAATTAGATCATCCGAATACGAATTCATAGATACTAAACATGGTAGAGTTATATATATGTAAGCTGACAGGAGTGTGTTTTGATTATAAGCCTGCATAACAGTATACAATTTCAAAGACACAATACACGATGACAATAATATACCCAAATGACCTGAAGGATACACTGTTCATCCAAAGAAAGGTTTTCCTATGAATTAATTAGCAAAGAAAAGTCCTTCCCTTGTTGATTTTCCTTATGGGCAAGGAAGCGATTTTCTTCACCTAAATTCCATGAGGTCGTAAATGTATCTGGTGTCAGTGTTGCTATGAAACCAGGGGCCTGTTTGGCTTCCTGGGGTGTTACAGAGTATTAGTTAAATCTAGCTAACAAAATATATATTGTGTGTTTGAGTGGTCCAGACGCTACAACTTAGCAAGTATCATAAATTTTATCAATTCATATTTAATCTAGAGATTAAATCTAACGTTTAGCTACCATTGGAGATCAAATAAATAAAAAGAAATACATAAAAAGAAATAAACATCAACTAAGTAATGAATGAATGAATGAACAAACAAACAAATAATTAAATAAACAATTAAATAAATGAATGAATTAATAAATAAAAGTGTAGCGTGGTAATGTATTTCTTTACTAATTGCTGTTCCTTTCATTTAGCAACAGAAGTTTACATGTTACAAACATTTGCAGGATACTTTACATAACCACATTAAACTTTATTTAACAATCAATACCATATAAACACTTGTGTGACATTTTCTGACATACAGAGACAATAGCTCAAATCTTTGGCAATATACGAGAAGAAGAAATGTTGAAACCAAATTCAATATCATGGCATCATGGCAAGGTTTACACAGACAAACACTGCTTACAAATGTATGGTATTTTTGCTTCCTCACTTAATTTCCAGCAACATCGTCGACTTGATTGCACAGATACTATTTGAACTGAACTGAGCTGGATGATGACATCACTGAATGAATCCTTCTGCATTATCAACACTATTTTCCTATTTAATACGGTAAAGCTGCTTTGACACAATCTCTATTGTTAAAAGAACTATATAAATAAAGGTGACTTGACTTGACTAAACAGTATCCAATGTGGAAGCAAAGCAAATTAAGGACTTCTGTATGTTTTACTTTTACGTTGTTTGTCTGTGCAAATCTTGCTGCCATAAATCAGTTGGTGTGACAGATTTCCCATTATATATTGCCAAAGTTTTTCAGAAAATATGTTTGTCTGAGTGCACAGAAAATGTTTAGAGAAGTGTTTGTGCAATTTTAATTGGTAATTAATAGCATGACATTACTAATGTTGTGTAATGATAAATATTCAGCCAATGTTACTTAATAATAATGTTCAGCTATAGCTCTTGATAAATACTCTTTTACCGTTAAATGATGTTAGTACAGATCCTACAGAATTATTAACACATCAAGTGTAAGTCACACTTTATGCATCACAAATATGCATAACTAATACTTTATTAAAGATAACTCATGTTAATAAAAAGATACAAAAATGAGTAACACATCAGTTGATTTCCATATGGCTCTCACTTTACAGTGAGGTTCACAAAGAAAAACGTAAATGCTTTATCACTATTATGTAACATAAAAGTTTTTGTACATCATTTGAGATGGATTGTATTTAAAAATAAAATACAATTTAAATATAATAGTTCTTCTAAAAATGAAATTTGCTAAAAAAAATGACTTACATTCAGGCTATTCAAGACTGGAGAAATTTTGCATTTCATCACTAGTTCACCAGTGGATCCTCTGCAGTGAATGAGTGCTGTCAGAATGAGAGTTAAAAAAGCTGATAAAATATCACAATAATCCACATGACCCCAGTCCATCAATTATGACTTGTGAAGTAAAAGAAAAAATAATTGGTGTCTGTAAGACTAATTTCTGATATTTTTAACTGGGTACTAGTTAAGAATAATATTCAGCTACTAAAAAACAATTGTCAAAAAAAATAAAATAATATAAAATAAAAATGTTGACCACTAACCTGACTATTGAAACATTCTTGGACAAATGGCAGGTTTCCAAAGAAGGACCCATAAATAAATTGAAGAGGGTTGTCATTAGAATGATTGTAGTAAATTGAAGTATTCCATCTTCTGTTCACCCACCAAGCTCTCTAATGGAATCAGTGGATCCAGGTGAATGGACACATCTGCGGTGAGGCTGAACAGAGTGCAGTTGTATGTGAAACTAAAGAATGCTCTGAAGTCTGACAGCAAGACAAAATCTTCTGTTAAGATGTTTCTCTTTGTCAACCTTCCCCATAGTTATGCTTAGTCTGCAAGGGGAAGTGTTTTTCATTTTTCGCTGTTCTTTCAGTGTGCTGCTAGAACTCCTGACACTTGGGAGTGCCGTTATGGAGATGTTTCATTGTGAGTCAGAGAATCTGTCAGCAGTGGGATTTGTTTTTAAATCCTTTTGACAGGTGGAAGATGAGAGCCTACTGCCAATGAACTGTTACCTGCCAGTCTCGCCACTTTACATTTCCTATTATCCCCGAGTCTGTGTCACCAGGTATAGACATTCAGGACCTCTGAGATCAGAAAGGCCAGTATGTGTCCACAAAAAGAAGTTACCAAATGTCCAGATGAGCCTTGGAACCCTGCTATTGCACATTCCCAAAAAGCAAAGTTTAAACCACATACCAGAATATTTCTCTCAAAATGCTTACCTTACAAACAGTACAAACTGTGCTGTTGAACAGGAAAACCTTTTGTGTCCATCATTAATGAATATAACACTTTAGATTAGGGAACATTATACACTATTAACTAGTTGCTTATTAACATGCATACTACTAGCATATTGGCTGTTTAATAGTACTTATAAAGCACATATTAATGCATTACCATATTATAGATCCTTAACCCTACCCAATATGTAAATGTAACTGCTACAAACAACCACCTTCTACCAATAAGCAGAAAATTAGGATTCCCCTTCTGGGGAACTTGCGCTGCATCCTCTAGCAGACACTAAGGGGACAGCCGCCAGCAGGACCGTTGTCTGAAGCATGTGTGAAACAACTTCAGTACCATTGGCCCACATAGCCTGTGATGTCACAGGTAGGTGTCCAGAAGTATAAGAGGGCACCTGCCGAACACGTCACTACCTTTTGTTGTCTTCAGGAGTCGTTTGTTTGACAGTGCGTGTGAAGGCGTCATGGAAAAAACCAAGGCAAGTAAGCGTTTTAGAAAGTGTGTGTCTCCATGTCCTAGGTTTCTGACACCCGAGGACACACACAATCTATGCGTAATGTGTCTTGGTGAGGAGCACACATGTTCAGTGCTCGAGGGCTCTGAATCCACTCATTGGGCCTCATTCAAGAAACATTAATAAATAGAAGTATATTTTGAGTAAATTTGCATGTAAAACAGACCTTCCCGAAAACTTTCCTCTGGATTCACAAACGCTTTGTAAACATCAATTTGATAGTTAAATGTTTATGTTAATGAAATCCAATAATTCGTAAATAGGGTGCGTGTAGACGCTCAGATCGTGGGGTTCGCAGGTCGAGCTTGCAGAAAAGTTTGAAAAGGGTATGGACCTTTAGAATCTTCCCAACCTAGCTCCAGTCCCACATACGGAGAAATGTTAGAGCTAATGGCACACACTACTAAAAGTTTTGATTTAGTCTGGTCATGCGAAAGACAGAAGCCCGCCTGTGGCAGATTAGACGAGCACTTTCTGGCCGGTCATGACCTCCCCTCCCTCAGAAGTCCCCCCTTTCTTCCAGACCTCTACACGGAGTTAGTGAGATTGTGGGACAATCCATATTCAGCTCGGCTGCACCTTTTTCAGCATGATATTATGCTAATTATGCTAATGTTGAAGGTAACTAAGTGGGGATATGCAAGGATGCCCCTGTAGAGGAGATGCTCATGAGCTATCTCTCCCAGGGTGAGTCGTCTTCTTTAAAGACTCCTGCTCTGCCACCTCTTCAGACCACCTTGCGTCTGAATGGCAAGGCGAATGTGGCAGCAGGTTAAGCTGGTGGAGTCTTGCACACAATGGCTGTGTTGCAAGCTTACCAAGCTGACTTGCTTAGAGATCTAGATGAGGGCAAGGGTTTGTCCCCTGAGGCAGTCAAGGATAAGGATCATAAGGATTGTGTGACACTGAAGACTGGAGTAATGGAGTATATTGTAATAGTATTTCACTTTTTTTTCCTTTCTTTTTTCTTTTCCTCATTATAATAAATTCTGCTTTGGTGAGCATAACAGGCTTCTTTCAAAAAAACACAAAACAAAACAAAATTGTAGCAATGCCTTATGCATGACCACATTTTAGATCCAATCCAACCCAACACTTAATCTTAACAACTACCTTACTAACTATTAATAAAGAGCAAATTGGGAGTTTGAGGCAAAAGTCATAGTTAATAGTTAGTTAATAGTAAGAATTGGACCTTAAAATGAAGTGTGACCAAAATCAAACTTTTGACTGGTAATGTATGCTTGTGATCTGCGAGTTTATGTTTCATGTCAGGGATGAAGTAATAGTGATTATTTATTTAGGTCATCTCCCAGACTCTGCTTTTATGTTGCACTGCATTTATTAAATATAATAAAGTAAAAAGAGAACGCTTGATATTAATGATTTAAGGTGTGTTGATAAGAGAAATGCTATAAATAGGGACAGCTCACAACATGAGACATGTCCAAAACAATAATTTAAGTTGACTAAGGCACAGGCATTATTGGGAAAAGTAATTATCTACGTTAATTGTGTGATTCAGTCTTTATTTAATCATATTTCTTTTGATTTAAATGAAGTTCCAAAAGTGGTTTATGGAGGAGCATAATCATTCAGTCCTGTCAATCATCATTACAAACCTATATAAGCGGCAGTCATTGAGCCATGCCAGCTACAATTTTTTTTTCTGGCATCCCACCACCTCCTCATTACCTACTCAATTATATTCTTCCTCTCTCTATTTCAATACTGTTATACGGAGGGTTAATTTGGAGCTCAAGCTGAATCCAGGATAGCTAAACAAATTTGTTTGCCATTAGTAATTAGGACTGAACGGGCAGGTGAACTTATGAATCTGTAACACTTTACATTAAGGGTCCACTTATTAACATAGTTAACTACATTAGTTAACATGAAGTAACAATGAAAAAACAATATTATTTATCTAGTCCATGTTCTTTTGGTTACACTATTTAAGGTGTCCTTGTTACTGTGTAATTATACATTTAAGTACTGAGTTATATTAATTAACTACATGTGCTTTATGGTTAGGGTTTGGCTCAGGGTTACTTGCATAATGCTATTTGAATAGTGTCATAATTGAACTTGAATAATGTTAACTACCTTACTGGGACCTTCGGACCTCACTGTAAAATGTTACCCTTGAATCTGTATTTAATAGACGGAGAGCCTTTGCTACACTCAAAAATCCTAGGTAATTTTTTTAACCCAAATGCTGGGTTAAGCCTTTTGGGTTATTTTTTCAGTGTTTGGGTAGTTTTTGTGTTACCCAGCTTCTGGGTCAGACATACCAACCCGATGTTTGGGTAGTTTTTGTGTTACTGAGATTCTGGGTCAGATGTAACCCAGCGGTTGAGTTATTTATCGCGGTGATTTTGCGTCTTCGCTTCACGAGAGAGCAGTTCTAAGCGGCATCGAATTGATGCATTCTTCAGTAAAATACAGGTTTGTGTACATTTTATTTTATCTATAAAATTGTTATCATTCACTTTTATGCAGAGCAACACACAGGCGTGCAGTGTGAATCACCTTTAACGAGTGTTGCGGTCTTTTCGCGTGATGGAAAAGCCTGATGCTTTGCATAAAATAAACGATTTTATTCATAAAGAAAAAGAATATAATACTTTGGACGTTAAAACATGTCCTCAGAGCTGTTTATTGTTTGTTTATTGGCAGGTTATGAAGTCACCGCATGTTTCAGCTAGAGTGAAACGCAGGACGGCGGTCTATTAGCAGTTCCCCGCGGAACACGACTCCAGCTCGAGCACGAGAACCAGCGTCGTTACGTTGGAAACAGAATAAGAGACTGGTCGATTACACGTGAATTGCTTCTGTTTAATATTGAATTTTTCTTCTAATGTTTGTTAAACGAGTTTAAATATGTATAGCCTATTAAAAACTATATAAACAATGCTGTAAATGATAAATAAAGGAAAATAAAGGACGTTATCATGCAAACCAGTGGTTGTGTGGAGTATTTTAGAAAAGTTTAGAGGATTTAAGTTAATGCTCTTAAATACTTTAAACCCTTAAATTTTTTAATTTTAAATCCTAATGCTTGATGCTTTTTAGGTTGGATGCCACCCAACCTTCTTCTCTCTAACTATCTTTTCTCTCCAGAAATTATGGATATTGTTATGGATATGTCAACTTCTGTGGATGTCACAAGAAGAAGCACCTCAACTCATGAACTTATGACACCTGCTTACGAGCTAGTTATGATGATTATAATGAATGCTATGTCTTAACGGTTTTTACTGTTGCATAGTTGAAAATATGCCAAATTTAGGGACATTTCTAGAATTGTCCAAGCTATCAGAATATTAGATATCTGTAAATACGACATCTTAAATTGATTTTGCATAAACGTTACTTCACAAATTGTCTGTAGTATCGCTGACTGCTGACATCGGAATTGTGGGAAATGGATTACACTTGGTCTTCAAGTAAAATTATTCTCTCAATTGATTTAAACTCAACTGTGACTTTTTTGGTCAGAATGAAAAGTGAAAAAGTCCTCAAGCTAAACCTCAAGAAAAAGTTATTATCTTTTCCACACATAAGCCATACAAGCATGCAAGAAAAAGAAAAACAAAACAACTTTGAAACTTATTAATAAATATGTAGCATTAATGGACTTTCACAATTCACTTCTTACTCAGCTGCAATATAAATTAATATTTTCCCTTGGTGTGACTGTGGGTGTAGTCTAACATGCTGCTCTAAGGAGACAGGCTGAGTAATGTTAAACATGATGGCCCCCAGCCTCGTCTGTAGTGCTGATAATGAGCAGACTAGGGGATTATCTTCCATATTAAATCAAGCTTATAAACAACATTTTTTGAGGTATTAAAAAAAGAAATTCCAGTTCCTGTGGTTTAACACTAGTTTTCTATTTTTATATATTTACCTATAAAGGAAAATACACTGTTTAATTATACTACTTTGGTGATCATAAGATACGACCATTAGGCACACATATAAAGTACTCACATTTAGAAAACAGTATTTCAGACTTTTTACCTCAAAATGTCACGTTTAATTCTTTCACGCCTCTGGACTGTTTGTGTGTGTTTTTTTCCCCATGTGCGCCCCGTGACCCAGTTTCTCCCTTGTTTGATTGTGTTCATTTGGTTCAGGTATGTCGTGTTAATTGGCCTCGTTTCCCCATGTATTTAAGCCCTAGTCTGTGCAATCTATGTTTGTCGGGAGCAGGGGGAGAGATCGCTCGAGGGCCATACCAGACTGTTTCTGGAAATCTCCCATCTAACCAGCTACCCGGACTCTGCACGTTCTATGACGCCAGCCTGAACCCCGCATGCAGAGCGCAGTCGTCCAAAGATGACCCTCGAGCGGATTTTTACCGCCTTCGCGGAGTGGATTCTGGCGAGAAACGGATTGCCGTTCACTGTCTGTCCCGAGGTAGTCTCGCCAGTTCCACTCCGGACCCAGAGCCCAGCCCACCATCACCCCGCAGTGCAGAGCTCAAGCCCGAGCCCACTGTTGACGGAGAGCCCGGGACCACCGCAACCGACGAACCATTGCCGCATGGAACTGGGACTGAGGAATGCTGAAGGGGATCCCGAATCAGACTTATATGCTGACCTGCCCCCTCTCCTCCCTCCTTCGTAGGAGTCCTACGTCAGTCCTGTTACCCTGTCCAGCCCAGTAAGACACTCTGTTCCCGAGTCAAGCACGCCGGCCGATTCACTCCCAAGCCCTATGATAACAGCAGCAATCTCCTTAACCTCAGCCCAAAAGAGGAGAATGAGGAGGAAAAGACTGTTGGCTCTAGCCCCTGACCAGAGTCGAAAGATGACTACAGCGCTTGACCAGAGTTGAGAGATGCCTCTAGCGAGGGCTGCGGTTCCCGAATCCGGCCCAGGGAGGGCCTCAGATCCCGAGTCTAGCCCAAAGAGGGCTCCTGTTTCCACGTCCAGCCCCCCGAGAGGGCGCGGTTCCACTTATGGCCAGGAGGGTCCACAGATCCCGCTTTTTAGCCCAAGGAGGGCTTCCCTGTTCCACGCCACCCAGTGGATGTCTGCGGTGTCCCCGTACAAGGTTCCTGTTTTCCTGATAGGCCCAGAGAGGGCTTCCGTTCCTAAGTTTAGCCCAGAGATCTGTTCGGTGCGAGCACGGCGGGTCTGCCAGTCTCCAACGTCGGCGTGGCTGGAGAATCCCTGTCCTCCGCTTCCAGCCTCTGAGTCCCAGACTCCATCTCGGCTCGTCGACCCAGCAGCCCCACCATGGATCCTAGCTCCCTCCTCTCCGCCGTTACCCGGCAGTCCGTTAGCTCCGTCGGGCTCCCTCGTCCCTCCGGCTCCGCCTTGGTCTGTCGTTGTCCATCCGTCGCCTCGGGTCTGCGCCTCATCCCTCTATCCCTCCGGCTCTGTCAGGCTCCTCCTTCCCTTCAGCTCCTCCTTGGTCCTCTGTTGCTCCGGCTCCACTGCACCCTTCCAAATCCCCGCCTCTGCCTCGGTCGTCTGAGCCATCTGCTCCGCCTTGGCCCACCCGGCTCTTCATTTCCCCTCGGCTCCTCCTCACCTGCCCCGCCCACTGTCCTAGTTACGAGGGCTTGTGAGCTATTCGGCCCTCACATGCCTGATGCTTGCCAATCAGCATATACACCTCCTTTCGAATGGTGAGCTTTGTAAAAATCGACGCATCGAAAAATTTCGACGTTTCAGAAAGGCGGGGCATAGAGGAGCAACAATAATGTACAGTACGTGGAAAATATATGTGATTTTGAACCTTAAACCTCATAAACACATTGCATTACACCAAACACACAAAATAATGTTCTTTTTAGCAACATCATATGACCCCTTTAAGAAAAAAGATCTGGAGTCAAAACCACATCCTTTTCTAACAGGAATGATATGACATGAGCAAGCTGAGACCAGAAAGGAGAAAGTGCAGAGCATTCCCACAAAAAAATTAAATATGTACTGAGTGCCCTCTGCGGACATAAATTGCAATTTGGGGAAGGTGACACATGCATATAGAAGCGTTTTAAAGGGGACAGATAGAGTCTATGTAGTAATTTCCAATGGATCATCTGATGATTTGGGTTTTTTGAGGATGATGTAATTGTCTCCCAAATTTGATCAGAAAATAAAGTTTGTATGTCACCACTGATATCCTTAGAACCAGAGGCAGACAGTAGTGAAGTATTTTTACTTTACTCAAGTAAATTTAAAAAGTATCTGTACTTTATCAGAGTTTTTCTTTGGAAAACTTTACTTCACTTCATTGCAAAGCATAATGTCATACTTAAGAACATTAAAAATGTAGTACTTTCTTGTACTCAAGTAAATCTTTGAATTACTTTTACTTGAGTAAAAGTAAGAAATAGATTTCTAATGTAATTAAGTATTAAATGATATTTAATATGAAACATAGTGCAGTAAAAAGTACAATATTATGCTTTGGAATGTTGTGAAGTAAAGTTTTCTAAATAAAAACACTCTGATCAAGTACAGACACCTGAAAAGTACTTTTACAGCAAAGTAAAAATACTTCACTACTGTCAGCCTCTGCTTAGAACAGATAGTTGTTATGGATAATGGTTTGTATGAGTTTTTGAATAGAAAAGAATAAATAACTGAAGCAAAAAAAAAAACAGAATTATTAGTGGGTAGAGTTACTTTTCGCAAGGGATGTACAGGCAATTGTGCATCCCAGGGAACTCCATATGCGCGAAGCGCTGACCTAACGCGAAGATAAATGAAAAAGGAGGTTCCTGGTCAATTAAAAAGAGCCTTAATATCTTGAAATGATTTCAGGCCTTTGTCATCATAAATGTCACCAAAGGAATTTACTTTACATTTAATCCATTGTAGACAATAAAATGGGTTCTTACCTGGTAAAAAAAAATGTATTATGGAACAAAGGTGAATGACGATGTGACTTTAAATTTGGCTCTATCTTTCTGGTCACTGTTCTCCAAGTAGAAATAAAATGTGTTATGAAGTTTACATTGTCTAAGTTAGACACCAGCAAAGACCAAATGCTTTATATTGTGAGGAGAGACAAGAGATTCTTCAATAGCCCATCATGAGGTTGACACATTTGGTTTAAACCAGGCTGTCAATGCACAAAGAGTAAAAGAGTCAGCGTATAATTTAAAATTTGGAAAGGACCAGCCCCCATCTGATCTGCAATGCTGTAAATTAGATAATCTAATTTGGGGGCGTTTACCATTCCAAGTCGGACTTGTAACCTGAAGGTCGTGGGTTCGAGTCTCAGGTCCGGCAGGAATTTTAGGTGGGGAGTGAATAACCAGCGCTCTCTCCACCTTCAATACCATGACTGAGGTGAGACCCTTGAGCAAGGCACCGAACCCCTAACTGCTCCTCGGGCGCTGCATCATTGGCTGCCCACTGCTCTGGGTGTGTGTTCACTGCTGTGTGAGAGGACAAATTCCGGGTATGGTATACCATACTTGGCCACACGTCACTTCACTTAAACTTTCAGCAGGTGGGGGTAAAGAAATCATAGAGGAATAAAAATTAACATGAGGAAGGATGTTCATTTTAACAACAGATATTCTTGCATGGAAAGAAGTAGGAAGATGCGTCCAATTTGCAAGATCTGAGGTGACTCTAGCCAAGTTGTTATTAAAATTTTTTGAGACAATATACTGCAGGGACGGATAGATAAGTATTTGAATGAAAACACCACCAGAATAAAACCAGAAAATGTCACAGACCCAACACAAAAATTGAGAGGGAGCAGATATGACTTTGTCCAATTAATTTTATACCCTGATAGGTTACTAAACTGATTAAATAAATTTAAAGGGGTCATAGGATGCCCATTTTCCACAAGTTGATATGATTCTTTAGGGTCTTAATGAAAAGTCTGTAACATAGTTTGGTTAAAATTTCTCAATGTTAGTGTAAAAAACACCTTTTTTACCCTGTCAAAAACAAAAAAAGCCGTTTTTGTAGCATTTTCCTTTAAATGTTAATGAGCTATGCTGACCCCGCCCCTCTCTTCCGAGCTGCTCTGAGAGAAACTGTTTACTTTAGCCGCATTCATCGTAAAAACTTGTTAATTAGCACATTATTAGAAAAAGGCGATTTGCAAAGATTCATTACAAAACATTATACTCACTTCTTCTGTAGATGAGGCCGGATCATAGAGGATTTGCGTGAACATCTACGCATTTATGTAGATCGGGGTGCATTCCCTTCAGAAACAAAATTTAATCCACTGCATCTTCAGTGGCTCAGATGTGGGGAGTAAATGATGACTGATATGTTCATTATTACATCCAACAACAGAACACCTCAATCGCTTAGGAGTCATTCTTGTCTACATCTGCTCCGGTGGTGAAACAATGGCGGACTGATGACAGCTCACTAAGGGTGGGTCTAAGGTAAAACACCAGTCCAATCTGTGCTGAAACGCTACTGTCAATCAAACTATTGTGGGAGGGGCCTGTCTGTGTGACATCACACAGACAGGCATCTGAGACCAGCTCGATTTGAGAAAGGAGAATACATTTAACCAGATTTAAATAAAAAAAACACTGGGTGGATTTTTATCATTATAGGGTGGTTGTGTACACACACTGCCAACACACATTTCAGTTCAAACAACTTGTAAAAGTGCATGTAGCCTCCTATGACCCCTTTAAAATGTGGGGGACTGTCAAAAAAAAACAATATGTCATCTGCAAATAAAGATATGTGATGTGAAGTGTTCCTAACCGATATAGGAAGTATAAGTTCTGACTGACGTACAGCTTGAGCAAGAGATTCTAGAGATAAAGCAAACAGTAAAGGTGAAAGAGGACAACCCTGGTAGGTGCCTCTTCCAATGGGAAATTATTGTGAATTTATCTGGCCAGTAAGAATGGTAGCTGGGGGATTAGAATAGAGGATTTTAATCATATTTATAAAGTAAGAGCTAAAACCTAGGTGATGTAGCACTGCCCACAAATAGTTCCACTCCAAATGGTCGAATGCTTTCATTGCATCTAAGGATAGTATTGCAGAGGGAGAAATAAATTGTTCAGATGAGGAAATTATGTGAAGTAGTCTTCGCAGATTATTTGAAGCAAAGCAATAAAGTTTTAAAATTTTAGCATAAATTTTAACATCTGTACCAATTAGAGAGAGTGGGCGGTAACTAGAACATAATGTAGAGTCTTTATCTTTTTTTAATAGAAGAGATATAATGGCCATGTTCATATTTTGTGGAAAGGATCCTTGATCAATTGAATATTGCCTCATATCTAACATAAGTGGCCCCAAATCGGACCAGAAGGTCAAGTAGAACTCAACTGGTATGCCATCTAGGCCTGGGGATTTCCCCTTGCTCATAACTTTGACCGATGATTCTAATTCAATAAGTGATAAAGGTCTAGCTAAAAACCCTAAACAGATTAAGATTAGATAAAAAAGAAGAATAAGATGTGGGTTCACATTTAGAGCTGGAGCTATATAGTTCACAATAGAAGGAATGAAATGTGTCGTTTATACTCTTCTGGTCAGTCAGAACATCACCGGTTTGAGATTTCACCACTGTTATATTAGCACATTTTTCACTATTACGTAGTCTTAGAGCCAATAAATGGCTAGGTCTGCTACCTTGAAAATAATAATTTTGTCTGGATCTTTGAAAAAGAAATTCGGCTCTGTATCTATATCATAAATTAAGTTTAATCATTACAACTCTCGGAAGATTTTAGCATGGTGATGGATATGACAATGTTAATTTATTTGGTCTTGGCGGAATAGATCTGCTATGCTGCTGCTGCTGCTGCTGATTTCTGATGCCTGTTTGGTTATTTGCTGTCGTTTGTAGATTATTGCTGCTGTTGGGAGCAAGTACAGGAATTTGCTACTGCCAATGCATACGGCGAAACGGTGCTGTGAGTATTTAAGACATACTGCTGCTGCACAAATAGCATATAAAATAACCTGTAGCCGATCATAATACGGTGGGGAGCTGAGGAAGGTGGAGGGTTTCAGAGAAACTCTGAAAGCGCACTGCCGGAATCTCTAGTGAATGCTAGCCAGCCATATCAGTGCAAGGCAGTAAGCTCATTGACTGCATTTGAGGCATGAACCAATCAGCTTGTGCCAAGTCGTTTACTCTCGAATATCATCAGTTACGTTAACAACCCATCAGCCTGCGCCATCTAGAGTTTCATGACTAAACTACATATTTCTTTCCTAACAGTTTCAATTTAAGCTGCCGTACCATTAGAAAAAGTATGTTGGTTTGCCTGTTCTAATGATCAGAAATTGAATTCCAGGTCAGAGATTTTCTTACGGTGAATTTTCTGCCGAAAGGAAGCATATGGAATTGAAAAATTTCTTATGAAGCCCTTTGTCACCTCCCACAATATCCGGGGTCATCTACAGAGCCTTTACTGATGTCAATAAATTCTCATAATTTACTTCTATTTTAAAAAATAATATTTTAATAAATTAGTATTAAAGCACCATCTGGGGGCTCGCGAAGGTCGCTGGGTAATTGAAAGCTTCAAAAAATGACTGCCATGGTCTGAAAGAGAAAGGGGAAAGATGTTGACTTCAAGCAGCATTGAGGTCAAGGAAGAAGAGGCAAAACATTTAGTCAATCCGTGAATATGATTTGTGTATAGCTGAGAAAAATGTGTATGATTTTTGGGAAGGGTTGTAAAATCGCCATGCATCTACTAATGAAAAAGAGGCTATGCATTGGTTAAGTTGCTCAGTAGAAACAGTCTGGGAATAAGAAAAATTGTCACCAGATCTATCAAGGTCATTGGACATTACATCATTCATATCTGTTCCCATTACTATCTCAAAGTTTGTTAGATCAGTGAGATTCGTAGATAATTCAGAAAAAAGTTGGGTCTGGACTACATGGTGCGTAAACTGAGAGAAATGCTATCTTTCTATTCCCAACCATAGTCTTTATACAAGCTATTCTGCCAGCATTATCACCATTTCTGTCTAAAACGGAAAAATTTAAATTCCTTCCAACAATTATCAATATACCTTTAGTTTTATTGTAAGTCGCAGCGAAAGAGACCACCTTGTAATATTTATTATTGGATCTATGAACATCATCCTTCCACAAATGAGATTCCTGGATTAAAGCAATGTCAACCTTTCTTCATCGCAATAATTCTAAAAAAACTAAACCAATGACATTACAACTTAGTATATTCATTTCAGTCATAACTATCAAACAAATAAGTGAATTGAACAAATGAGACAAAGTAATACCACTGAAAATGAATTATCTCTAGTCTACCTTTAACCCATTCCTCCCTCACCGAAAAACCCTTTAACACAAAGGAAGCCCATCCCATAGAACTTTTACAGACTGGGGTGGAGTGTCTTCGTCAGTGAAAGTAACATGACAGTCTGTACAATACTCTAGTCTAGAACACCGCCATTAGCCCTATTATAAGAGTACAGAATAACTTTGAGTTCACACGAGTAATAAAGTGGGGTTAAAAAAAGTATTTATATTCTCTGAGGAAGCAAATATAAATAATTACATCATGTACATTGAAAATCGCAAGTGATGGGATCCAGGTTGGTAGTGACCATTTCAGAAAGCCAATTGGGTCATCTTTCTCGGCCCCTTCAGGTAGTCCTAGCAGCCGGAGATTACTGCGTCTGCTGCGGTATTGTAGATCAGTCACTTGTTGCTCGAGGGTATCCAGACGCCTAGTGTGTTTGTTGACCACTCTGTTCTGCTCTTTCTGTTCCACGGTTAAAAAGTCAACTTTAGAGCACATATTCTGAATTGTAGTCATGTGAGAGGTGAAATCGCTTTATAGTGATCACCATGTTGTCCTCCATGTCCGCTTGGCCTGCCGCTACTGATTTAGTTTTCTTCTTAATTGGCGAGGATGATGGTGAAAGATAAGCAAGTTTCCGACTGTGTTCTACAAACCACTACAAAAAAAAAAAAAACTACCCCAAATGTAAGAAAAGGATTCGAACAACAGTAAATGAAGGGCTACATATGCGGAGCATGGCTAATGTGTGTCTGGGCTCATGAAAGTGTCACGTGATCCCCCAGTTTACTAGCAATTTCTGAATGAAAATTACTGTTTCGGTGCACTTATATTAATTTAAATTAAAAGTTGAATATTAATTGCCAAAATATAATTGCTTATATGTAATGCATTAAGGATATAATATATCTAATTAATATAAAATAAAATATAAATAATAATAGCGGCAACATTTTTCACTGTGTACTGCTTTAATTTGGAGCAAGAGATACAGGGGGATATAATTTTATTGTGCCAGTTGTATGTTACTTTGCTCGTAGATGATTAATACAGGTTTTGGCTGTGATCTCTTACCCAGAAAAAAACCTGGGTCCCACTTTATATCAGGGTGGCCTTAACTATGTAATTACATCAAAAAATAAGTACAATATACTTATTGTGTTCATATTATATTGCAAAACTTTTGCTGCTATTGAGGTGGGATACGTGTAAGGTTAGGGACAGGTTTGGTGGTATGGGTAGGTTTTAAGGGTGGGTTAAGGTGTAAAGGATGGTTCAACAGTGTAACTATAAATGTAATTACAGAAATGAATTACAGATGTAATTACATGCAGGTATTAAAAAACATGATTAATTTATGTATGATTAAAATTAAAATTTAAATGTAAGGACACAGTTAAGGTCACCTAAAATAAAGTGGAGCAGATTAGCCAAGTTACCATGTTTGCTCAAACTAAACTCAAACTTACTGGATTCATGAAATAGACCACAACATTATTCTAACTTAAGCAGGATGATAGGCTAGAATTAAATCCCAACAATACTTTAGGGACTGCAATATGCTCTCTCTGACTGAAACATGGCTGACCCTGTCAGTACTATCAAGCAGTTTAGACGGCCAATTGTTTCTCAGTACACCCTAGGGATAGAACATCAGAAGCCAGTAAATCAAGAGCATGTGTCTTATTGTCAACAGCAAATGGTGTGACACAATCAATGCTGTGACTTTATCTGGACACTTCTCCTTAATCCCTTAAGAGCCACCTCCTGTGCTCACGTTACACTCATGACTGTATGGCCACTTTCAGCTCCAACCACATTGTAAAATTGCTGATGAGTGATGACGTATTGGTGGGCCTGACCATTGACAATACCACACAATACGAATTAACAATCACACACATACCAAACATCATATACAAATATGATAAACAATTAAATGGTAAATCTTAATGGAATGAATAATGATTGGAAAGACTGAAGCATAATAATCAAACATAATATGCAATTTTTTATGTGTAAAGATGACATCTGCGCCATTCTCAGTCTCAGTCTTATGTCTATGAGCGAGTTCAAAATGTCTAATTCCATAAGAGGGTGAATCTCGGGTTCTGAGGTTCTCAACTTTGGCCCTCAAGGTCCACTTTCCTCCATAGTTTTTCTCCAGCCTTGATCACCTGCGTGTAACTTTCTAGTAATCCTGAAGACCTTGATTGGTTTGTTCACATGTGTTTGATCAGGGTTGGAGCTGAACTCTGCAGGAAAGTTGACTTCAACTTCCAAAGTTGAGAACCCCTGCTTTGATCTCAGCCATCCTCCTGGAGAGCTACTGTCCTGCAGAGTTCAGCTCAAACCCTAAATCAAACAAACCTGAACCAGCTTAATCAAGGTGTTCAGGGTTACTTGAAAACAGATGATTTTATGGCTCACATGGGAGAAGATTAGAGTTTCCCTGCATGGTTGGTATAACAACAGGTGAACTAAGAAACAGGAGAGCAGGATTCAGATGCAATATTTTAATGAAGCACTAAACACTTTAGTATAAAGACACTATAAACAATCTATGAGAAGGAAAAAAAAGAAACAGGAACCGAGCACATCAACGTTACTGTCAAGGTGGGACAGGACCTGACAAAGAACACTAGCAGCACAGAGGCTAAATAAACAAGAAACAAACATGACACAGCAAAGAGAAAACAAGATAAAAGTAAACACAACAAAAGCCAGAGGCACAACTGGGCCATATGTCAGAAGGCTTTGTGGCCAAACAAGTTTTCTCTTTCTAAGTTCAGATTCTAAGCCTTTTTTGGTGAAAGGCAAAATTATGATGGCTTATGGCTTTACTCACCCTTATGCCATCCAAAATGTACTGTATATGATTTTCTTTCTTCAAATGAACACAAACAAATTTAAATAAATTAATGCAACCCCAGTTGGTGAATCAATGTCTTCTAAAGCAAAACAGTGGTGTGTCTAAGAAAATTACTAATATTTTAAACTGTACCTATAAACCATCACTTACAGTTAACCAGTGGTGGAAAGAGTACTGAAAATTTGTACTTAAGTACAAGTACTTTTACATTGCTGAAATAATACTCAATTACAAGTAAAAGTACTGGTGCCAAAACTTAAGTAAAGTACAAAGTACTCCTCTCAAAAACTACTCAGAGTACTAGTTACTAGTTACTTTTTAGCTGGCGATATTTAATGAATTACCAAAAAAAATTCAACCATATCAAAGAACTATGTGGATAATAGCTACTTTGAACAAAACCCACATTTATCTTATTGACAAAGTATGTGAATTAGTGGTCATGATTCAAGAATTTCTAACTTCAATACCTTGAAAAATATCAATATCAAAGTACCTGTGAACCGGAAGTTGCAACTGACTTCAGTGTTGTGATGTATTTCCGAGTGAAACGGAATATTGAATAAAGGACGGGGTTTTATTGTGGTGCACCTCCTCTCCACCTCTTGCTCAAAGCAGCTTCACGGCTGGATTGGAGTGGTTAAAATTGTAGTTTTTCACTAAGCGTATTCTGTTGAAAAACGTTGTTTTCTCAAAAACACAGTCACGTACGTACATTCTGCTCACATATTATTGTAGCCCAGTTTGTGCTGATTACAGTGTTATTAAACTTTAGACATTAAAGTGTTTGTAAGCGACTGAAAAAAGCACAAATGTCAGAGCATGTCAAAACTTCTCCAGGGCCCCAAATCACCCTTGGACCCCAGAGGATTAAGAATATCTGCTTGTTACATCTGACATCACGATTCACTGTTTCTGGGTCCTAACGCTCTGCCAGACGCCCCAAGAAAACAAGAAACTGTGCTAATATACACCCACGATGTCATGTAATACTGAAAAATTATAACCCTAACCTTTATCTCCATACTGAAATCCCAGATGGCCTGACTGTGATTCAGCTAAAATATTAGTGTCTGAGACACTGTGAGCACAGAGACTGTAGTGTGCACAGCAAATTTTTAAATGCTTAGCTTAAATATGTAATATTAATTAAATAGTGCTTATAAATGGCTGTTGAGATAGTATTCTCAAGTGAAATAAGTAGAGGCATGGCCCGGAAACAGCAGTCCGTACGTCATGACTTAACAAGAGGATTCTCCCCAAGCCATCAAACTGACGTCATCAGAGCCAGAACGCCATTCCAGAGCGGAAGCCAATATTCAGTTTTTGATTAAAGATTACGACGGCAGACAATTTTTTTCCATTGTATTGACTTGCATGGTTCAATTGTTCACCACAAGACTATGTGCACTAAATAGTAAGTAGGGTCATTTTTGATTTCTTGACAATTAATTTTCAATACCATTGGCAAAACTAACACATACTACTGTACTGCCATATAGATATTTTAATATTTTACTTTTTTTTTTGCACATCCATTTTTTCAAGGCAATCATTATTTCAATCTTATTATTTCAAGCTTTGAAATTGGTTTAATCCAAGTCTTCTAAAAAGTTTATATGATGAACAGATTTTAATATAGGTTTTTATTTACATACATATAAATATTGTTCAATTACCATGACAAAAATCTCAATCTTACACATTTGCTCATTCTGTGTATTTGTGTCTTTAAAATAGGGGAACTTTGTTGCAAAAGCTTACAGCTCAAGGAAGCTTGATTTAAATTTTGATTTCAAACTGAATTGAATTTACAAAAAAAAAGACAATTACACATTCAGTAATAAAATTATAAAACAAATGACCTCAATTCTGTTGAAGTATCCGAAATATGACAACACTGAATTTTTATAAGCAGTGATTTACAGTATGTTAGGCCTATTTATTTAGATAAATGGAACATCAGATGGCTTTGACCTGTAATGTCTGTACAATGTAGTGATAAGTTAGGCCTAATTGAGAGCTCGCGTCCAGTTTTCTGTGATTACATGACTGTGTTCTCATGTTACAATAAAGCGCTCGCCACATTTGTGCGGGAATTATTAAAATTATATGGAATACCTGCAATCCCGCGCGGATATTCAGACTCTGTAATTTACATGAGGCGGATGCGTGTCAAACTCGCTGTCGGAGAGGAGAGAGAGATGCAGCTTGGAAAAGCAGAGGCTTTTCCCGGTTCAGAAAGCAGGGCTGTTATTGGTCCGTTTACGGTCGGATATCTTTATTGGCTACTGAAGTGCCGTCAAATAAGGTTTGAATATGAATTCAAATTGTGGGCGTACTCAGTAACGGACTATGATTTAAAAGTAACGAAGTAGATTATTTTGCTTAATTTGTATTAAGCTTTAAAAATACGCTCAAGAAAGTACAAGTACCCAAAAAAACTACTTAATTACAGTAACGTAGTTGTAATTCGTTACCTCCACCACTGCAGTTAACTTGGAGAAACTGGGAAAGGTGTGCCACCTCTAATGTCAACTGTCGATCACAGCACTGGACTGGAAAAGCTCCAACATGTAATCTCCTTGTTGCAGTACCCTTTCAGTAAACAATCCTTTTTCTGAAACTCCAGCTGAGAGGTACTAGGAGGCAGCAACAGATCCAACCACACTCTGAGTCTCCGTTCATTGCATGTACTAGGTTTTTGTTCCAAGCATTGTCCTTACAATTTTGATTCATTAGTGTAGCTTCTTTTTTGAGAGAAAATCACTACTGGAGTGTATTACTACTCCTCTCTATTGCTGACAGGAACATATTAAAGGGGTCATATGATGCTTATTTTAAAGATCATTATTTTGTGCAACAGAATATGTTGACATGCTTTAATGTTCAAAAAACACATTATTTTTCAAATACTGTACATTATTGTAGGTCCTCTATGTCCTCTCTCAAACGCTTCGTTTTCTACTAAGTCCCCCCTTCCGACAAGCGCAGTCTGCTCTGATTGGCCAGCTGACCCAGTGCATTGTGATTGGCCGAACACCGCAAGCACTAATGCCCCTTACCATAATCGCAAGCTTCATCTTTCAAAATAAATGTAAAGACAGTAAATAATGTCATTAGTTTTACCATCAGTTCAAGCCCGAAAGGGGAACAGACACATTAATGATGCAATACACAAGCCGCGGTTAAGACAGCTGACTCTACTGTGATGTGATGCTGTCTCTCTCTCTCTCTCTCTCTCTCTCTCTCTCTCACACACACACGCACACAATGCGCAAAACTCCGCATTTGAAGTCAATAGTAAATACTTGAACTAATAACAAAACAGTTGCTGATTTAGAAGCGCCAGATTGTCATAGCAAAGTCAGAATTACCTCCTCTCCTAGGTTCACGAAACGGTCGTCCATAAAATGCATTGCTGTTCTGTTGTAAGTGATCTTAAAGATTCCTAAATGCATCTACTTCTGGAAGGCCAAATAAAGTGCTTTTGCTTTTGCACTGAAACACACTGCGTCTCCCTGACATGGCTGCTTCAACACTTAACTGCGGTTTCTGAAACCACGCCTTCTTTCTTTGCACGCACATTTGGGCGCATTATGCAAATATTCCCACATACTGACCTAGATATGTGGGGGCGTGTTAGAACGAGCCATTTTAGGGGGGCGTGGCAGAGTCTTAACTTTGATAAAGAATATCTCTTTGGTTTTGAGACTTTAGTCTTTGCAACTTCAGGGATCTTATCTATGCACAATCAGCTTGTAACACTCCAAAGAGAAAGGAAAACTTGAAATCACATCATATGACCCCTTTAAAGGAAGGATAGCATTTACAATGTTGCAATGTTGTCACATGCATTTCCATATTCGGTTTCAGTAATCCAACTTAGATCCCATTTCCACCTGTATTTAGCAGTGATGCATGCCTTCATTTTTAATCAATGAATGACATTATTGCAATATAATATAAATTTAGATTACATGATTTCACTCAATTAACAAGATAAACAATAAAGATGTTTGAAATGTACACCTAATTCATGATAATTTATGATTATCAGATTATTTACAATAATAAACAACAATAATAAAAGTTTCACATACATAGCACAAACTGATGAGACCTCGGCTTGTAATTTGCAGTCAATGATTGCTTGATCCATCTACTCTCACATTTAAATAGTCTGCTACACATAAGCAAGCATCTCACTGCATCAGAGTTCTCTCATTGATGTCTTTCTCCTCCCCTGCACTACCTGTCTACATCTGCTTACAAGGACTATGATGTATATCTATTAGTGCAGCTGCAGGTCATGCATGTTCACTACAGTGTGTATTAGCAATAGAAAGTTTACAGCAAAAGCAGCAACTTTACCTTCCATTCCAGATCTGTTAATAGTAAAATATATTCTGAGAGGTGTCATGACTTATGAATTGTGAATTGTTTGGGAAATGCACAAAATTGATCAAACATTTTACTTAAACTGATGTTTTTTTAAATGTATTATCTTTGTAGAGATACTTCCCTCAGTGACAAATGTCTTTTTTTTCTTTGTGAATCGGGCACAAGACAAATCTCTCTTCATAAAAAAGGATAGTGCTGGTCCTTGATTATGATTTGGTAAGCCACATTCAAAGCTGTTGTAAAATACTCTATAAACACATACCTGTGATCTCTTTACATCATTCTTACATTGTATAAAAGCAATAAGCCCTGTGAAACAGTGATTTATAGTCATTTTAGAAAAGTTAAGCTGGTGTTCCGCTCTGTGCTTAACAAAGCCCCTAAACTGTTTTAAAATCATTATAAATCACAACTTATTGCTTATTGCTTCATTAAAAAAGTTTGTAAACTGTGTGTGTGTGTTTATGGTTTTAGTGATAAAATGCACCTTTTAGTTAATTTGCATAATAACAGTCTCTCATGACTTGGCTTCAGGTCAATTCTGCAATACATTTTTATATTTATTTTAAATTTGGTTATAGTTACTATAACATCACCACAACGAATATGGGAATAACATATGCTGTTGAGAAGTATGTTATGTTGTTATGTCACTGCAACAAGTACGTCTGGCTACATCCAACAACTATTTCAGGGAATTTTTTCTCATCAAACTATGAATGCATCCTACTACATCTGATGAGCCATTAACTAATTTAATTTCTGATGTTCTCAGAAACAGGTCCAAAAATATGAAACAATGCTCTGGAACACAAAATGGTACAAAAATATGAAGAAAGAAAATATACCAAGGTACAACATTTTGTCGATTATAATGATGATAATGTACTTTATCTTCATTTGTACCCGCCAAACATCAGTATTTCACCAAATTACAACTGCAAAATTACTGAAGCATCAATCAAACAATGTAAACCATATTTCTTTATTAAAGATTAAGAAACTCCAAGCAGCATATTCATAAATAAAATAAGAGTCTCCCTTAGATGTAATGTTACAGACTATGCTATGATACTGTTATATTTCATGGAATATTGGATGTTTTTATCTGAAATCAAAGGGGCACAAGTGTAAGGCAGTGAAGACACTTAACCCTACAAATTACACATCCTTACCACCACTGTCGGCATCTCAAAGCCACAGGTTGTGTTACACTGTGTAATATATCACTTTGGTTCACATTAGTAACTACTTGGACTTGTACAAAATATACAGGATACAACCTTGAGTTATGACTGACAAGCATGTACAGGGTGAAATCTTCTCGGAAAATGGTCTATGTGCTCCACGCTGACAAATGTCCTTTTCTTTGTGAGCTGACGAACGGCAAATTTCAGAGGGTCTGTGGAATGGCAACAGGAAAATACACACAGGTAGCTGTAAATGGAGTGAGTGTATAAGGTTGTTCTGGTTTAGGTCACTAACATAACACGGCTGAAATTCATAATTGGTCCGACCCTCCTGAAAAACGATTAAAAAACGGCATGTAAAAAGAAATGTAAAAGTTTAATTGTACAGTAAAAAATAATTCATATGTGTGTTTGGACTATTAGAATTGCCTGCAAGAGATGTCTGTCCAGTTGTGGGCATACCAACATAGCTTCATTTACACCAATCACATACAGTATTCCCTTGCAACTCAAAAGGAAAAAGATATCACAACATGTAAATTATGAAAATCATTTCATATACAAGTTTTTTTTTGTTGTCTATATACTCTGTGTGAGGTGTTGTACAGTTGTAGAAGAAAAGAAAAAAGTTTTGGCAGAATATCAGAAACGCAATGATAATACAGCTGTTTTACAAATGACAGCATGAACTGCTGTAAAATGTCCTTGATGTGCGACAAATTAAAGTGTCGCTGTTATGTTTCTGGAATATAATTGTTCTCTCTGGGCTGGTTGTGCTCACGGATTGATAGTCTCAAAATAGTCTGAAAACACAGTTAAAACTAAAAAAAAACAAAAACAAAACAAAACAAAAAAATAAAAATAAAAAACTTTTTTCAGTGCTGTTGCCATGATTGCAAAGTTTTAGCTTGTCTGACATGGCATTTCTGCACAAGTCACTGCTATACTATTTTGAATGGTTAGCATTTGCTTGTTCAGTAAACCCATTAACAATATCAACTCAATACAAGCACATAAATATATATCAGTAATCAACAACCAAAATCAGAAAAGGAAGCAATTAAAATGGCCTCACTGTTTGCAGGTTGAAGAAGGTTTATACGGGTGCATAATTATCAGTGCTCAATTTTTGGGTTCCTACAGCCGTGTATGATCATCTAGTAACAAAACGTGGAGAGACATCTTTTATTTCGGCACTTAGAAAACAATCACAATGAATTGGAGTCTTTACCCATAGAGAACAAAATTCACAAAGCCATTCAAACAGTCGTTTTGAATTATTTTTAAATGTCCTTTTTTGTTGTTCATTTGTTTTTGTAACTCAACTTCAAAAATTGAGAATATTCAAAATACACTTTTACTTACTTTGCTCTTTTAGTATTTACAAATATGTACAAGAAAATGTTTTCTTTTTTTTTCATAATAAAAATCTCTACGTACCCCCCACCCCCCACCGCCCCGTCTTTTTACACGGCCACAGTTTCCAAAGCTCCAACTGCACCTCTGCTTTCTTCCTTTGAAAAGCAAGTGTGAGGCAGTCCATGGTGACGATGGCCTTAGATGGATGTACTGTGCTCAATAGCTTCTGGGATGGGTCCTCCTGGTACTGACTGGTAGGACACTGGCATGGGCGTCTTGGCGGGACTCTGTCGGAACAGGCCCCCGTTGGGAGCCCTGTGTTTGCATTGGATGGAGGGCATGGTGGAGCTGCTGAGAGGAAGGGGTAGGGTGCTGCCAGGACCTTGGACCAGTGTCCGGCCCACCCCATGAGCTTGCTCCGGGAGGAAGGTGCTCACAGACAGGCCCGTGCCCGGGTAGTCTCGCACAGCCTCCCGCTGCTGGCTGGGCGGCATGCTGCCGATGTCCAGGGCAGAGATCTCGATAGATGGTGCAGTGATCTGCTTGTGTGCCATGTCCTCGTCCATAAGACTGTTCATACGCCGATGCACCTGCTCCAGGTTCACCTCCTTGTCCTAGAGAGGGTGAGAGAAGAAAGGAGGGACAGAGAGGCTGAGATCTGTTGGTTCCAGGATGGGATTTTTGCTTTTAAGCTCCATGCAAGTAAGGCTTATTTGTGTTTGAAAGAGAAGTTTTATAGAATGTGCACCTTGAAATCAAATTTGGCCATTGGGCATGTAAAATAATAATGTTCGAGTGACACTAAACCTGCCATTACAATTAACATCACTAACAACTTTAGTGCTGGAACCAACCTGTATTTCATAAAAGACATCAACATTAAAATGTACAAGAATTATGATTGTAGTTAATTTTAAGTTAAAACACAGCATGCATTTTAAAACTGTGTACTTGGAATTAAGTAATTTAAAGTGTTTTCAGAGTTTGTTTCAAGCTCATTATATATATACTGTACAGTGCAGTTTAAATTGTAATGTAAGTATATGCTGCACTCTGTGGTCAAATTACTTACGATGTAGGTTTTTTTTTTATTGTTTTTTAAATATTTATTTATTATTTTTTAAATACATATCTGTTCTCTTTGTCCACAATGCAAACCATAAAAATGTTAAACCACTGCATTATGAAAATAAAAACTATGAGAAAATTAAGTCCAGGTGAAAAGCTAATGTTGTTTCCTCAATGATCCTCCCCACAGATCCAGAATTGATCTACATTACACTGACATTTTATTATTATTAGTTAGTAGTAGTAGTAGTAGTAATAGTATAGATTTATATGAATTCAGAAGACTTGAAATCCATGTATTTGCAATATATTTTTTAAGATGTATTTAATTAATTAATCAATTAATTAATTTGCAATTATTATTGTTATGAATTAATTATTATTACATGTATGTGCCTGTTACGTGCTTTATATTGTTGAGAATTGGTTGGGTTTTAGGTAGGTGTGAGCTTATGAGCTCAGATAATGTATATGCAAATAATGAATTATTCTTTACAAAAATACAAGGTGTACATTTTAACCAGCAAAATAAGGATGTTAAGAAACTAGCTTAGAGAGCATACAAATATTGATGCTCTTTGTGTCAGCATGGCCGACAGTGGTTAAAAGCAGTTGCTTATTATCAACATGTGTTCAATAAGAAGAATGGCTAGATGCACAGCAACTTCATCTGTAATGTTCCTCTAGAATTATTAAGTTCAGAGTATATATGGATCAAACCATAAAACTATTACATGTACAGAGAGAGAGAGAGAGAGAGAGAATATTGCTCCATTGCTTGAATACTATTTGAACTTAGCAAATTTAATTCAAAGCCAAGGTGGAGAGACCTAACTAGTCCATAGGTCTCATCTAATCTACAATTCATTTTGAATATTTATTTTTTAGAATTATGCAGAAGAAATACAGATAGGCTCCAGAGTCCACCACTGTTATAGTAAGGTCACAATCTGTTACACAAAATTATTTGTTAAGATCTCACAGCATCCTCAAATATGTAGATAATGAAGCTTTGCCGCATCAAATGCAAAGACACATTAGAGAGTAATGAAGCTTTAGGGAGGGATAGGTCAGGAGGTATGCCTGGAATTGCAAAGCAATTGCACTGTGTAAATTAGTCTGTCATGTTAGGTTGAAGCAGACTACAAATATTTCCAAGGGGATACATGCTTCCACAAATTTCCCACAATCTCATCGCTGTTCAGTAATCCTATTTGTCTTAACTAATGAAGAGAGTTGGGCTAAATTTAGTGTAATATTGTAATATATATATATATATATATAATATATATATATATATATATGAGCATATCCACACTCGAAATATGAAGCTATACCCGGCTCTATATCAGCATGGCTGTGATCACAGCCGCTGATATAGAGCCGGTATCGCTCGAGTATGAGAGATATTGCGTTTATACAACAGTTCGACGGAACATGTGTGTAATTAAACAAGAAACTCAAAGCTCAAGTTGACAGTTAAACATACGTCACTTTTAGAATTCGTATCAAGGGCATGTGCTGCTACAGTTAGGTTATTAGTGAGAAATAATGAGGTTATAAGAGAGAAACAATGCAGCAAGACGTGCATCCAAATGAGAGAGAGAGAGACCGCGAAGCTAGACGTTTCTTCTTATATTAACTAACGTACTCTACGATTTAAAAAAAAAAAAAAACATAGACCCGGCTAGAACAAGCGGAGTGATACAAAATTGTGAAAGGGCAAACAGATAACAGGTGGTGAAACTACCCAAACTCAGCTTTCATGTCAATCATCATGATAACGAACAGGTTAATTTTTAATCCAAAACCTGAGCATCAAGCTTTCCAATCATCTATAAGGAGAGTGCATTCGAGATTTGCTTCAGGCCATGCAATAATTTCCAGCTAACCTTCTTACTAGCGGATCTTGTTAAGAATCTTAATGATTCTAAAGTGTAAATTTGAGTCCTATTCTGATTGTGATATTGTGATTATCCTTCCTGTTATACAGGAGGAGGAAAAAAGTCTGAGATCTGAAATCCAGGGCATATGCTGCCCTACCAATGCTATTTGCAATGACATTTATCCTTGTGGAATCTTGTTGCTTCTTTCATGGTCATGTACACCACCAAGCAAGCACTTGACTGAATTTGATGTATCCTCGCCTTCGTTTGAAGGTATGCAAATGAATCATGAATCATTTTTAACACAATTACGAGATTTCTTTAGTGTTTAGTCATTTAAATTATAGGGCGATTACATAAATGTACATCACTGATTCATGAAAGAGATTCACACTAATTAAGTCATCACTGCCACAAGTAGTGGAACTCTTATTGCAATATGTTCATAATCATGTTGCAATAGCTTAATGTTTCAAAAAATAAAAGCCACCAATTAAACAGCAGAAGTGTGCTTAACACTGATTTGGATTGAACTGGAAAATAATTTATCATCATTAATGTGGTATTTAAAAAAATAAAAAATGCAGGAAAAGCAGAGGCGTCATTCTAAATCCAACACAATTTGGAAGATGAATCTACTAAATGAGGCAACTAAATCACAAAATAAAAGAAATCTTTAATGTTAGATGGCTTCTACATCTGGTCCGGTTAATTCCCAGCCAATCAAAAAAGAGGCCTACAATTCTATTCTGACCTGTGTCAATAGCTTCTGCTTCATCCCAGTCTTTTTCTCTGTCTGTCCAAATGTCCTTGCTCCCCTCCGATGAAGCAGTAGCAATATCATTATATGTCAATGGACCAGAAACCCTTGCCAGTCTGTAATCCTTATTAACCTGCATGAGATCATAAACAAATGAAGAATAAATGTAAAATAGAAAATATAGAGATAAATAAATCCAATAATTAAATCCATAAAACTTGTCCACATTGACATATAATTGCAACAGGATGTCACACAGTAAATTACTAGGGATTATTGACTGTTTGGGTTCGAGTTATGTTTTTGGGGTGGCTCTTTTTTAAGAATATCTGAGCAGACAGAATCATGCAAGCACCCAATTTGCGCACACTTTAGTTTACGGATCCACATCAACCCTGGTCCAGTCTATTACATACAGTTTCATTGGCAGTGGATGAGGATTTAGAAAGGTTTATAAAAGAGGTTATAAAGTGAAGCAATTATTCAGATATTTAGAAGTAGCTGATTTGAAGAGAACACTAAAGTTAGACACTTTATTGCATCATGAAGGCACAATTATGGGTATAAACTGTTGTTAAAAAAATTAAATGGAAGAAAAAATGTATTAAAGAGATGACCATTGCAAGGTTACCAAAGATCTAAGGACATTTCTGGTATAGAATATTGGAAAAATATTTGTAATATTTTGCCACTGCCAAGGTACAAGTTGCTCTGAAACTATTTTGTATTTGAGGTATTGTTTCAGCTGAAAATGTCTGATAATCTTTTGGATAATATAAAAAAAAGAGTAATATGATTTAGCCTCCATAGAGAACTTTGGAATGAAAAAGTGTATACTGTTCGTACTTTGGATTCAAAGAAAAATGTAATTGGTGGAATACAGTAACTCTGTTCTAAATGTCAGCCTAGACACACTTCAAGGCATCATAGGCATTCACAATGTAAAAGCTCATCCAGAAGTAAGATTAGATACCTTATTTTGGTCAAAATTGAAAGCATTATTGCATTTGTTTTTTTAGAGAGAAGACATTTCTGAATGCAGTGCAATGAGCTCAATGAAAAAAAAAAAGAAAAAATATCCAAGATAGTGCTGAATATACATTTAATATGGAAAGTTGTCAATAAAATAACTTGCACTGTACTATGTATTTTTGGAGTATCACATTTTAACTTACCAATATGCTAATTGCAATATTGGAATTGAGCTCACCAAGCAGAACTATAAATGTTGCTGTCTATGTAGTGAGGTTCCATTTTAGTTAGAATTCTACATTGGAAGGTAGTTGCCTGTTGTAGACAGTACACAGCAACTCACTAGGTTCTGAAGCAGAGCTGTTGTGTTCTAAAATGGTCTACAATCACAGCGTATTAGTAAATGTGGCTTTCTAAATTGTAAAGCCTGCTTCATCAAGGGCATTGTGCACACCCCAAGCACACATAAAATCTGTCATTATGTTAAGTAGGCGGGGGACCAATTTTGATTTCATCAGGGCACACCTATAACTGTGTATACTGGAGCTCGACTAAATCGGGGCTCGCGTCTGCTGCGGGATCCTTAAAGTAGAGTGTGGCAGTGTCCTCTCCCTGCTCTGTCTTCCGCGCCCTGAGCTCGGTCACCTCTTTGGGCTGCTCTTGCCAGCAGCGATTGCTGTTCCACCAAATTTCCAGGGCGGCCACCAGACAGGCCAACAGGAGCCCTGCTGCTAGGATGCAGAAAACGCCGGCGAAGCTATGCAGCTTGAGCGACCGACCATCGGGTTGGGCATTACTGTGGCTGTTGAGGTCACAGCGGCCAGTCCGAGGCCACCACTTCTGTTTCAAGACATCCAGGTCTCCTTTCTCCTGCAACTCCAGAATCCTGTGAAGGATGACATGGAATGTAATTATTTTATGTGAAGTTTTACATATGGTTGCTTCCTTTCCTTTTTTTTTTTTTTAAATGCAGCCTGTGCATGTTACAATCAGCAAACTGTAGGTGTGTGTGTGTGTGTGTGTGTGTTTGGGCAGGGCTGTTTGTTTGTTGACTAATGGGAGTGTTTGTGAAACTGTTTGTCATTTTTTTAGTAGATGTTTATAATTATTATTAGTTTCCCAAAGCAAGCATTTACCCAGAACAACCAACCCAATCTTACAGAAAAAATGCATTGTGTCAGTTACATATGTAACCCTCATTCCCTGAAGGAGGGAATGGAGACATCACGTCGGTGACTGAAAAATTGGGGATCTAAATTCTTCGGTCACCGACATGACGTTGAAAGTGACCGACTGAAAGGGAATGTCTCGATTACGTATGTTACCCCCATTCCCTGAAGGAGAGAATGGAGACGTCATGTTGGTGACTGACGAATTGGGGCTCTCAATTAGTCTGTCACCTACATGACGTCGAAAGTGACAGAATGAAAGGGAACTATTTTACAACGTGATGAGTTCATATGAATTTGTCCAAGGTGAATTTTTTGAAAAAAGCAAGCAGGAAGGTTTACCCCTAACACCATCCCTATATATAACCATCACTTGGGCATATGCGATCATATGAAAATGTACAAATAAAATCATACAAATTAGCCACCAAAAAGTAAAATGTATACCACATTAAATTGCCATAAGATTAGACTAACTCGCAGCAGGGCAATACCCCAGTAAACACCCAGAATTTTGCACAGGCAAACACTACATACTTATTCTTTAGAAAATCAAGTTATTTTTGCAGTTCTGTTTGGTGCCACTAGATGCACAGAAATCACTTACAGTAGCTAACCTTAAGCATAAATGTTACTTGGTAAATGTTTTTATCACATTGTTTATACCTGTCGGTACAAAAAAAGAGGAAAGTAAGGACAGTGACGAATATATTGTATATATATATATTATATATATTATATATAATATATATACTATATATACCTGTGTGTAATTTTTTTTGAATTGTTTTTTGTCATTGATGGGCTCCTCCACAAGTAATATAGGTGTTTCAGTCTCTTCAATGTAAAATGTCACATACAGAAACATGCAAGGGGTCTGTCAAAAGACGACCTTGGTAGAAGAACAGATAATGTGGGCCACAAAGTAAAAAAATAAGATGAATTCTTCACGTAAGATGAGATGACATTACTGTTCATTGTGTAATAACCTGCAAGCTCCCTCCAAGCTGCCTTAGAATGCATTTTCCTATTTGCCCAAGGCATTTTTTTTTATTTTTGGAGATTTTTGCCATTCTTTTCTAAGATGACAGAGTGTAGATAGAAAAGTAGAGGAGAGTAAGGAGGAGTGGGATCACGGCCTAATTTCACAATATTGTTAGTTTACCTTGAGCTAAAATAATAATAAAAAAATAAAATAAATAAATACAGTATTGTTTAATATTAAATGATATCTATAAGGCAGCAGGAATTGAATCTTGGTCCCCATGAGCCAACAGGTCAGTCGTTACCCTTGATTGTGTCCTCAGGTGTCCTATGTCTCCTCGTTTATCTTGTGTATTTAAGCCCTGTCCTGTGTTCAAAATCACCCTCTATAACCTTAGTCACTATTCCCTATATTAGTCCACTAATATAGTCCAGCTGAAGGACTGAATAAAAACGAGTTAGATAATTTGGATACTGAGTGGATACACTATGGTTTCAGACACCACTACAAATGGCTTTCCCCTCAAATAGTGCCCTATTTAGGGGTATTGGGGGTGTTTCATGGTCAGCTGTTCTGTAACACTAGACAAGAACTACAACATAAATGTACAAACACAAGGCAAAACATTTGATGCTGGGTATTGCTGGTGGTTGGGTCATGCTAATATATTCTAGATAGATCAATACAGAGTGAGTGAGAAGGCAACCAAAGATCATTAACCAGCTTAACGAAATCCAAAAGCAATGCAATTCAACAATCTTAATTGGTTACAAGTGATTATGTAGAGCTTTAAACAGCCTGCTGGCATCTGTTACATTCACAAAGGGATCAATTTGTAATGCATGTAAAACTAAACCTAAGAAACAACTGGTAATGTCAAATCAAGGCTTTGTGGGTAATAAAGAATAGCTGTGAACTGTGGGAGATTCAAAGTTCCTGTGACATTGTGAATCATTTATGTGGTAACTGGAGCAGGTTAATGAAAAACTTTGTTTTTTTCTACATGTCTGCAGAATCTTGAAATGGATTTGCATGTTATTATTACAGGTATCTCTTGAAAACACACACCAAACAACAGAATATATATCATTATATAAGAAACAAGTGAAATTCAGTGAAATATTTTGCCTCATTCACTTTTTGTATGACACATGGGACACATTTGCAGTAGTTAGAGTACAACTCTTCACCATACAGCTCCTTAAATTCCCCAAAGCACTGTCAGCTTAAAATAATTATGACAAGCTTTTGCCTGAACAACAGATACTCCTTACACTAGTTGCATGTTATTTTTGAAGAGGTGAAACATATGTTTTAGCTGGGAGACAAGCAATACACACTTTTGGGAGATGAGGTCTCGGTAAGGACTCCCATGCTGCATGGCGATGCCGTATCCTTTGCTGCTCATGCTGTTGCCAGCTACAGTGATGGTGCAGTCGTCATCTGTCAGTGCTGCATACTCCACCACGGCCATGTCCCACAAAAATGCGTAAGGTCCTTTTTTGGCCTGAAAAAAAATAATACATCTTATGATTCAATTTAAGAGAGTTTTCTGACCAACACGCTTGAATAATTATCTTTTAATGTGTGTTGGGATTGCAGTATAAAGGCCAGTTCACACCATAAACAATAAATATATTAGTGTTAATTGTTTATTATAAATGTGGGTTGTAGCTATCTAGTCCGCCACTTTAAATGCTCAAGCTAGATTGCAGAGTGGGTTCTGATTATCTGTGAATATTTCTGTCCTTCAAAAAAAAAAAAGATTCTAATGATATAATTCCTTTTTGTCATTATCGCTATAGCTGTGGTGTGGACATTCCAGTTCTCATAGAATTAGAATGATTATCAAAACTTTATAACCGTTGTGACTGGTAGCAATAAAATGTATCATTATTTATCCTCTAAAGTTATTATTGTTTAAGTGTTTTATAATTGCATTCACACTCTGGAGGCTAATCTTGACTAATCTATTGAGTTCTTTCTCGTTAAAAGGTGCTTCATTGATCTAAACCTGCATGCCCTCATTGGCCGATTCAAAGGATTTCACACCCTCAACTCATTATGCACTCTAAAAGTTTCTTCATCAAACTCCTCTAGTCTTCCTCTTTGATCTTTTCAAAGTTTTTTCTTTGATTTTCTCACGAACTGACACTGAATGTCCGTTGTTAATTTCAAAAGGGTACATTAAGACATTTTAAAAGATGACTTGAGAGAAAAGCCTCTTGTATAGACAATCTGTCATCAATTCTAAATGTTAACAACCGATACTTAATGGAAAATAATTTCCCTGCAGTCTACAAGGTAATGCTAGTGCTAATCAACTGAAAATATAAAACGTATAAAAAAGTAATTATTAAAGACAAAAGTTAACCAGTAATTAACTTAATTAGCAATGCTTCTTTAGCCAATGTCTTCTACAAAAACTGTCAGTATAGAACGCAGAAAAAAAAATTGCCTATAATAGCATTTACTTGGTTTTAGTTTCTGTATACTGAGATATGTGATTGGATGATGAAAGAAAAAAAAATCTTTGGGAATCACGGACCTAGCAATCAGACCTACCATCCATTGGTGCAGTAGTTACTCAAGAGCATACTGTGAATTTATCAAAATCCAATAGTCAGTTAGTCCTGCTTAATTCTGAAGCAAACTACTGGCAGAGGCTTATGCTTGCTCTTAAAAGTCTTTTTTTTTCTCAGTGAATGGCTATATCTGAAAATATGACTACCGAATTTAATTATTTTTCATGAGTTATTGTGCTTTTAATAAAAAATTTTCCCCATTAAGTACATCATGCAGTTTAGAAAACAGTAGGCTAAATTTTATGGCAAATCACACTGACCTTGTACAAACCGGTAAATGGTAAATAAATGGTTAATAAATGGTGTAGATGTCACAGCTGGTTTCAGGAACAATGAGGATTTGAGGTAGGATATAATCGCAGCAGTAAATTTTTGAAACAAAATTCAAATACAAAACACGTAGGAGAACAGGAAAGAAAAACAATACTGAGATGCTGCAAACCATAATAAAGAAGAGAACGGACAATACACAACTGAAACAGAGGGTTAGAAATGCACAGGTAGAAACAAAGAAGAAAATAAGGGCCAGACGGAGCAAATAAATTAACTAATAACAAGTAAGGACCAGGATTAGTCCATCATCATGTCCTGAAGACACCATTGCCTATGCCCAAGGGAGGCCATCCCCCTTAATGGGTGGAATTTCACTCTAATAGAGCACAATAAACCGTGCGATTCATGGGCGCAGGAAATATGTGGGGATATACCCTTTGCACATCCTTAAAAAAAAGATAAAAAAGCTCTCTGACAGTCTGAACCTGTGGGTGCGCTTCACATATATATGTAATGCCTGCACCGGACATTATACAGTGGGGCAAAAAAGAATTTAGTCAGCCACCAATTGTGCAAGTTCTCCCACTTAAAAAGATGAGAGAGGCCTGTAATTTCATCATAGGTATCCTACTATGAGAGACAAAATTAGAAAAAAATCCAGAAAATCACATTGTAGATTTTTTAAAAATTAATTGGTAAATTCCTCGTAAAATAAGTATTTGGTCACCTACAAACAAGCAAGATTTCTGGCTCTCACAGACCTGTAACTTCTTCTTTAAGAGGCTCCTCTGTCCTCCACTTGTTACCTGTATTAATGGCATCTGTTTGAACTCGTTATCAGTATAAAAGACACCTGTCCACAACCTCAAACAGTCACACTCCAAACTCCACCATGGCCAAGACCAAATAGCTGTCAAAGGGGAACAAAAGAACACCAGAAACTAAATTGTAGACCTGCACCAGGCTGGGAAGACTGATTCTGCAATAGGTTAGCAGCTTGGTGTGAAGAAATCAACTGTGGGAGCAATTATTAGAAAATGGAAGACATACAAGACACTGATAATCTCCCTCGATCTGGGGCTCCACGCAATATCTCACCCCGTGGGGTCAAAATGATCACAAGATCTGTGAGCGAAAATCCCAGAACCACACGGGGGACCTAGTGAATGACCTGCAGAGAGCTGGATCCAAAGTAACAAAGGCTACCATCAGTAACACCCTGCGCCGCCAGGAATCAAATCCTGCAGTGCCAGACGTGTCCCCCTGCTTAAGCCAGTACAGGTCCAGGCCCGTCTGAAGTTTGCTAGAGAGCATTTGGATGATCCAGATTAGGATTGGGAGAATGTCATATGGTCACATGAAACCAAAATAGAACTTTTTGGTAAAACTCAACTTGTCGTGTTTGGAGGAGAAGAATGCTGAGTTGCATCCAAAGAACACCATACCTACTGTGAAGCATGGGGGTGAAACATCATGCTTTGGGGCTGTTTTTCTGCAAAGGGACCAGGACAACTGATCCGTGTAAACGAAAGAATGAATGGGGCCATGTGTCGTGAGATTTTGAGTGAAAACCTCTTTCCATCAGCAAGGGCATTGAAGATGAAACGTGGCTGGGTTTTTCAGCATGACAATGATCCCAAACATACCGTCCGGGCAACGAAGGAGTGGCTTCGTAGAAGCATTTCAAGGTCCTGGAGTGGACTAGCCAGTCTCCAGATCTCAACCCCAAAGAAAATCTTTGGATGGAGTTGAAAATCCGTGTTGCCCAGCGACAGCCCCAAAACATTATTGCTCTAGAGGAGATCTGCATGGAGGATTGGGCCAAAATACCAGCAACAGTGTGTTTAAACCTTGTGAAGACTTACAGAAAAACGTTTTGACCTCTGTCATTTGCCAACAAAGGGTATATAACAAAGTACTGAGATGAATTGTTATTGACCATATACTTATTTTCCACCATAATTTGCAAATAAATTCTTTAAAAATCCTACAATGTGATTTCTGGATTTTTTTTCTCATTTTGTCTCTCATAGGTTGAGGTATACCTATTGAAAATTACAGCTCTCTCATCTTTTTAAGTGGGAGAACTTGCACTCTTTTCCCCACTGTATATGAAGTGTTTGTTCTAAATGGTGGGGGAAAGATTGCTTGCACACTAGCCTGAGCACTAAAGAGCATGAATAGCACCTTTGGAACATAACTAGCTCTGAAAGCATCTGATCGGAACTCCAGACAGGAGCAACTGGGCGTTAGTAATTTCTATAATTAAGTCATGCCTGCCCACAGACGAGCCAGCTACAAAGGCATGATTTGGTGAAATGCAGCTACATTGACTTAGAGCTCCAATTGACACTCACATTCCATTTTCAGAACATCAGGTAAATACCCCTATTCATACCCTTTCAGCACTGCTTGTAAAATTCAAATCTTTTACTGATTTTGACAGCAAGCATGCAGGCTTTGCTGAACTACCAAACATGCAGGTTCCATAGCTCCAGTTGTTAGGATTTCAGATCGTCTCATCTATGGTGAGACAATTTTTGAGTTCCACCGTATCATCTATGGTAGAACTCACAAATTCTTCCCAATTTCCGGGAACCATGACTGGTTGGGCCACTCTAGAGCACCATAGGGTACAACACAGTAGCTGGTTTTTAGAGAGATGAGTGTGTCAGGCTTCCCACCTGATGGTTGCTGCAGTGCAACCCTTTTCACATGGGGGAGGGAGTTTCCTAACATTCTGAGATATGCTTCAGTCCTTCAGATATGCTTCAGACAAGAGGTTTGGAGAATGGATGATGGATGGACATACTCTACTTTTTAATCAGTCTTAAACACTTTATTTTAAGGAGACAGTTACATATGTACTTATTATAGTAATAACTATGCATAATTACAAGTAACTACTGTAACTCTAAGCCTAGTAAGTACATAATTAATTAATATTACTCAGTACTTCTTTGTGTAATTATGAAGTAACAATATCACCTTATACTAAAAGTCTGAATACTATTCACTATTAATTAGTTGCTTATTAGCATGCATATTACTGCATATTGGCTGTTTATTAGTACTTATAAAGCAAAGATTAATGCCTTATTCTGCATGCCCACTGTGACAGGTCTCTAGATTCTAGATCCCTCAACTCTACCCAATATCTAAAAATAATAACTATTACAACAAAAACTACCTTACTATCAATAAGCAGAAAATTAGGAGTTTAATAAGGGAGAGCTATAGTGAATATGTATCTAATCTAATCTAATCTAATCTAAAGTGTCACCTTTATTGTTATTACTATAGTAAGTATGTGTAACATATGTAACAGACACCATAAAAATGTTACCAACTAGTGTACTCAAAAGAAATAATTTACAACTGTAACAGAAAGTACACTTAAATGTATACTTTAATAATCTAAAAAGTGGCTCGATTTAATAACAAGAAGTAATTAAATAGTGCATTTACAAGTATACTAATAGTACATTCGAATTAATATGCTTACTACTACACAGAGTACACTTACAAAATATGGTTACACTTTATTTTAAGGTGCCCTTGTTACAGTGCAATTATACATTTAAGTACTGAGTAATATTAATTAACTACATTAGGACACCTTAAAATAAAGTGTTACCCAAAATATACTTGAACTTTACTTAATAAAATGAATTTTAGGTCCATAAGTTAAATTAAATATACCTTTTTTCATTTTTGTTTGTAAGGCATCCTATACATCCCCTCTTTACCATGTGCATCAATCATATGCAGGCTGACAAGATGCTAAAATGTACACATCTACAGACATGCCACCTGTCTTCTAAAACAAGCTAATTTGTTTAATGCTTTTGGATCAGTTCATTCTCTGGTGACTCAATGTGCAGAGCCCAGAATATTCTAGAATTAATTTAGCATTTCCTCTGGCCATCACCATCGTCACTGAGAAGTCACATCACTTAGAAGTAAGAAAGTAGAGGAAAAGCTATGTCACATTCACCTGTTGTATGTTGAATATTTGATTATAGCAACTGGCTTGCCAAAACTTTTCAATGACTGCTCTCCTGAGCTAAATACATACTTTTCTGACTCTGAATTTCAGGGGGTTGCCCCAACAATTACAACAATTGTAAAAGACTAAATTCGGATGCAAATAAGAGATTAGTAAAGATTGAAGGATTATCCCAAAAGATTATGCCAAAAACACAGTTCTCACAATGTCTTTCTGTTTTCATAAATCTCTGAAATCATATAGCATATAGGTGAGCAATGATCATACCTTGCGTATGCCTTCAGAAGGGCTAGAAACGGAGAAGTCCTGTCCATTGTTTTTGCTGATTGTCCTCCACAGCTCTGCATACGTGCTGTCCTGCTCCAGCGGGTTTGTACCTTTGGCTCTGAAGTAATCGTACACTGCTGAGTCCCTAACAGTGCCGTAGGAATAGTCCATCTGCCTAGCAAGATCCTGAAACGTTCTGTTGATAGATAGACAAGATCAGGTAAAAACAAATGTTGAAAAAAGATCAGGTTAAAAAGTTTAATAATCATGGTGAGGGTTCGTTCAAGTCTCTCACCTTAAGAATGAGTAATATAAATAATGGACTATTAAAGACTGAGAGACACTTGAAGTGTACATTGGATGTTTACAGTTTAAGTGTTCTCTGTCTCACAATAATTCTAATGTTTGGTGACACATCCTCATTTCATGCACACTTCCATTTGTTTAGATTCTATAGCGTTTTTCAAGAAATTAAAGTGAAGTAGTACACCAAATTAGTGAAAGTATACATATTTTAGTTTAAATGTGCTCATGTGAACAGCCTGTTTTATTTGTTTTATGTTTGTTCTGAGAATCAAATATTTTCTTCTCCTGAATTCCTTCACAACTTGTAACATTCTAAATCAACATTTGGATGCAATAAATACTTGCATCTGAAATTATGGTACACATTCTAAGATAACATTTAATGTGTGTAGGTACTTAAAGCCTGTCAATAAACATTAGAGGACCACCCTCAGGCTGAATAACTCAAGGACACTAGACCACTGCCAAAAATGTGTGTTCAGCATTTAGCAAACAGTTCAAACAATTCACATCATTATATCACATGCCTATTTCAATGTTGACTACTAATACACTTCATTCTCTCCATATGCAGACTTTGTTTGTTTACAAATGAACTGTGGAAAAGATTATGAATTTGTTATTTTGATATGTACCTATATAAGCAAAGTGTGAGATTGTGCTCCGCTGCAGCTAAAGAAACATGCTCAATATCACTCAAAACATGCACCTCTTGAGGTGTGTCTGTAGGTAGTATAATTAATCTGTGGCTGTTTTTAGTACACTGTATCTGACAGCAATTGGCCACTGTCCAGCATTTTCATGCCCGTCTGGTTGAGTCACAGGTGGCGCTCCTGGACCACTAATGTGGACATCGCCCTCCACAGAGCGTACACCATGACTTTCATAGCCCGAAGAGCATAGTCAGTCACCGAGTGTAGCTCCTGGATCATCTCTTTGGTTGGGACCACCCTCATGCAGATCTTTCAACACCTTGGCCTGGTAGATCTGCAGGTAGGCCATGGCGTGCAGGGTGAACGCAGCTTGTCCAGAGGCAGCGTAAGCTCTTGCCACGAGGGACGAGGTGAACTTATATGCCCTGGATGGATGTCTCATGTGGTCCCGTCAGGTGACGGCAGTTTTATGGGCAAAGATGAACCACAATCACTCTCTCCATCTGGTAATCTCCGTGTACCCCCTCACTGGACCACCATCAAGGGTGGTGAGAATGAAGGAGCTGGTGCACTGTGTTCTGGCAGATAAGCACAATTCCACAATTTTGTCAGCTCCTCATGAACTTCAGGGAAGAAAGTAACTGCAGGGGAGCATGGCTAAGTATCACGCTCGGACCCCAAGAACCAATTATTCAGCCGAGTGTGCTCAGGGCAGGGTGGGGGAGTCCACACAAGCCTGATACTCTCAGCTGACTAAGCATGGCCGCCATCTCAGCGTCAGCCTCAGACTGATACAAAGTACCTGGGGATTCTGCTCCAGCTGAGTCATCTGCTTCTAATGACTCCAACTTACTCGCTCATGCTGCGATTGACAGCTCACTGTCCTCACGAGCCCCAAATTAAAAATCAAACTCGCGCTCAGATGATTTCTCAAACTCATCTGGTAACTCTACTGGAAGACGTACTGTGGGAGGAATGAGAGGTTTGCAGAGATTCACCTGGCAAAACTAGTCTTGTGACATCCCCTTTCTCTCCCTCAACACACATCACTGAGGCCTCGTACCCAGAAGTAGAAGGACCAGAACTGGAAGCAGCTGAGGTGACTTGCGGACTTGCGGCCAAAACATGCCTATGTTCTCATAGAAAGGAGAGACTTTGAAGTGATGCTTGAGTGATCAAAAAATATTCCAATTTACAGATGTTTATCTTTGATTCCTATGTCCTTGTACCATTTCATTGTATCTTTCTCTCACACACAGTATGTGGAGGGAAGAGGTAAGATGCAAAGAAATTAAGCAAGAAAAGGAAAAAAAAGGATGTACAATTTAAGAAACAAGAAGTACCCATGGAGTTAAATTATAGTAAAATGCAATAGTCAATTCAACTTTTGCAGAAATATTGCTAAAACGGTTTTATTTAATATCCGTAAAATATTTAAAGGGGTTATATGACGTTGCTAAAACGAACATTATGTTGTGTATTTGGTGTAATGCAATGTGTTTATATGGTTTAAGGTTAAAAAAAACACATTTCCATATAATGTACATTATTGTTTCTCTTCTATGCCCCGCCTTTCTGAAACGCGTCGATTTTTACAAAGCTCATCGTTCTAAAAAAGCGAGGTGTGCTCTGATTGGCCAGCTATCCAGTGCGTTTTGATTGGCCGAATGCCTCAAGCGTGTGACGGAAATGTTACGCCCCTTAACATACTGTGATGCCGTCTCCCAGCAGGACGAGACTCAGTCCAGCTGCTCTGCTCGTGCACATCCCATCATCGGTTCTCTTTTAGCAGTTCAGTCAATTTACTGTTAGGAGTAACTGAATAACTCAGGATATTAGTTTATTTCGTGTCAGAGGGAGTGTCAGGCACATTTATAAACCCATTAATTTAAGTAATTCGTGGATTAGTGCGTACTGGAGACGTGAACAGTTTCAAACAATTCAGTTCGATTTGGTGAACTGGTTCGACTGGTTCACTAAGAAGATCCGGTTAAATAGAACGATTCGTTCGCGATCCGGACATCACTAGACGAGACAAAACCAATAAAACCCATTACAAACGAGGCATTTGTTGCATCCAGTGGGGACATAATTACTGATTATAATTACATATACTGTCTTTTAAGCATTGCGGTGCGTATCTGCCGTGTAAACATAAAACAATGTTTGCAGTTTTGATCGTAGAAACAACAAACAACAAACGCTGCTCTACACTGCTCAAAATTCGCGTTTGAGTCGTCAGTGGCAAATTATTTAAATATTAAAAATTTACTTACAGGCTGTGAGTCAGAAGTGTCAGACTGTCCTTACAAAGTTGGAACTGCCCCACTTTATAGAAACAGCCTTTGTGCCACAGACGCATTGTAGGCTACTGGTTCAGGAAACAGTCCTCATCCTTCCTCCATAAAATGCGCAGCACACATCTGAATATTTGGGTTGAACTGTTCTGGAACAGTGTTGTAAATACAATTTAACCACTGACTTCTAGTTGTGTCCAAACAAACAAAGTAGTTTTGCTTTCACAAAGAAACACACAGCGACTCACGACATGGCGGCGGCAACAAAACTACAGTGAGAATAAAAGTTTCGCCTTCTTTCTTTGTGTGAACATTTGGCGGCGTTATGCAAATCTTCCCACAGTGACGTAGACATGTGGGGGCGTGTTAGAACAAGCCGTTTTAGGTAGGTGTGGTTGACTCTTAACTTTTATAAATAATATCTATTTGGGTTTGAGACTTTAGTCTTTGCAACTTTACAGATATTCTTTATGCACCAAGAACTTGTAACATTCCAAAGAGAAAGGAAAAATTTAAATCGCATCATATGACCCCTTTAAGTAGCTATTATACTTCTTGCCAGCCAGTGCAACAACATAAGCAAAAAAAAAGTTTTTTTTTCTGGGCAAGGAAAGGGAAGATTTATTGGTTTTGATTGGTGTTTTGTAAACATTATGAAGACCATAAAGAGTAGACACAACATTTACATGTGTATGTGCCTGTGGTCTTGAGTTACACAGTGTTCTGTGTTTAAAACAAGCAAAATCATTGGCTCGACTGACTCAGCCAATAGTTGCTCTACTGAATTTCTTAAGGTTAGAATTTATTCATTTATCATGTTAACGGTGCCACAGGATTCATCCAGAATTCAGCCAGCATACATCAACAGGACAGGGACCTAACTTGGCAAGAGCTAACTTTAAAGTCCAAAGACAACTCTGTAAGTAATGTGAGATGTTGGGCAATCTGTACTGCTAATGGAGCTGTCAGGCCCAGCTGATGAAACATAAGCCAGTGAAAGGAAATGTTTCACTCTTTAATGCCAGTTTGCTTGTCAGTGTACTGTGAGTAAATCAGGAAAACGCTTAGAGTTGTTAGAACAACAGCTAACTGATATAAAGGGCAATTTTTGCTCTATATGTTGATATTGGTATATATTATATATTACACAAATATATAATATACCATTAATTATATGATATATATATATATATATAATGGGTTTTTTTTTTTTCCAAATTTTTTTCTATACATGATTTCTGTGCAGTCTGTCTGGCAGTCAGTAAATTGTTTTCAATTCGAACTGAAATTTCTGAACATCTGGATCCAATCAGGCTTTCCAACCATTAAACATATATGAGAAAAAAGTATAATTACCATATATGTGACTATATACTATATACTGTATATATATATATTATATATATAAGAATAATATATATATAGATATATTATATATAGATAATCTATACTATATAAACAGTGGCCTGCGAAAGTATTCATTTTTCACGCTTTGTTTTGTGCTGCCTTATTGTTAATTGATTGAAATTACCCCCCCCCCCTCACACACACACATATCTACAACTATACAACCCTAATGGCAAAAAAAAAAAAGTTTGACTGTATCAAGACCCTTATGGGACAGTTGAAATTTAGCTCAGGAGCATTCATATTACTTGTAGATGTTACTATACTTCAAGTGAAGTTAACCTGTGGCAAAGTCAATTGAATGGGTATGATTTGGAAAGGCACACACATCTTAATAAAAAGGTCTAACAGCTGAAAATGCATATCCGAGCAAAAACCAAGCCCCGAGGTCAAAATAACTGCCTGTAGAGCTCAAAAACAGGACTGCATCAAGCCACACATCTGGGGAAGAGTTCAGAAAAAAAAAATCTGCTTCATTGAAGGGTCACAGAATCATGTTGCCTCCATTATCCATAAGCCCCCTGGCCATACTGAGCAATTGATGGAGAAGGGCCTTGGTTAGTGTTTAGTTGACCTCCATGATCATATGTGGAGACAGGAGAAATCTACAGAAGGACAAACATCACTGCAACACTCCACCGATCTGGACTTTATGGCGGTGTGGCAAGACTCAATCCTTTCGCCAGAGTAGAAGAAAATCTCAATGCACCAAAATATAGAGATAGACTTAATGAAAACTCAGTCCAGAGCATTCAGAACCTCAGACTGGGCAGAAGTTTCACCTTCCAACAGGACAAAGCACACAGCAAGAGTGGCTTATAGACAACTCTGTGAATGTTCTTGAGTGACCCAGCCACAGCCTGGGCTTGAACCCAATCAAATCTTTCTGGTGAAACCTGAAAATATGCGTCTGCCCCCATCCAACCTGACATAGCTTGAGAGGTAAAGAGGTGAGGAGAAGAATGGCAGATAATTGCCAAATGCAGATGTGCAAAGCTTGTCGCATCATATTTTTTTCCTTTCTTTTTCCCCAAAAAGTAATTGAGTTTGTATTGTTTAAAGGTGCTTCAGCTAAGTACAGCTAAGAGTTAAGTGTATGAAAACTTATGCAATGTACTTATTTCAGTTTTTTATTTCTAATACATTTACGAAGTTATGACAGTTCTGTTATTGCTTTGTCATTATGGTGTATGGAGTGTAGATTGTTGTGGAAAAAAATGTATTTAAAGTAGTTTAACATAAGGCTGCAACATAACAAAACATGAAATAAACGAAGGGGTATGAATACTTTCACAAGGCACTGTATTATTTGTTACCTGATGTAAGGTACATGAAAGATTTTCTTATTTACCTTATTTTTGGATCATTAGTTATCAGAGTTCGGTAATCACAGACATGGAGATGCACCTTTAATTTTACATAGATCATGTTTAGGCAATTTAAAGTTTGAATGTGACGTCTAAATAGTTGAGTTGTTCACTTTTTAATTAGTAACTATTATTACCCGAAAAGTGGGGACATGGGGGACATGTCATACCCTTGTCATTATACAAATGTATGTCTCTGTCACAAAAACACCCGCGCGCACACACACCACACACACACACACACACGAGAGAGAGAGAAAAAACAGGAATTACTGTGGAACAGGTTAGGACTCATAGTGCAATGAAGGCATGACCTCCTCTAATGTGACTTATCTACATTCATTCTTCATTACGGGAGGTACAGGCGGTGAGTGTATCAGGAGCAGCAAAATTCTACGGACAGTGGCCATGCAGGACAGAGTGTCCATCCCGGCTTTATGAGGTCTGTTAAAACCAATAGGTCAGGAAATGCATAAGATACATTGATCTATTGTTTTACTGTGGTGTCACTGTGTACAGTCCTTAGACACATTTGTAACATTTCTGCCATAATTTGGTAATATTTGATTATTTGTACTTTTAATCCCTACAATACCTTTCTAGTGACAGTATGGACTGTGGAAAAACTGCAGAGTGCATCAAGCTTGGAGACGATGATCACAGACGAGCAGTGTATGATGGATTCTACCATAGTTTAGCTACAACAAGTAGCACGGGGAACGTTTTTGAGTCACTGAATGGCTTGTTCATTCGGCTGTTGGCAATGACAGAGAGAGAGAGAGAGATCGAGAGAGGGGGCGAAGAGAGAGGGAGGAGAGAGAGAGAATCATAGCCTTCCTAATGCTACTTGAAAGAGAGGACACAGGTGAAATTGTGCTCAAAACACTCTCTGCCTCTGCAGGTTCATAAAGGTTCATGCGATCCATCAGAATCTGCTCACTCAGCACTCACATGGCCTTCAACCAAATGGAAAGCAGTACTCTCATTTTATCAAAACTAAAATATAATTTTATATAACTACAGAAAAGTATGTGTAATTACTGAAAAAAAATAGACAGTACATCTGATTACTATAACAGCACAGGTCTGCATTATATGCGTAAAGACAAAATCTTTCTGAGTGAACTATCCCTTTAATTGATCCCACCTTTGGTACTGTTAATAGCGAGGCAGAATAAGGAGGACAAGTGGGACAAAATCTAGATATTCAGTGAAAAAAGGAGATGCCACAGCAAACAGGGATGGGGTGAAAAATGAGTGTGGCCTGAATGAATGAATTAATGAATGAATGAATAAATAATGAATAAAACGAATAAAATAATTAATACTTAATTATTAAAACATTAAAAAAGATTGTTTACAAAAACACACACACACACCACAACAAACCAACAAACTACACACACACACACACACACACAAATAAAAAAAAACTAGAGATTATATAGGTTTATAGAAAATTGTACCTAATAATAAACAAGGGGACCAGGTGAACATGATCAGTAACATTGATTTTGTAACATTTGGCTTTCAACAAAACTCGTGCAAATGAACATACTGATATGTTTCTCAGAGAGCAAAGGTCTGTTCACACTCTGACATGACACAGTTTGCTCAACACCAGCATAATCAAATGCGGTCAAACATCAGAGGCACACAAGCTGGGTAAATATTTGTCATCATACCTGAGCGCTAGATAACATTTACAGATGTAAACGAAAACTAGCACAACACAGCAAAGGGAGCACACAGTATAGAAACTCATTTTAGCATTGAATAAGTAAGGCCATAATAATAATAATATTTTTTAATTAGAGTAGAGTAGAGAATTTGAGTAATTTGCTGGTCAAGTGAATTCACTTATTGTAGAGTTGACAAAAGTTATCATGTGTGCTGTAATGTCCAAAGCAGATGTCATAAAAAATGTGAGTAGTTTTTAAAACAAGTGGTACATTTGTATGAACTTACCTTCACGATATGGAAATACAAACAGAAGACGGAGGACAACGAGCACAGAATTTTGAAGCCAACTTATGTAATTTATGTGATTTGTGAAGGAGTTCTGGCATGCGGGTAGTTGGGGGAATCAATCTAACATTTTACAAAACATTAATTTGTCAATCACATCCTTAGAGTTTTAGCATTTAATGAGATATGTATTATATATTTATTTAAGTGTCAGCCTTTTATGAAAATGACTTCTGCCAACTGTCTGAACTCAAGGAACCTATGCTGAAAATGTGACTCGATTCAATGGCTATAGAACAATACGGGATCACAAACAACAGATATAAGCCTTGCAGTGTATAAAATATGCTATAAGACGGTTGCCGAGAAGTGCAAAGCAAATCACAATTCTGAAAACAAAATAACAAATTACAAATGCAAATGCAAGTCTGAAAAACAAAATAACAATTCAGAAAGCACAACAACAACAATTCAGAAAACATTATAACAAGTCAGAAAACACAATGACAAATTCGAAAACAAAATAACAAGTCATAAAACACAATGACAATTCAGACAAACCGGAAGAGGTAGGCGCCATTGGTTTGGGATTACTCACCGCTGACTGGACGAGACATCTATCAATCAAACAATACGGATTATATATTTTATAGTATAGTATATAGATTTGAAAAGGGAGGAAAAAAAAAAGTTCGGGCAAAAGGTGGGATCAAACCCTGGTCGACCGCATCAAGAAGCCAAGAGCAAGCGCTTATCCATCTGCACCACTAGAGCTGATATTTTACAGCCACTTTTAACTAAATATAAATAAATACCCCGTATTTTTTATTCCAGAGTAAAGGCAATTAATACAATACATTTAAACTGAGCTACTTTATTACCATCTCCGAACTTTCTACCATGACTTTGCTGTTCTTCGGCTGGTTCTTCCTGTTTACGTTGATTGACAGATGTCTCGTCCCTTCAGCGGTGAGTAATCCCAAACCAATGCGCTGTCTCAAACTATACCTACCTCTTCCGGTTTGTCTGATTTGTCGTGTTTTCTGACTTATTTTGTTTTTGAATTTTTCATTGTGTTTTCTGACTTGTTAATTTTTTTTCGGATTTGTCATTGTGTTTTCTGACCTGTTATAATGTTTTATGAATTGTTGTTGTGCTTTCTGAATTTTTATTTAGTTTTTTAGACTTGCATTTGTGTTTTTTAATTTGTTATTTTGTTTTCAGAATTTTGATTTGCTTTGCACTTTACGGCCACCCTATATAAATCCAATTGTCACAATACAAAATGCGTGAAAGACTGAATCAGTACAGGACTTGTTTTGTAATCGTGAGAGTAAACATTAATAATGTATGATCTTGCTACAGATCATAATTCAGAATGAGCTAAAAAAAAGTATACATTTGGGGCTGAACACACTGTAATTATTATAGTGAAAATTTAAGAATGTTTTATTGTAAATAATTATTGTATTTATGTGGGGTTAGGATTTCCCATAAAGCACAAAGTGTGTTAAATTTTAAAAAGACAGTTCTGCTGTTTTCCATTTATGAAAATGTAGGGTGTTCACTGGCATTAAAATTCAGCATCAATTTAGCTTGGTTCATTATAAAAAAAATTACAAGCAAAAATACCAAGCAAATAACACACACTGTAATAATCTTACCCTCTTTCGCCTCTTTCCATCCATACTAATACATTTATCTCTAGTTCACCTCACTTCACTCTAATGGGAACATGTCCCGGAAAGCCTAGTGACAACTTACACAGTTCTAGCCATCATGAAATCCTATTCTCTGCCTCAGACATCATACCTACAAACTTCTAGGATTAACCAGTTGAAATATACTCAAGAGTTTTATTTTGAGGCTTTTTTCATTTATGTCTTTGAAATAATTGGTACTTATTACATTTTGGATAGATATAATTTTTGAAAATCTTTATATTTTTCACTATTTCTTGTGAAATCCCAATATATTGAGTTGCCTGCTTGCCTTCTATTGCCACTCAAAGCCTATGCTTAACTGTACAATACTGCTTCAATTTTCTGCATATTGCCTGCCATGTGGCCAAACTATGTTCGAAGCTTCCTGAACATAAGGATGCACCAATTATGAACAAACAGGATAGAAAAGCTTTTAATAGACATAGATCAACTCTGTACCATATGGTGCATCAAGTGGTAGACTATTTGTGAAATGGTAATTTACCTTATAGTGTTGTCCATGCGCGACACAGTTAGGAACGCAGCCAGGTTAGCAGTGTAAGACGAACACACAATCAATGTGAACAACCACCAACTGCCCATGACTATCCTCAATGCCACAGACCCCACCACTGAATCTCCACCTGTGACAGATAACACAAAAATACTTTAGATTGTGTAAATGTACTGTAAAATGCAAATAAATAATACATAAATGTAGTGTAAGAAGGGATTTCGATTCCTATTATATTTCTTGTAAGATACATGCATTTGAAATCACCCCTTTTTTTCAAAACAGTTTTTTTTCCTTTCATAAAAGTTTTTACATAATCCGGCTTTTATATTCTTAAAATGGAGGCCTACCACAACAAATAGACAAGCAGACATCTAACAAAGATAATTAAAATACTATCATATGTTAATTTCATCACAGATGTGCATAATCTATAAAATACAAACACACTTTCACATTATTAACCCTAGCCATTAGAAAAAGTCAGAAATGGCACCATTATTAACATGCCATAAGCATAGCTAATTCCTCACTTTTAAGATATGAGCAGTGGAACAACTGACTGTTTTAACTGCTGCAAAAGTTTTATTGTGTTTTGTACAATCGGCTGTAAATTTCATATGGTGACATGCTACAGAAATATGGCATAGAAACAGGCCATATTTAATAACTAGCTGTTAGGTTTTAAAAGATTGGTAGGCAGTATGCCAGGCATTAACAGAGAGAGCTGGGGGTTTAGCATGTTATTTGCTGAGGTAGCTATTTATTCAATTTTGTCACTTGGATGAAAACCAGCATATTTGCCTTATTTAAAGGCACTTTTAAACTGTTTTAGCACACTTTTCTGTATGCCCTATGTATGTATGTGTGCTGGTTTTGAAATTGGAATTCAAATATGCAGTTTATCAATCCAGTGACACAAGGATAGGCATTCTCTGATGAAAAAAAGTAGATCACAACTATTAAAATTTAATATGCTCCATAAAACACTATTTACAACTGCTTTTAAACCTTAAAGGGATAGTTCACCAATTTACTCACCCTTAACTTTATAGGATCTAAAGGCACACCTTAAATGAAAATGTGCTTTTTGTGAATGATTGTATCTTTTAAATGAACACCGATTAAGCAACACATTTTGTGCTAAAAGAAATCATAGAAGAAGAAGAAGAAGAAGAAGAAGAAGAAGAAGACAAAGAAAAAGAAGAAGAAGAAGAAGAAGAAGAAGAACTGACCGGATGTTTAGATGTTTAGAATATGGCTACAGTATACGATGGTGGAAGATTGATTGACTGATTGATTGATTGATTGATTGATTGATTGATTAATTGAATGACCTGAAGTTAAGTCAGTAAACTCTAGACTGGCACTGATTGGTCCTTGACATGTAATCTGCTAGTAATTACATTGTATACTACATGGAGCAAGCAGATTTGGTTTGGCTGTATCTTGCTTGCTCAATATTTTAATAGTCTGGTTCCATGTTCACTGTAAGCCAGTCCTGCAGCATGCTATACGTTACTCTGAAACCCTTATCCTCCCCCAGCTCCACCTGTCTAAATCAGTTAGAGGGACATTTTGTATGTTTATTTGTGCAGCAGAAACATTTATGTGTATGGTAGTAGCAATTCACCATACTTGCTCTGCAGGAATAACAGCAGCAGCAACAACAACTTGTGTAGCAGATCTATTCCACCAAGACTAAATAAATTAACAGTCATACCAATTAACATGCTAAAACTACACAAAGAGTGGTAATGACTGAGTTGCTGAAATTATATTTTAATGGTGCCTTGTTGTCACCTGGACCGAAATAGAAAAGACAAGACAAGAAACAAAAAGTTTCTACAACAAAATTCTACAAAATATCTCATTTTGTGTTCCACGGGTATGGGATGGGTGAATAAATGATAACAGGATTTTCATATTTAGATAAAATATTCTCTGATTATTTGCAAACACAAAATGTTTTAAGATGCTAAAGAATGCTTGCATTAGCAGTTCAGATGCTTACATGTCTTAGAGGGAGTGATGTATTGACACCCCAATATCATCAGACAACAGCTTTATTCTTGTCATGTTTCTAAGCCCTGAGTCAAATCATCACCTGATCCCCTGGCTGCTCTTAAAAGCATACTAAACTGATAAGTCGTTTCTGAAGGTGCCTTTGAATGGATGCTTGGGAGAGGAATTAATTGGAAGTACCTTGTTGTACAAAGGCTCCATAGACAATCCATATAGCACTATGCAATGAGTTAGACATGGATGAAGTGTGATGGGCTCCTGGAGGATTCTGGGAGCGGAGCATCTGCATCCGTGTCAACAGGAAGATCAGAACGCCCACCACAGGAATGGCAGCTGCGATACAGGCCCACACAGCCAAGTCAAAAGGGGCAAACAAGGAAAAAATGTTGATCTTTTCCTCGGGTTTGCGATGTAGGATCCCGACAGAGTAGTCCATGTAGCGTTTGCTGAAGTCCACTACGTTCTCTCGCTCTGGTGTTATAGTTATGGCAGACACTGCCAAATCAGCTCTCTGTAAAGACAAAAATGTATTCAAAATGGTACAATCATAGAGACTTACACTATAGGTCAGGGGTGGCGAACGTCGGTCCTGGAGAGCCGCAGCCCTGCAGAGTTTTGCTTCAACCCTAATCAAACACACCTGAACAAGCTAATCAAGGTCTGAACAGTTACTAGGAAGCTACAGGCAGGTGAGTTTTAATTAGGGAGCTGAACTCTGCAGGGCTGCGGCTCTCCACCCTGCTATAGGTAATAAGGGCCTTACAAAAATGCACTTTTTTTTTCCGAAACAGTATGTTTTTTTGTTTTTCTAAACATCCTTAAAACAAGCTAAATTGTGTAAGATTTTAAGACTGTCCAATGTATCTAAAATAAAGTTTATTTTATTTCCCAACTAGCATTTTTTTTTAAGCAAAGCCTCATTATATTTGGTTATATTTATAACGGCGTTGTCCTGCACCCATGCTAAAATCAATAAATAAAAATTGTCAGTGGGATAAGAAATTATAGATATATTTTCTAAAAAAAACAAGTCATTGTATCTTAATAGTATCTCTTTTCATTTTCAGATAATTTAACTTGTAATGATGTTTACATATCTTAACTGAAAAACAAAACAAAAATAATGAAAAAAAGTATGACATGAACAAAAAAAAAAAAAGTATGACATCAGCTTAAAAGCTACAGTACTGTACTGTGTACAAGCCCTGCTAAAAGACCGAGCTTCATTTAACTGCTGGTTGATATACACAACATCAGACCAAAATCTTTGAGCGATTCACCTCTTGCAGTTTTTTTCTGTTTAATTTAGTTGAACTCAATCTAGCTGTATGAACCCTCTAATAATCAAGTGTAGCGTTAGTTCTGGCAGATCACGTTAGTCAAGCTCGCATTAGCTGACTCTCAGCTGATCCCCATCTACCTATGGGAATACGACACCTATCTAAGCACTTAGCACTTTACAGTTCATACCTAAATAATAACCTCTTAGAGTGCAAGGTACTGGCCAAAATGCCACTGCAACCAATCACAGAATTAAAAGTTCATGTCACACAATTATTGTGTTTTCTTGACTGATCATTGCTGTAACTCCTAAAATACTCATGCCCATCCCCAGAACAAACTAGCACACACGAATCTAAAACACAATATATTCTGGTGACCTTTTCAGCAGGGTAATTTGAGAAAATATCATGCAAGTATTAGTTGGGTAACTTTTAATGGCTTTGGACATGTAAATATAATGTTTAGAGAACTTGCCTTGTTTATGAGTTCCCCAATCATGCCATTCCAAGAGCCATTGGGTAGCTGAGAGCCATATTTGCTGTCTGCCACCTGGTAGATATCGTACTTGAATCCTAGGATCTTGGCCAAGGCATCCAGGACATCAATTGAGAACCCTTTATATCTTTTGGGCTGTCCGAGGATGTTCTCTGCCACCATCACAAATGGATCCTCCTTTGAAGAGGAATATTGATTACCAAAAGTAACAGACAAATTTTAAATGGTTGGTAAAACTTGCTTTAAGACTTCCTATGGCTCCCTGGAGAACCTTTCTGTAGTAGATGCTTACTGGCCTGGGAGAATGATTACAATTAGACCATGAGGTATAAGCACATTAGAAGCGGAATGTTTCTCCCACCCATGCCAGAGATATGTATTTCAGTAAACAGTGCTATACTTTTATTTGTGAAGGTAGGCATAATAATGTTAGCCAAAATAATTTGTAAGCAAACATGAAAGCGCTTAGGGGTGTTTAGAACTTTATGAATGAGGGACGTTCCAATTCTATTGAATTCTGCAGAGTTTAAGGGTTGCAGATTCTGTGCTCTGATAAGTACAATGATATCTAGTACTTAAGTACTGACCGTGAAAAACGTAATGATTAATTACTCACACATTTACACATCAACACAAAACATAAATATTTTAAATGTTACAATGATAAACGTAAGTATTACCAACAAAGTGACAACTTTAACGGTAACCCCTTGCATGCCATTCTCGATGCGGCTCTCCTTTAGACTTCCATTTAGGCCATGGACAGAATCCCATGTAGCTAACTGCAGGACAAAGAAGAAGAAGAAGAAAAAAAACAGTACTGTAAGTGTTTACCATAAGACATATCTCCAAGTGAATAAGGGTATTTATATTTACAGGAAATAAATACATAAGACGAGACTTGATCCGTCAGACATTGATTCACTGGTAAAAAGTGGTTCCATTTTCATGTCAAGTTTACTTCAACTTATATCTTCAGAACTGTTGTTGATAGTTTATTTTGTTATTTATTATTATTATTATGCATTTATTGGTTATTATTATTATTTGGCCACTAAAATTCTAAAACATTTTTGATACTTGAAAGATGGAACCAGTCATAATGTAAGTATGACTATCTAACGAGAATGACACAAGCGTTTCAGTACGAGTACTACACAAAACCGCGCGTCTGCGCCATTCATTAACACAGACCCCCTAATATAATGGCAGGGGAAACACTGAAAAAGCTCTATTTTGTTGTCATTTTGTATTGACATGTTTTCAATCTTAAAATACTTATATACCAGAGTATATGCAGAGACAAAAAAATAATGTAAGTATGCAAAACCATTACAACAATACCTCAATATTATGAATAGTACAAGAAAACGTCTCGGTTACGTATGTAACCCTCGTTCCCTGAAGGAGGGAACGGAGACGTCACGTCGGAGGACCGACGAAATTGGGATCTCGCTTAGAGGGACCAATCTACTTCGAGTGTAAACTAAACGAGCCAATGCACATTGGCATGCGATTATTGCATCCAGCTGCTGCTGATCACAGAGTGAGCATAAAAAGGCAGCCAGTGCAAAGCATACCAGGTTTTCGCTGAGGAGCCAAGCCAGTGACCCGGCCGCTCAGCGGTGGTACAGGAGCTGTGGCGACGGGACGTGACGTCTCCGTTCCCTCCTTCAGGGAACGAGGGTTACATACGAAACCGAGACGTTCCCTTTCAGTCGGTCACTCTCGACGTCACGTCGGAGGACCGACGAAATTGGGATCCTACCAAAGGGCCACAGCTACTGCCCCTTCCAGTGTCCTGTGGAAGCCACCTGCGCCCCTATTTTTTGGCGTAGGCCAGGGCTTCTTCACAAGAGGAACAGCTACTGCTGCAATGGCACTACCCAATGAGTAAGAATGGATAACACTAGGAAAACGTACCCGTACCACTTGGAACAGAGACGTTGCGGAAGCCCTATCCTTCCCGAAGGAGGTTTCGGAAGCAATACACATATGAACATCCCTTAGGTGCATATGGAAGAATGGAGGAGATTGAACCCTCTTGAAATGGCAGAAGTCTGCCGGGGAAACACGGGCTCAAGGCTATACCGTGGACTTTACACATATGAGATCCACTTAGGTCTTACATATGGAACCCAGCCTTCTACCGGTTCTCGAGGATTCAGCGAGTGAAGGCCTGGCGCCGGACGCTCCGCCACGTCTGGCTGCCGAGGGGACGGAGGAACTCAACAGGGTCTACTATATGGACTCTCTGGATTTTTTTTGCAAGCCGACCCGAAGCCGGGGCCTTTTAGTGCTTCTACCCGTTTGAGGTGAGATCACAGGAGGATACCGGCTCCACACGAAGGCTATAGAATCTAGCGAATGTGTTAGGGGTCGCCCAGCCCGCAGCCCTACAAATATCTGTCAGCGAGGCGCCACGAGCCAGCGCCCAGGAGGATGCAACACCTTACGTTGAGTGAGCTCGCAACCTGAACGGGAAAGGCACACCCTGTGCCTGATAAGCCAAGGTGATGGCATCCACTATCCAGTGGGCCATCCTCTGCTTTGAGACGGCATTCCCCTTCTGCCGGCCTCCGTGACAGACAAAGAGCTGGTCTGAGGTCCTGAAGCTTTGCGTCCGGTCAACGTAGCACCTTAAGACTCGGACGGGACAGAGCAAAACTAGGGCTGGCTAGGGCTGGGTCTGCCTCCTCCGAGGGCAGCGCGTGGAGGTTCACCACCTGATCCCTGAAGGGCGTGGTGGGAACCTTGGGCACATAGCCGGGCCTGGGCCTCAGTATTACCTGGGAGTCAGCCGGACCAAACTCTAGGCACGAATCGTTGACCGAAAATGCGTGCAGGTCCCCTAACCTCTTGATAGAGGCCAATGCCAGCAGGAGCAAAGTCTTCATCGAAAGGAACTTCAGCTCAACCGCCTGCAAAGGCTCAAATGGGCCCTGCTGTAGTGCCGTGAGCAACAGACTCAGGTCCCAAGAGGGTATAGAGGGGGGCCGTGGAGGATTTAACCTTCTCGCCCCCCTAAGGAATCTGAAGACCAAGTCATGCTTCCCCAACGACCTCCCTTCTACGGGGTCGTGGTTAGCAGCGATCGCGACATGAACTTTAAGGGTGGAAGGAGACAGCCTTCACTCCAACCCATCCTGCAGCAAAGAAAGCACGACTGCGATCGGGCAACTACGGGGGTCTTCCCGGCGGGAAGAACACCAATCAACGAACAGGTTCCACTTCAAAGCATAGGCGTGTCTCGTAGACGGTGCTCTCGCTGAAGTGATGGTGTCAACTACCCCTTGGGGTAGGCCACTTAGAACCTCAGCGTCCCGTCCAGGGACCACAAGTGGAAGTTCCACAAGTCTGGACGCGGGTGCCAAAGGGTGCACCGTCTCTAAATCAGTAAATCCTTCCTCAGAGGAATCGGCCAGGGAGGGGCTGTCGCGAGGAGCATTAGTTCCGGGAACCAGGTCCGGGTAGGCCAATAGGGCGCCACCAGCAGGACCTGCTCCTCGTCCTCCCTGACTTTGCACAGGAACTGTGCCAGAAGGCTCACTGGGGGAAACGCATACTTGAGAAGAGCCGGAGGCCAGCTGTGTGCCAGTGCATCCAATCCGAGTGTTCCCTTGGTCAGGGAGTAAAACAACTGCCAGTGAGAGGTCTCTGGAGAGGCACACAGGTCTACCTGAGCGGCTCCGAAACGTCCCCAAACCAGCTGGACCGTCTGGGGATGGAGTCGCCATTCTCCCGGGCGCACAGCTCGGGACAGCTCGTCGGCTGCCCGGTTGAGCAGCCCAGGAAGTGAACAGCACGAAGCGACCTCAGATGCTTCTGACTCCAGAGGAGGAGGTGGCGGGCGAGTTGCGATAAGCGACGGGAGCGCAGACCACCTTGTCGGTTGATGTACGCAACGGCCGCTGTATTGTCCGTGCGGACCAGTACATGCTTGCCTCGTAAGCGCCCTTTGAGACGGCTCAGGGCAAGGTGCACTGCCAGCAACTCGAGGCAGTTGATGTGCCAGTGCAGTTGGGGCCCCGTCCAAACCCCTGACACTGCAAGCCCGTTGTACGTGGCCCCCCAGACGGTGGTTGAGGCATCCTTACAAACCACAGAATGCCTGGAGACCTGCTCCAGGGGCACTCCTGCCCGGAGGAACGCCAGGTCTGACCACGGGGTGAAGGTTTGGCGGCAGGCCGGTGTAACTTGGACCCGGAAGGTGCCGCGTTGCCACGCCCACCTCGGGACTCGGCCATGGAGCCAGTGCTGCAGTGGTCTCATATGGAGCAGCCCCAGCGGCGTGACTGCCGCCGTAGCTGCCATATGCCCCAGGAGCCTCTGAAACTATTTCAGTGGGACCGCCATCCTGCTCTTGAATGTATTCAAGCAGTTCAACACCGACTGAGCACGTTCCTGAGTGAGGCGTGCTGTCTGTTCGACCGAGTCCAACTCCATACCGAGAAAAGAGATCCTCTGCGTCGGGGAGAGTTTGCTCTTTTCCCAGTTGACCTGAAGGCCCAACAGGCTGAGGTGTGAAAGCACCAAGTCCCTGTGCTCGCACAACTGATCCTGAGACTGGGCGAGTATGAGCCAATTGTCGAGGTAGTTGAGGATGCGAATGCCCTGCTCTCTCGTGGGAACAAGGGCTGCCTCCGTAACTTTCGTAAAGACACGGGGCGACAGGGACAGCCGAAGGGCAGGAACTTGTACTGGTATGCCGCCCCGCGAACGCAATCCGCAGGAATGGCCTGTGGCCTGAAGTACGCGTCCTTCAGGTCGATCGCTGCGAACCAGTCTTGGGGACGGATACACCTGAAAATGCATTTCTGCGTGAGCATCTTGAACGGGAGCCGGTGAAGGGCCCGGTTCACGACGCGCAGGTCCAAGATAGGTCTCAACCCACAGCCTTTCTTGGGTACAAATGAAGTAGGAGCTGTAAAATCCCGTCTTCATATCGGCTGGAGGGGACCGGCTCTATCGCATCCTTCGCAAGTAGGACTGCGATCTCTGCACGCAAAACAGGGGCATCTGCTGCTTCACTGACGTGAAGCGGATGCCACTGAACTTGGGGGGGATGCTGGGCGACTGAATCGCATAGCCGAGACTGACGGTTCGACGGAGACATCGAGACGGGCTGGGTAGCTCTAGCCGGGCTCCCAGACGCGAGCAAGTGGCATCAACGGACTACAGGCGTACCACGCAGCGGGGCAGCGTGAAAGAACGCAGGGACCCGGCCCGGGCGTCTCTTTGCCGGTCCGAGGCGGGGTCTGAGTGTGTGCAACACTGACCTGCGTTTGAGCAGAGGGTGCGTGGGTAGTCCGTTGGTTCGTCCTCCCGATCCGCCCAGTATTGCTCACTTGTTTTTTTTTTTTTTGCTGGAGGGAGGGCTGAGTGTGATAAGTCTTAGAGTCACACACCCCCCGTCCCCGATGGGGACCCAGAAATAGAGGAATTGCTCTTTGTCGAGAATTTGGGTTCCACCGACCGAGGTCATTGGTGGAAAAGATTCTCCGCCCGGCCCTCCTCCGGGGGAGGGAGTGGTGTGCTTACCATCTCCTGAAGAGCACGTCCCTCCACCTCTGGGTCGCCCGTCTCCGGGCCTCTTGCTCTCTCGCTTGCCACCAGGTTTGGCGGGGGCCTGGACGGGCGGGGCGGCTGCCCTGCGACCGGCTCCACGGCACAGCTTTGCTGGAGGCCGCAGGAGCTCTGCTATTGTTTGGCGGGGCAGGCTGGGCCGCCCCGGCGCGGCAGCAGCTGCACACTGGCAGGATGTACCTGATGGCCTCAGTATGCTTTGGTCAGCGGAGAACTGCTGGGCAAAGTTCTCCACTGTGTCGCCGAACAGGCCTGTCTGGGACACGGGGGCGTTCAAGAATAGTGTCTTGTCCGTCTCGCGCATGTCAGCCAGTCACAGCCCGAATTGGCGCTCCTGGACCACCATAGTGGACATGGCACGACCCAGAGACCGCGCCGTAACCTTCGTCCCTCGTGGCGCGAGGTCCGCCGCGGTGCGAAGTTCTCCCCCCCCCTCTTTTCCCCTATGAACTTCCAGGTCGTGACCACCCTCGTGCAAGGCCCTCAGTGCCTTGGCCTGGTGCACTTGCAATCACGCCGTAGCGTGTAAGGCGGAGGCAGTTTCTCCACCGGTCGTATAGGCATCGCTGTCCAGCCGAGTACCTACAGACCCGGGAGAGGGGGCACGGTTCTCCCTGCCGGTTGGAGACAGTATTAGGACACAACTGCATCGCAACCGACCGCTCCACCGGGGGGACCCTTGTAACCCCCTAGCTGCCCCACCATCGAGGGTGGTGAGGGAGGAGGATCCAGCAAATCAGTTTCCGGCAGTAAAAAGGTGCCGTCCACGACCTGTTGAGCTCCTCATGCACCTCCGGGAAGAAAGGCACCGAGGCGGGGCGCTGAGAACCAGCGCGGACCGCCCGGGAACCAATCGTGCAACCTTGACGGCTCGGGACACGGTGAAAGTCTTCAATCGAGCCCTACCCCTACGGCGGCCCGACAAAGCATAGCCATTATTTCTGGATCCGATCCAGGCATTGCTACGGTCCCGGAGGAGAGCAGCGCAGCCGAATCTTCCTCTCCAGAAAGCTCTGGCTCACCCTCCGATGCTGCAATCGACATCCGATCGTCGGGGGGCGTACCGAAAGATACAAGTGGTACCCCCCGGGAGGGTCCAGCCGGCTCTTTTTGAGAGCTCCGCTGGTTTCGAAGTGCCGGCGGGCTTGGGCATCCCCGGAGGGGAATTCCTCACCGTGACCGTAAGACCAGTCCGCCCACCGCTAGAAGAAGGACGCCCCCGGCTGCCACCAGAGGGAACACCAGATCTAGGCAGTAGCATGGGCACTCTGCCCCCTTGCAGGAAACAGAGTCCGGTCCGCAACTCCGAGATGGTCATACCCCGCCATGGGAGCATGAGCCATCCACGAAAGTCACCTCAGTGTGCTTCATGCCCAGGCACGAGAGGCAACGATCGTGATCATCACCCAGCGGCAGGTAACGACCGCATCCAGAACGCCGGGTGATACGTTGTCTATAGCAAGACCCACATCGTCTGTATAAAGACGTAACGTCAAGTTTGCCAACCAACGTCGTCTTTAAAAAGACGCACCGAAATTGCTCTTTTAGGGGAAAAAGCTATTTTAGCGTGCTGAGGCGCACAGGGAGATGATCATGCAAACACAAACAGGGGGTAGTGCAGCCTGATGTGTGCAACCAACTCGACATGGGAAACCACCACCGCTGAAGCGCCGTTCGCCAACACGAAGAGCTCTCCAAGAGCGTGCTGAACTCGTTCAGTCTTCTCTCCGTAGAGTAGTCCGGAGCGGAATGATGTGATCAAGCGCAGCTGGATGCAATAATTTCATGCCAATGTGCATTGGCTCGTTTTAGTTTACACTCGAAGTAGATTGGTCCTTCTAAGCGAGATCCCAATTTCGTCGGTCCTCCGACGTGACGTCGAGAGTGACCGACTGAAAGGGAACATTTAATTGTCTTGAGTGGGGGGCTAAACTGAAGATTATTAAATTCAATTCAATTATGATTCAGTTTAATACATTAACATGGATCACATATCAAAATCAATATACATAATCCACAATGACACTGTAAGTGATTAGTTATCAGTATCAATGATGCTACATTTAATGACCTGATTTAGAAGACTGATCTCATTAATCATTAATTTACTTAAAGAAACAAGTGATAATTAAGTTTAATAACATCATTTAACAATAAGGCCTAAGCTCATTTCAATGTGATGAGTGTTTTTCTTTGAGGTGTTTGCATTAGCTGAAAGCGCATCAAATTTGTTGCTATAGAACGCTGACAGAAGTAAAAAAAAAAAGGAAAAAAAAGAACATTTGCATGCCTGTATAAAGTAGTAAGCATATCCCTTTAGGAGGCACAGCATTTTCTCCTCATTACTCTTCCATGAGGAGAAGTACCATGCTGGTCTGGTTCCAGGTGGTGGCACTGGATCAAATTACAAAATGCATCTGATGACTGCATACTGCAGCATCACTTGCCTTGGGACCCAACATAATTTTTAAGCCAATACTTGTCGTCCTAAGCCATAAGGGATTTCTTCATTACAGTATGTACACAAACAGCCCTACAGCAGTGGCACAGGGGGAAGCTTGTAATGCTGAAAAATGTATGAAATTCCTCATTTTCTTACAGAGCTACGCGCTGAACAGTCACAAAGTTAAAATAAAGACAAATGAAAGCCTCTATGACTGTGTGTGGTGGTGTTGGCGGGTTGGTAGGAGCACTGTGTAAAAACTTGCCCTAAATTTAGAAATATACTGCCACAGCAAGAACATTATCTGCTTATTCTGTTTTAAATAATGGGATGAAACTCATAGTTGTTACAGATTTGCTACACTGATTACATTGGAACACATTTTGAAGTCCAAGTCATTTAATTTTACACTGTTACATTCTGAAAATTAGAAAATATAAGATTTCTTAAGTGTTTCACAGAAGGGTATGCAAGTTTTGGGACATACTACCAATTCATAACATTGCTTCTTGAAAGCATGGACAAACACTCTTTCACAGTTAACATCAATATGTAGTAATAATGTGTCGGAGTGAAAATAACTATTTGCATTTGCATATATGTGACCCTGGGCCACAAAACATATGGGTCATATGGGTCAATTTCTTTTTAAATTGAGGTTTATACATCATCTGAAGCTGAATAAATAAGCTCTCCATTGATGTATGGTTTGTAAGGATAGGAAGGTATTTGGTCAAGATAAAGCTATTCGAAAATCTGGAATTTGAGGGTGCAAAAAAAAAAAAAAAATCTAAATATCGATAAAATCGCCTTTAAAGTTGTCCAAATAAAGTCATTAACAATGCATATTATAATCAAAAAATAAGTTTTGATATACTGATGGTAGGAAATGTACAAAATATCTTCATGGAACATGATCTTTACTTAATACCCTAATGATTTTGGCATAAAAGAAAAATCTATAATTTGACCCATACAATGTATTTTTTTTGGCTATTGCTACAAATATACCCGTGTGACTTAAGACTGGTTTTGTAGTCCAGGGTCATATTTACTTTATGGACTAAAAGTCAAAACCAGTGTTTCCCCTAGGTTTACGGCTTTTGGCGTTTTTTTTTTAATGGTTAAATTACATTCTATTAATCAAAAAGCAAGTCGAATGAATTAAAATCATGAAACTTAAACAATTTAACATCAATTTATTAAAAGTTTAACAAATATTACATGTTTAGGGCCCTATGAAATGTTTTATTTTTCCAAATTCTGATTTAGCATGTCTAATTATTTGAAAGCATAAAACAAGTTTTATTTATTCTTACAATAGCCTTATGATTTTTTTTGCTCAGAAATTCTGTGTTGTGTATTTAAATTTTTTTATGGCATAAAACATTCCTTTAATCTATCTTTTAAGTAATGATAATTAAACAAATTTAATTTTTTGGAAAATAAAGGTCATTTAATGTTACAATTAAAACATTGAAGAAATACTCTATGCTTATTCCTTAAAAATAAGGTTTTAATAATTTTAGTAGTAGTAGTAGCAGCCTATTACGTACATTCTACTCAACAATAGTAATATATTTCTGCCAATGCCCTCAAGTTAAACCAAACTTTTATTTTGATGGGTTGTCATGAATACCTTTACATTTCTGTGTGTGTATGACATGATGATAGTTTTACTCAAATGAAACGGTCAAACGCTCATGAAGTGACTCTCAGAGCAGTTCTGGAGATGTTGTTCATGTCCTCATTAGTGAGACGGCAGAGGGTAATATCACCGGAAGCATCACGAGCGTTTCAGTACGAGTACTACACAAAACCGCGCGTCTGCTCCATTCATTAACACAGACCCCCTAATATAATGGCAGGGGAAACACTGAAAAAGCTCTATTTTGTTGTCATTTTGTATTGACATGTTTTCAATCTTAAAATACTTATATACCAGAGTATATGCAGAGACAAATATAAGTTATTCATGCAATGATTTTCCTGAAAAGTTTAAAAACTGTGGTGCTATGGCACAGCAAAATTACTTCACAACTGCTGTTAGGTGGAGCCATTGGCACAGAAATTACACACCCTAATATCCAGGGGTGTGAACTCGAGTCACTTGACTCGAGACTTGACTCGGACTCGAGTCCCAAATTTGATGACTTGCGACTCGACTCGGCATTATTAAAGAAGACATGAGACTCGACTTAGACAATGTCCTTGACAGCAAGGACTCAAGACTTGACTTGGACTTGAGTCCTGTGACTCGGAAAGACTTTATGATCAGATCAAAGTCGTTATAGACGCGTCCCTGCAGCGTGCTTGCGCTTGACTGGCAATAAGCCAGAGACTGCGTTCAGGGAGCGCTGGATGGGTTAGTATAAATTAATGGAGTAATAGCATAACTTACGACAAAAGAACAAATACAAATAACAAATAACAAATGACATGATTCGTCTAGTAGCTATCTCCGCTCGTGAAAAGTGCTGCCCTGTCCGTTTGATCGCCGCCCAGCAGACACACGGAGCAGGCATGAGAAACGAGATGAGTTTGTCCGACACCGAGGTGCACCATGAGTGACGGATCCGCATCCCGCCACAACCCTCGCACTCTGCCAACTCGATGTGCTTTAATTTTCATTTTTATTTGTAATAAACACCTCTCTGAGACCTGTTTTTGTCAGACCTCCACAGTTTTTGTTCGATCAGTTACATATTTTAATTGCATGTGCATTTTTTTTTTTATTTAAACCTCCATAACCCTAAATGCATGAATGTTTTGCCAATCATTATTACGTATTAATCATTACGTACTATCATTTTCAGTGACTTCATATTCAATATTTTGATCACTGGCAGCTTATTCATAACATCCAGCATCAAATGACAGTGACATTTATATTTCATTGCGTTGTATAGTAATTGATAATCGTTTGTTTATGCCTGTGGTAATATGAGTGAAACGCAGTCAGTAGTGTGTATCAACAGTGCACACCTTGAGGAAAAAAGATGCATTGCACATATTGAGTAATCAGATATGTAAATATAGTTGTGCATGAAAAAATACTTGCACATTTACATACCTCGGGTCTGTAGTGACTCTATACACTTTTTACAAAAAATTTATTAGAAAACTGCCATTTTATGTTACTATTTTTTTCTTGTTGTTTTGTTTATAATTAATAGATTGAGGAAGACTAAGAAAGTTGATGTCTAACTTAAAAAAAAAAAGAAGAAGGGAGAGTGTAGAGAATGAGGTCCCGGGTCGCTAAAGACCCGAGGTATGCATTCAAGGGTTAAGTTTAAAGTTAATCCATAATTGAGATTTAAATCTGAGTTTAAAATTATGGTGCAACAGGATTAAAGTTAATATTAAATATAACTTAAATCCGATCAAAATGATGATGGGTTAAAAATGTAAACCTGCTTATTTTAAAGGTTTGAAGTTTGGTGCAACAGAATTATTAGATAAACCTTGATTTTTCATTTAATCTAGATTTAAAATTAATCATTGCAAAGCATTTAGCTATAATTTGAAGAAGAAAAATGCATATTAGGCCTAATGTCTGATGTGAGCAAGCGGCAATAGGCCTAATGCTAATTTAAAATATAATCTGAAGAAGTGTTTATTTCACAAAATGAGTATTGGGATATATCTATATATATATATATATATAGATATATAACATAGGCTACTTCAATTTTTATCCTCTTTCAGGCACTCATGTCACTTCCATTTCTTTCAGGATAAATTAATGAATTCACGTGCTGTAAATCAGTCTGTAGGCCAATAGCGCACACAGCCCCTAAATTTAGCGATCAACTATGCATAATATAAACTTAATATTTAACATACAACATCTTTTTCAAATTAAATTATTTTGTCTTTGTTACTCTTACTTATAAAGGATGGTAGCACAGCATTTCTGAATGATTGTCTTCATGAGTTTGTCAGCATCCAAATTGCATGTTTCCTCTCACTTGCAAAATATGCTTGCAGTTATTTCTTCTAGTTATTTCAAAGCAGTTCTTTCTGAGTTTCCGCTCACATATTTTTAAATCTTTTTCATTGAGGCTCCAAATAATGGCTCATTGGCTTAGATATAACACCTAGAAGCATATAGTTATGCACACATGCAAAGTATGCTGCAGCTGTTATTTCTATGAAATTATGTTGTCTTTGCTATTCTGTTACTAATAAAATAGTTTACTGCTTATCCTATTTTGGCACAATCCCTAAATTGAACCTGAGTAGTTTTACTAAGGGCACCCATCTCACATGAAATTAAACTATGTCAAATAGTCTACCTGCCTTCCTGATATAAATTAATATGAATTTGATATGGGAATTAATACTGAGACACTAATGTGGCAAAAAGCAGTAATGAATGTTTAAGACGTGAATCTTAATGCTGAGGAATTGCAACTTGACTTGGGACTTGCCTGTCTTGACTCGGGACTTGACTTGGGACTTGTCTGTCTTGACTCGGGACTTGACTCGAGACTTGAATGCAAGGACTCAAGACTTACTTGTGACTTGCAAAACAGTGACTTGGTCCCACCTCTGCTAATATCTCCCTTAGCAAATTGGCTGTATAGTAAATGAGTCATTGAGCTTTTTCCCAGCATGAGCTTTTTCCAAATGTATGACTGAAAATACTACTGCTTCCTGAAGACAGCAGTGTTAAACACAAATGTTTGGCAACGCTTCACCCTGTCTGTCTGTCACGGCTCTGCTTAGAGTGATGAGCTGAAAGAGCACGGACGAGAATGAGGAGGCCACCAATTCATCAAACACTGTCAAGATTTTTCCGCTTTCTGTCAAAGTTTTCTCTTGGATGACAAATGAAATTGAAGACTTGATAGATGGCCATTTTATCCAGGGGCTCAAGAGACTCAACGAACAAACAAAAGCATATCCTTCATCTTCTATTTGATGTCTTATCAGTCTTGACTCCAAACTAGACAAGCATTTATCTGTTTGCTCAGACCTCGATGACTTTGGGATAAAAGTTTTTAAATAATAAATGGCTGGGTAAAAGCATACGGGACTCTGTAGACCTCCACTGTTTTTGCCAATCTGTGTTGTATGAAACAAGAATTTAAAATTCTGGACTATGACTAAGACACACTACAACTACACTAAGACAGCTAAATTTAGTGGAACAGGCATTTATTCTTGTCATTTTGATTTGCTGAGTCAGTGTTGTGCTATATGCTTGCCATTCAGAGCTAAAACAAGTAATCAAGTATTAACACAAAGGCTGCAGAAGACTGAATAGAGGACAAAACTAACTACTTTTTATTAGTCATATGGTCTACTTTTATGATCGTTTTTTTGTGCTTTTGGGAGTTTAGAGCTGTGTGTATGTTTCTGATTTTCAAAGTAAATCTTACAGCCAATCTTTTTTTTCAGTGTAGTAATAGTGAGCTCTAGTGAAAAGTCAGTAACATGTCCTATTTCCCTTTCTAAGTCAAGGGGAGTGATATTCCACTCAGCATCAGAAACATCTGTGTTTTTGTGTGCTGTATTCATGGCAACAGGGCAACTAATAGCTTGCTAATTCAATAGCGAGAACGGATGAGCGCTCCGCTTTTGTTTGGTGGCAAACGTGACTGAGACCAAGCCAGAGCTCCAGAAGCTTATCTCGGCTTTGCTACATCATGATTTGCCATAGCATCTCTTAAACGACAGCTGTAGAATTTCATTGGACAGCATTAGACAGAACAGCTGGCCCAGCAAACTCTCTGGGATGAGCTGAAATCTCATGCTATGCATGCACCATATTTAGAGATGCACCGTTTTACAAATTAAGACTACATCATTAGAGGTGTTAATCAATTTAGGAGAGGATTATTTTAAAATGTACATAAGTCATTTCGTACAGTACACATCTAAATTGTCAATGGTCCTAATTGTGCGGGCACCAGGTTTGAACATCAATTTGAATTTTCAGAAGCATAAATGAGTTTTTTTTTTTTTCTGAAGCTAGTCCTTCAAAAGAGTGCACACATTATAGGCTGTAATTTTAGTAAGAGAGTTTTCGTATTTGGGTCAACATTTGCTTTCATGCGATTTTCTTCTCTGCCCACAATCGAGGTAGGAATAAAAAGATTTATGTTCCTTGAATGTTTACAAACCTTTAATGTGAGTCATTTGTTTAACTGATATAGCTTAGAGACCTTTTATGTGGCTCACAACAGCCTTTTAAAGGTTACTTACACAGTAGAGGGCATTGCCAGTCTTTATTAGTCTGTACTTCATAGTCCTATACAGTATGTCCAGACCGAGGGGGATGGCTGCTTGCTTTTCTGTTTAAGTGTTTTTGTGAACGTATATGCTTTAATAACAAAGAATTGTACCATTTTACAATAAGGTTCCATTAGTTAACGTTAGTTAATGTATTAAAGTGTTAGTTATTGTAAAGTATTACCCAAATAATGTATTTTGAGCATTCACTTGAAACTAAGCGTCTAACCACATCTGATCTGTTCATATTTGCATAAATATTTTGGGCTTTAAGGAAAACTCCATTTAACGTTTGTTGAATAACTTGTTTACCTGTCTAAAATTTGAGCCACTGCCTTGTTAACAGGAAAATTCCAGAGAATAATAAAGGAATGTCTTCCTCTTTGAAATCCAATGGCACAGTTCTCAGATAGACAGCCAAGACCTTTGAATTTGGCATCATACCTGATCTGTGCTGACTTTTACTTTGCAGAAACTTTAAAGACTTTAAGGGAAATTCTATTTCAAATTTGGCCTGTCACATGGCTACATTTGAAATAAGAAATGTCTTCCTGTTTTTTGTTTGTTTATTTTGGAAATAACAGTTGCATAAATGTTCTAACTTTTTTTCCTACTTTTGTTTTTAGTACTGATTAAATATACCATGGCAACAATATTTCTCAGCGAACTGATTTTATTGTATATTAGAGCAATTTATGCCTGGAAAAGCAGAAGAAAATTTAAGAGGCCATGTAACCCATTCTACAATATGAAAACCTATTCAAATTCACTCTCATTTATGCCTCTGCATAAGCAAACAAATAATTAAATGGTTTCAAAATGCAGTA